>VZTU01033341.1:137094-153872 GCA_013400835.1 Zapornia atra
GGCGGGGCCTGTCGCTAACCAAGGGCTCCAGGAATACGAAACCCGTCTTGCCTCGTCCAGCCTTGCAGCTCTGGTAATCAAGGGCAGCTCTAACCGTGGCATGGCTTGTTTTCTCTGCGCCCCAGCGAGCAGGAAGGGGCAGTGTGTCTGTCCCTCCGCTGGTTTAGTGCTTATGGTGCCTTTTTTTAAGATTTTTTTTTTTACTTCTTCCGACCTATTTTTAAAATAATGCCGGTGAAAGTTGCCAGCTCGATGACCTTTGTGGGGAGCGCAGGGCCCCCCACCTGTCTGGAGAGTCCCCAGCGTAGGTCCGCAGCGCCGGTGCTCGCAGTCGCCTGCTGGGGCTCATCCTGGTCCCGGTCCTGCCGGAACCTTTGCCATGATAAGAGCCTGAGCATGACACGGTCTATTCAGCCTCAAAGCAGCTAATCCTGGAGACAGATGTCTGAGTCAGAGTGGTCCTGTGTTGGGTTACTCATTTACAGTGCTAATCCCGCAGATGGCAGGCGAGGGAACTGCCCTGATAGCTTTTCCTTATGGGGAGCCATTGTTTGGGTGGGGGTTTTTTGGCCCTTACAAGGTACTTCTTGACGCTCAAACATGGTTCTTTTTTTAACTCGTTGCCTTGTATCACAAAGACCTTTTTAAAGTCCCTTTAATAGAAAATTGCCACATCCTTCCCTCTGCTGTGTTCAGGCACGTTTTAAACGAGCTATTTTCATCTAATGAGTCAGCCTTGCCTGTCACTATTACCTCTTTGATTTTTCTGAGACTCCTTCAGTCGTCTTTAGGAGACTGAGGCCTAGATCTGCTCTCCTCAGTCGTGCATGATCTGCATAGAAGGCACGCGTCTCTTCTACCCAACCCACACAGTGATACCTCCGAAGGGGTAGATTTTCACCCTGGTGCTTCACAGACTCATTTTGCTCAGGTTTCGATCCAGCTCAGTCTGAAGGTTGTTTATTCTCCTCTCTTGGGCAACACCCAGTGGTTAGCAAGTCTGGGATGAAAGGAAGGCTGCACCTCTATGCAGCTGGTTGCAAACAATGAGGAGTGAACTCAGGCATGACAGTCCTGTCAGCAGCGACCTTTCAAACCTTGCTTTTATTTCTAATAGATTTAGGAGTCTCCTTCCCCTGTGCTTAACATCTGCTCTCCACATAACAAAGACCCTAAGAGGCACAAAAGGAACCCAAAAAGAGATCTAGGTCTGAATTTTGCTCCCTGTAGCAGCGGTTAGATGATGTGAGGAAAAATCCTCCTTCCTCCTGTCCCTCGATTTATTTTTACCGACAGCTGGAATCCCAAAGCAGGTTTAGATGGAGTGAGAGAGACGCTCTATGTTGTAATTAACACTGCTCCAGAATGAAAGTACTGGAACTATAATTAGCTTGTAGCCAGTCACAGAGGGAAGGGATTAACGCACAAGCTGGAGGCCTGGGTAGCTGGCGAAAGGAAAGCTTGTGCTGACAGAGGGGTGCAGGGTCCCAGGCTTGCCAGGTAGAGGGCAGCAGCAGGCAGTAGAACTCCAGCCTCATCAACCTGGGCATAGCAAACGCTGCTTCGGACCTGGCAAAGTTCTCTTGCTTGGGAAGGGAAGGCGGCCTTGCAGGAGCAGTTACGTTGCTTGGGAGAAGCGTTTTCCACCCACCAGGTCGTCTTCAGCCAGCCAGAACCGCCCTGTCGCCCTTGCTCTGTCCCAGGGTTTGTTTGGTTTATCAGCCTCGTGTGTTTATGCAAACCCTGCAGTGTTTTTCGGAGGCACTTGTGCGCAGCAGAGGCGGCTTCTGTGCTGTCCTGCAGGGTCACCGGCTCTGGCCCGTGACGTGAGGTTCCCTTTCCCCTGTCACGTTCCTCTTTCTTTGGCAAGGCATTCTGCTGGAGAGCTTTCACTTTCCTGACCCTCGGTGCTACAGTCTTTTGTTCCCTTGTCTTGTTTCCCTGCTGTGGCTGACTGCTGCAGCCGGTCCCCAGGTTCTTGGCTCGCTTTTACCTCTGCTGTTTTCTCCTGGAACCTCTCCTGACATCACCTGGGACCACGCACCTCTTCCGCAATCCTCTGGATTTGCAGCCCTGCTGTTCCCTGACCTTGGCTCATCTCCTTCCTTTTGCAATACTTCCAAGCACCTTTCCCAGCAGAGGGTTGCAATTAGAGGCAAGTGGAGGGTTGCGTACTTCTCTGGGGCGAGAGCAGGTTTGAGCCCCTTTAATCTAATAGGACAGGTCTCCTTCCCTTTCATATGCAGCCCTTTCTTGTGGTGTGCAGTCATCTGCCAGCATCGCTCCCTTCCACTTCAGCGCTTCCCTTTTCCATGTAGGAAGACCTGTCCCCACAGTGATCAAAGGCATCCTTCTAACACTACGCAGGAGCAGAATGAGGAAACAGGATGCTGGATAAGGGATCAGAAAACCTGCTGGTTAGATGCCTGCAATTAAGTGTGTCTCGGAGCAAGACTCAAGGGAATGCATATTTATGCTCGTTGCCTCAGTTTCCCTGGTTGTTAGCATGGGGATAATTGCACTTGCTTCCTTTGGGGAATTGTCTTGACCTCTGTATACGAAGTTTCCTTTCTGTACTTGTTCTGTCATTAGAGCAACCGGCTCAACGAGGCGAGCGAGCGAGGCGAGCAAACGCCTGAGTCAGAGGGGAGCTGAGCAGCTGCTGCTTGCTTGTGTTCAAGCCCTCCTTCCAGACAGGGCAACTCAAGAGGTATCTTGATCCCTGGACAGAGCGGGTGGTGATGCCCTCCTGGCCAGCGTTGGGGGGGGCAGTGCCTTGTCACCCCCTGGGAAGGCTCGGCTGGGTCTGGTGTTGCTGATAGCGTCTTCCCAAGAAAGTCCAGCACAGCCGGGGGATGCTCTCAGAACATGAGTACACTCCTACTGAGGATCGGTATCAGCAGCAGGCAAAGATGAAAGAAAACTGACAAGACAAATGCCCTAGCCATAGCCATGGCTTGGGGGTTCATAGGATATGCATCTGGGCATGCCAAAAACGGAACAGGGAGAGGGGGACCTGACAGGTTAGAGAGTGCTGCTTAAATTTATCGGGCTGAAGCGAGCATCGAAGGCTCTGAGCCCGCAAGAGGGAGCCTTGATGAGGTCATTCAGCATGCCGCTGGTGAGATCAGCCCCAGACTGCAACAGACCTAGTGATGCAGCGCGCTTGGGGTTCAGGTGTCAAGAGAGGTACTTGAAAAGGTGAACAGATTCACCTGTTCTCGCTCTGCCCTGATGCGCTGCGTTACTTTGCTGGCGGGCAGAAGGGTGTCATTAGGAAGCACAAGGACATGTTTGAGAATGGTTTAAGAGCCTGGGCTTGGTGAGGTACAGTCTGGTTGTAAAGAACAGCAGGGAGGTGAAGGAGAAAAATCCTTTTGCACAGCCATTTTCCACCGGCATCCAAGCGTGGTCTGAGCAGAGATGGGTGACGTGAAGCTAGGCATCCTGGAGCAGATCGCAGAGCCCAGCTGCGGCAAATCCCCGAGCCTGGATGATGAATACATCCCTGCATTGCAGAGACAACGAAGTGTGACTCGGTGAAGCATTTGCCGGGGATGTGTAGCGTAGCAGCAGCCTGGGAAGCTCAGAGGCACAGCCATGTGCAGCCTCTCTTTTACAGCCTGGCACAGGGAGGAGGCATTCCTGCGGCGGGGTGCCCCGGTGCCGAGCGCACGTGCTCTGGGCTGTGCAGCTGGCTCAGATCTGGCAGCTGGTGAGCTTGAATGGATGTCTTTTGGCCCAGGCTTGAAAATCCCCCGTTGCCAGTGATCCCGCTTTGGCTGCAGCTGCCTCGGGTTCCCTAGGAAACTTCAGCGCTGTCTTAAGTCCAGACTGTGAAAGGGCAGGAGGAGGCAGCCCATCAGCTCTGCTCC
The DNA here is from genome assembly GCA_013400835.1 of Zapornia atra. Lineage (NCBI taxonomy): Eukaryota > Metazoa > Chordata > Aves > Gruiformes > Rallidae > Zapornia > Zapornia atra. The sequence goes on from VZTU01033341.1 coordinate 140,970, forward strand.
TCCAGCCTGGCTGCTCGGCCTCTGCCGCCTGGCACTGCAGCCAGCTCCAGCCCCGCTCTCGGCGCCGCTGAGGAGCAGCAGGGAGGAGTGGACCCGGCGCTGGGGCACGGCGCACGTAGGGCTAGGGATAAAAGGAAACCTGTGAGCCAGGAGGAGGAGGGAGACACAGAGTCTGCACACACAGATTTCCCAAGAATGGACCTTGCCTTTTGCAGGTTCCCTTCTGGTCCCTCTGGCTCACCTGACTTAGGAAACACAACAGGAGCAGGGCTGGGCCTGAGCGCTGCCTCAGGGTGATGGCTCATGCCACTGAGGTTGGTTATTAGCACCCTCCCTGGTGTGGTTTTGGGCTGTGCCAGCTAGCAGTGCCCAGGCATGGCTGGGGGACAGGGCGGGCTAGGGACTGTTCCAAACAGAGCCTTGGTGTCGCTGAGCATTTAACCCCATGAGTGGGAGCTTTGCCATGCTCCTTCCTTTTGGGGCTGTGAGTGGAACAGCTGCACCCTGTAAGCCCAGGCCCCTCTGAAGGCAGGCTTTTCTGAAGTGCAGTCCCCTGCAGCCTGTGCATTTACCCCCTAATTTTCCACCATTTTTCCTCTCTGAAGATGGGAAATGACACGCAACAGGTTGTAGGTGAGTGTGTAGGTTGGGAGTGTGTGTGCCAGACTGAAACTGGGAAACGCTCTGTCTGCTGGGCATGGTCCAGCACAGCGTTGTGACTCAGTGTCAATGTTCAGTGGGTGTACTTTGCCTCCTGCCTGTGGGGTGGGAGAGATGCTATGAGGAAATGTTGCCTGAGCACATGAGGTCATGGGGATATGGGAGCCACCTCTTGGATGCAGGGATCAGGATGGCCTGGGTGCACCGGCACGCGGAATTTATCCCTCTGGCTCTCCTTGGGCAGGCAGAAGCAGCCCACTGCATTGCCCACAGAGCACATGATTCTGCAAGGTCTTCCCATGCACACACATACACAACTCTGTCCCATTTCCCACGCCATCCCAAGCCATTTCAGGCTTGGGAACTCTGGGGGTGGATCAGGGGCAGAGCTCATGTACCCCCATTTAATGTGCTGCGGATAGATGAGTCCCCCAGCCAGGAGAAGGGTCAGGTGTGAACCTCTGGGTGCATCTGAATGGCCTCTGCCTTGTGGCTGCCTGGAGGTGCTGCCTTCAAGTAGCACGCTGCTGTTCCGTTCAGCCCAGTGGGGGTTTTGAAGGCAGGGTCCATATTTTGGGTCTCGCTGTAACCACATTGTACCTTTGCCATCCCCAATTTGCAGACCAAGTCCACTTTCTCTGTGCAGGAGGAGGAGATGCTCCCAGCAGAGGCTGCTCCTCTCTCCGCAGAGCAGCCTAGTTCGCTTCCTCGTAGCTGCGCTCTGGATGAATTTTGGGAGGAGGACACATGCTGGGAATTGATGGGGTTAAAAGCAAGTGTTGCAGTGTGGCTTAAGAGTGGGCTGGGAGAGCTCTTCCCTCCCACCATCCTTGCTGCCATGCTGCTCTTGCAGAGGCTCAGCTGCTTGCTGGTGTCCAGAGCTGGCGTTAGACACTCTTCAGCTCATCCTGAGCCAGGTCCCTGGGGAGCTGCGTCTCTGCAGGAGCTGTTCAGGAAAGATTCCCACCCCTTTCCTAATGAGGCCGAGTGAGTAATAGAGATGTTCCTCAGGGACAGTGTTGTAAGGAGTGCTATGTACATGTTCAGGACCACAGAGCAGGTCTCCACTAGCTCTTCCCTGCTGTTGTGCAGCAGACGTTGATGCGTGTCCTGTCTTGACAGAAGAGATAAGCTATCTGTGGATGGGAACTTGCCTGGCAGTTGCAGCCACTGGTCCCCCTCAAATTGTTCTTATCAGATCTCCTGGCTGGGCAAGTCTGTTGCACTGTGAATGGACCCATGTTTGGGGCTATTCAGCCTGGGAGTAGGTAAGATTTGTTCAGTATGAGTCGTGTTCAAAGCATTTGTTTTGTAATGCCCCTGTCCGCCCTCAGGAGCAAGCGTTCTCCATCCAGAAACCTGGGTGCAGTTAAAGCTGGGTGTCTGTGTCACTGCTGGGGGGCTCTTGGGGGGAGCAGTGTGAAGAAACATAGGGGCAGCTGGAGAGACACAGATGGTTTCTGGCCAAGGTGTGTTGCCAGTGGCAGGGAAAGTAAGGACAGCAGGAAGAGGGACAAACTGGAGGGAAGGGAGAGAGTGCTAGAGAGAACAAACAACCTAGCGTGACTGCTGGGAATGCAAGATAAACATCCACTGTGGTCAAGTGAGGGGTTATGTACTGCTGGCTATGTGGGATGGGTCAGAAACAGGAGTAGAGGCTCACAGGAGCACTCCAGAGGAGGGACAGGATGCCCATACGGTACTGGTTGGCTAAATGGGGCATCTTCAAATGCACAGGGCTTCCCTTAGTGTCCAGTGTGGTGCTGGAAAGGGAGATGAGGTGTCCCAGCAGTGCAAAGCAGCCCTGCTCCCTGCGCTACCACGTGGAGATTAAACATCTCTTGGGCAGTGCCATGACCCAGCAGGTTCAGGTGCTGGCTTTGAAAGCTCCTTCACCTGGTGGCAGCTCTCAGCAGGGCTGTGGCTTTAGGTCCTCGCTGGGCAGCATGGAAAATTTAGCTCTCTTTGTACCAATGAGAGCTGGGACCTCTTCTGGTTGTCCTTGGAGCTCCGGCAGCAGTTGGGCTCAGCTCTTTTCCCTGTGGCTTGCCCTGAAGGTCCATGGGCTCATGTATTTCTGGTGCCCTTCCCTCTGAAAGAGGGGAGGAACAGGCAGAGTGTTGTGTGGGCCTGATCTTTTCTTAGGTCTCCTTCAGATGCCTGCAGTTCCCTCTTAAGATGCTCATTTCCTGCACACAGTCAGTCATTTTGGGATTTGAATTCCCTTTTTTTTGGCAACTTTTCTTTCCCATTTCCATCTGGTTTGGTTTTTACTGTTTCATTTCGCAGGGCCATCAAAGGGAGTTCGTTCAAGATGATTTTGAAGCAACAGATAGTTTTGACTTGACAAGCCCTTCCTCTGCAGACCTCAGCTGTGGCCTTAGATCCAGGGTGGGTCATCCCCTCAGACCCTCTCAAAGCTGATTGTTGGTAAGGTGGCTTTCAGCTTCCTGGTGGGAATGAGGGGTAATTTGCTTTAGTGACACGAGCATGGGAGAACAGACTTTTTCTTCCCCCTCCCCTTCTTTCCAGCCCATGAGCTGTTAATTCTTGTGGCTTTTCAAAACTTGCTATTTCTCCCTTAGCATTTCTTTCTCCTTTTTTTTTTTNTTTTCCCTTCCCTTCCATTGGATGAGCCACCCTTGGCATCCTGCCTGCTGTGTGTGACTCAGATGGATTCCGCTTGTCTGAAGGATTCCTGCAAGTCCTCAGAGCTGCCCAGCCCGCCTGGGCTCAGCACTGGGGCCCGTGAGAAACACACTGGGAGCGAGTCCTGCCGGGCCAGCAGCCTGGTTCTCCCTGTGCAGGACGGGCTGCTGCGCAGGGGGCTTGCCAGTCACTCTCACTGCAGCGTGTCCTTGCTGTCCTGGGGGGTTCAGTCTGGGATGGCTGCTGGGGGCTCAATGGAGGGAGGTCCCCATGGACCTTCTGTGTATGGTGCAACGCTGCCTTTCTCTTTTGCTTACTCGAGTTCCAGCCAGCTGGCCTCACGCTGTCTTTGTTGTGGGAAATGGTCCCCTTGAAGTCAGGGGAGTTGGGCTTGGGGCGTCTCAGAAGTCCCCTGGCTTCCCCTGTTGGAAGGCATCTGATCAGTTTGAATGCCTCTGGCTTCCAGGCTTAATTGGACCCATGCAAGGGCTAATTTTTTTCAGAGGCACTGAGTGCCTCGGTGTCTCCTACTGATAGCATGTAGTGTGGTGAGAGATGAGCACCTCTCATGAGCCAAGGGACCTCAGCTTCTAGGACAGGTTTGCAAAGCTGGATTTTTATGTAGTTATTTTTAAGTCTGTCCATGGGGGCTTTAAGATGAGAAGATAAACAAGAAGAGGGTTGGGTTTTTTATGTGAACTTGGGCATTTCTGCCTTAGTTTCCCCTTGTCCAAGATGAGGGGCCATCTTCCTTATTCAGTGGTAAGATAAAGGTGTTGGATATCATAGTGGTTTGGTGCAAGATGCAAGTGGAGCATAAGACCTCATGAAACTGATCCTTTGTGGAGAGGCCTTTGGAAGATCCTTTTACTATTGAGCTAATAATATCTCATCTGGCAAGCCTGGGAGATCCCAGAAGTCCAGGAGAGGGGGAAGCCATGAGCCTGCTATGCATCTTCTCTTTGCCAGTAGGGAAGCTTTCAACACAAATGCATTTTTTATCTCCAGGCATGTTTTTTAAAGCCTTTCCCACAGCCCACATTCCTGGCATGCCCCCATGAGGGAAAGAATTAGAGAAATGAAGGCTGGACATGGAACTGGGTGGCATCTAATCAGTCCTCTGCCCCTCTTTCCTCCCCCTTTGCTAGTTCAGCTCTCCTGCCCCTCGAGCAAGCTGAGGATCCATAAAACATGACTCATCTGGCTGCTTGGGTTGATGAAATGGCCCTGGCGCCTTATGAGTTGGCTCCCATGCACGTGAATTACCTTTCTCCCCTCTCTGTGCACAGCTCATCACACCCAAAGTATTGCCACACACTTCAGAGCTCCTGAGAGGGATGTCAGGGTGCAAGGACATAACTTCGCCCCGGGGAATGAAACCGCCCATCAGCACCTGTCTGAGGTCCCCAGGGAGATGGGAGATGCTGGTCACTGCAGCACCACTCCCCTTTCTGGTAGGGTAGGGAGGGAGATGGAGTCTGAGGCTGTGCCCCTCCCCTGTGCTGGTGATCAGCTCCAGTGCTTAGTGCAGGTTCCCTCCACCACTGCTCCTAACCCTGAGTAAAGGTGGGTATTTTTCTACATTTTCACTCTTCAGCTAGCTTTGTCCTTCCTCCTTATTTCCCACGTCCTCAGGCAGAGAAATTGCACCCTTCAGATGAAGAGGGTGATGCTGGGGGAAGCCCTACCAGAGGCTGAGGGCCTCTAATCCCTTTTGCCCAGATTCAGAGCGCAGATACTACTTCCATACTTCCCCCTGGGGTTCTGGATGATGCACTGTCAGGGAGCTGGAGCATGAGGGGTTTCACCTCCAGTCCTTTGTTCTTTCCCATTTTAGTTGGTCTGAATGCAGAGACTTCAATGCCTTCCTTAGAGGAGCCATCCCTCTCTCCTTAACTTCTTAGGTAGGAGGTTAGGACACCAGTTTCCTTGTGCTCATCATTGTCTTGGCTTCTCTTGCATCTCCTTGGACAATCCTCCCCTGTACACACCCTCCAGATCCACAGACCTGCTTATCCAGTCTCCTGCTTACCTCACTGTTTGGCTAAGGTCAGTACTTTTTGTTCTCTTGGTCCTCCTCCGTTGGGAAGCTGGCTGGCTTTCAGGGCTTAGGGATCGGTTGGGTGAAGGGTGCAGCACTACCTGCTGAGAAGCAAACCCAGCACCTCTCAACTAGGGGGGAAACTGGTTCTGCCAAACCTATCTGGGAATTTCTGTCACTGGCAGGTGGAGGACTGAGCAGCTCCATCAAGAGGTGACCAAAGTCTCTTCTTGGTCCTTCCCTGATTCCAGACCTCTGAAAATCCAGAGCTCAGCTGCTTGAAATCCACCCCGTAGCCCTCTAAAACAAGGAGCTTCATAAGCAGGGGAGACCAAGTCAGAAACATGGCTTAATCACAACTGCCTGGAGGAATGGCAACCAGGGCCCAAATGAGGTCAGAGAACACGGTTTAAATCAGGTCACCACTCGATATTTATTGTGTGGAGTTTTGCTTTTTTCTTTACTCTTGCACTGAAATCCTTCCCCAGAGGCTATTCAAGGAAATAAATAGCCAGTGGAAAGGGACAATAGCTTGCTGTGGAGTACAAATTATATGAAGCAGTAGGAAATAATAGCAGAGTGAGCAGCTGCTGCTCTGAGAAAGAATGCATGGTTGCTCCCTCCAGCTCCCTTTGCCTTGAGCAGATGCTGATCTCTGGTCCACAGCTCTGGCTCCCTGGTGCCTTGAGTGCACAATGGGACAGGCAGCTTTTCCTCCATAGGGTCCTCCTCCAGTGCCACTGGTTAGTGCCATGCTGAAGCCACAGCCTTTTTTTAGGTTTGAAGAGTATCTCTTGCCTCTTCTCACAGGGCTTGGTTGGAGGCATTCCTGCAGCTGGTAAGCCCATCCTCTCTCCTTCTTCCCTTCTGGGCTGAGCATCACATCTGGTGAATACCCATGTCACCCCTGCAAGGAGCTAGCTCATGTCATCTAGAGTGAATGCCTTGGCTGCTCTCTGGGTGCCTTGAAGCCCTTCCTTGGAGCACTATAGGGAGAGATGGCAGGGACCATTTTGGTGTGTTGGTGTGGATTTTGGGGTCTGCCCCTGCCACAAAAATCTCTGAGAAACCTCTCACAGCTAGAGTGATTAGGCTGCCTTGGCTGGCAAGTGGAGAAGCCTGTGGTTTTCCTCAAGATTTCACACCTAGCTGTCTTATCTCCTGCCCAAATAAGAAAACACGAATACTGCTGCCAGCAATGCTGCTGCTGAGGATTTTCACAGCCTGCTGGGGAGGGTGGCATTCAGTCTGTTCTCAACAGCTGTGTGGGTGCCCTGTGGTAGGGATGGTAGCTCTAGGCTATGGTACATGAGGTCCTGCTTTCTGGAGCCGCCCTAAGGATTCTGAGATCCCATGGGTGTTCCTGGTGACCTGGGATTGCTCCAGGACTAGCAGAAAGGCTGGGAAGGACTGCTAACCCCCAAACCTACCTGATGGCACTTCTGCCAATGGAGCTGCCACGTTTCATGGAGTGAAAGCACTCTGCAGAGGACCTGTCCTGCCACCCTTGTGGCTGAAAGCCATCATGGTTGCATTGGTCTCTTCCCTCCTTAAAACATGATTTGTTTGTTGTTTTCATGCAGAATGGCTGGCCTGCCTGCTCCCTGTTGGAAGCTCTCTTTGCCCTTGGGTTGGGCATGGCCCCCACCCTCACGGCAGTGCTTGTCAGGACTCTGCTGACCCAAGGTACCTCCTGTAACAAAGCAAAGCCTCCTCCACTGCCAGCAGTGTGAACATGGGCATCCCATGCCAGTATAGGCCAACTGCCACCTAGCCAGGATGGGACCCTGGAGAGGCACTCCCAGGCAGGTATCCTGTCATAGGGTAGTCTCTCTGGAATGAAGTGTTCCTGGATCCCTTGCACCGGTGGCTGTCAGCTTCCATAACTGTTGCTTACAGTTTCCTTACTGCACAGACCCTCCACCTCCTTTTCATGTCCTCTCGATTTCCTCTTTCTTTGGGATTTACCTTCCCATCATATCCCTGTTTCTCCAGGCCCTCTACTTTGCAATGTCTGCAGGGCAGTATCAACCTGCCCTCTTCACCCTGCTTTCATCACCCCACTAATCATCTCTTCCAATTGTGCTAGGGAATTTCGGCTCTTCTGGGGTCCCTAAAGTCTCAGCCCCTTCCTCCGTGGGGAGCAGGTTCTCCTGCACAAGAGGGGCCATCTCCATCAGCCTGGAGAAGAGAAGGCTGGGGGGGGGGGCTCCTTGCAGCCTGCCAGTACCTGAAGGGAGCTTATAAGCAGGAGGGGATTCAACTTTTTAAAAGAGCAGATAATGGCAGGACAAGGGGGAATGGATTAAAGCTAAAGGAAGGAAGGTTTAGATTAGATATTAGGGGGAAGTTCTTTATGGAGAGAGTGGTGAGGTGCTGGAACAGGCTGCCCAGAGAAGTAGTGGATGCCCCGTCCCTGGAAGTGTTCAAGGCCAGGTTGGATGGGGCCCTGGGCAACCTTGTGTAGATCCAGGCCTGGAGGTTGGTGATCCTGCCTGTGGCAGGGGGTTTGGAGCTCTGTGATCCTTGGGGTCCCTTCCAACCCATGCCATTCTATGATTCTATGATCTGCACAGGGCTGGTGTCTGACCATGCAGAGGCTCAGCTCTCCAGACGAAGGAAGTCGCCTGCACTGGCAGAGTTGCTGCCTGGTTTCCCACTATTGTCCCCAGTGGCGAATACAAGGGGGGTAAACGCCTCTGCAGAGCACTGTAGGAGCAGGGTTACTGTTATCCTGATAGCATCTCACAGCCACCCTGTGAGCAGCTCTGCCTCCTTCCTGCCCGTCTGCCTCCCTCCCTCCCCGTGCTCACGCCCGCGGCAGCTGCGGCTCCGCGCAGGGTTCCCTGCCTGGGTGGTTTCCCCAGCCCGCAGGCACCTGCTGGGCTCTCCCCCCTGGGCAGCCTCACGCTTCGCCAGTGGGATCCGTGGATAAACCTCAGTGGGGGTGATGTTTCTGCTGGTCTGTGTGGGAAGTGGTGGAAGGCTGACCCAGGGTTTGGCTCTGGCCTCTGCCTCAGCATTCCTGTGTCACCTTGGCCAGACGCATCGGATGGGATTTATCTGGCTGAGTTTAGGATCTGTCCTGGGTGCAATCTCTTGAGCCCTAGAAGCGTTTCTCACTCCTAGTGAGTTCAGATAAGTAACCCTGATGGTGACTTTGCAAACCGTGTCCTTGCACTGCCCCCCGTGTCCCTGCAAAGGCACAGTGCCAGTCCCTGGGGAGAGAGGCCTCTCAGAGCCAGCTCTGATATTTTGAGAGGGAGGCTCTGGGCTCTGTCTTCTCCCTGGGATGGCTGTGTGGCTGCAGGGGAGCAGGGTGATGTGAAGGGGTGTGTGTGGGAGACAGTGTGCTGGGAAACAGACCTCACGCTGGAAACCATCATTCCGAGCACCTGCTCCTCCTTGGCTCTACACTCAGCCTTGGGAGGTTTCACCAACAGCTTCAGTGACCCCAACAGCAAACACATTTCTCAAGCCTGCTGGGCTTTATGACCCCTGCTAATAATAGGAAGCACCTCAGGGGAAGGAGTGCTTATCAGCACTTACCTCTGTTTGCTTCAGGAGGTTTTGGGGAATTACAGAACCACAGGAATTTGGATTGGAAGGGACCTTAAAGGTCATCTATTCCCAACCCCTCTGCCATGGACAGGGACACTCTCCACTTGACCAGGTTGTCCAAAGCCCCATCCGGCCTGGCTTTGAACGCTGCCAGGGAGGGGGCAGCCACAGCTTCTATGGGCAGCCTGTGCCAGGGACTCACCACCCTCACAGTAAAGAATTTCTTCCTTATAACTAACCTAAATCTACTTTCTTTGGTTTAACAGCTCCACGTTGGGGCCCCCAGAGCTGCATGTAGTACTTCAGGTGGGGTCTCATGAGAATAGAGCAGAAGCATGGAATCACCTCCCTTGACCTGATGGTCGTGCTGTTTTTGATGCAGCCTAGGATACAGCTGGCTGTTGGGCTTCAAGCACACATTGCTGGGTCATGTTGAGTTTTTTATCCACACACACTCTCAAGTCCTTCTCCTCAGGGCTGCTCTCAATCCATTTTCCACCCAGCCTGTAGTTGTGCTTGTGATTGCCCCAACCCACATACAGGACCTTGCACTTGGCCCTATTGAACTTCATGCAGTCTGCATGGGCCCACCTCTCCAGCCTGTCAAGACCCCCTGGATGGCATCCCCTCCCTCCAGCATGTTGACTGTACTGCACAGTTTGGTGCCGTCAGCAAACGTGCTGATGGTGCACTCAGTTCCACTGTTCATGTCACCCACACAGATGTTAAACAGCACTGGTCCCAATACTGACCCCTGAGGACCTCCACTTGTCACTGGTCTCCACTTGGACATTGAGCTGTTGACAACAACTCTTAGAGCGTGACCGTCCAGCCAATTCCTTATCCACCAAGTGGTCCATCCATGAAATCCATGTCTCTCCAATTTAGAGACAAGAATGTCATGTAGGAAGTGTCAAATGCTTTGCACAAGTCAAGGTTGATGACATCAGTTGCTCTTCCCTTATCCACCAACACTGTGACCCCATCACAGAAGGGTCAGGCACCGTTTGCCCTTAGTGAAGCTGTGTTAGCTGTCACCAGTCACCTCCTTATTTTCCATGTGCCTGAGCACAGTTTCTAGGAGGACCTTGGCTCCATGATCATGCCAGGTACAGAGGTGAGATTGACTGGCTTGTAGTTCCCTGGGTCTTCCTTCTTTCCCTTTTTTTAAATGGTTATGTTTCCCCTTTTCCAGTCAGTAGGATCTTCACTGGATTGCCACAGCCTCTCACATGTAATGGATACTGACTGTTCCCTCGGGACCCACGGATGCATCTCATCAGGTCCCATGGACTTGTGCACCTTCAGGTTCCTTAGAAGCTCTCAAACTTGACCTTCTCCTACAGCAGGCAGTTCTTCATTCTGCCAGCCCCTGCCCTCTGCCACCTGGGAGCTGTCACTGGAGCACTTTCCAGGGAAGTGCTCAAAGGGCAGGTACCGTGTCCCAGCTGACACTGCAGCAGCAGGATGACTCTACTCAGCTGCTCCTTGAAGGGCCTGGGAGGGGTGCTGAGGGACTCATAGACTCCTGAACTTTGGCCACCCCCGCCTTCTCTTTCCCACTGTCTTCTGGAGTCTGTCAAAACGCTGCCTGCCACTTTGCTCAACCGAATCCCAGGCTGTCTGCTGACTCATAGCTCTTATCTGGGAAGAAGACAGCAGGGGTCACGCTTCCATGTGAGGACAGCATTCCTGTCATCTGGACAGGCTGGCCTGTTGGGCAGAGAGTAGTATGAAATTCAGCAAGGGCAGGTGTAGGGTCCTGCACCAGTACAGGCTAGGTGCTGATCTGTCAGAAGCAGCTCTGTGGAAAGAGACCTGAGAGTCCTGGTGGACAACAGGCCAACCGTGTGCCAGCGATGTGCGCTCATGGCCGAGACAGCCAGTGGCATCCAGGGTGTATCAGGAAAAGTGTGGCCAGCAGGCTGAGAGAAGTTCTTCCCCCCTCTACTCTGCTCTGGTGAGGCCTCATCTAGAATATTGTGTGCAATTGTGGTTCAAGAAGGACAGGGAGCTACTGGAGAGGGTACAAAGAAGGGCTACAAAGATGGTTAGGGGACTAGAACATCTCTCTTACAAGGGAGACTGAGGGACTTGGGACTTTTTAGCTTAGAGAAGGCTGAGGGGGGATCTTATCAATGCTTATAAACACTTGGGGGGTGAGTGTCAGGAGGATGGATTCAGTGGGATTTTTGGTGGTGCCCAGTGGCAGGACAAGAGGCAGTGGGCATACACTTGAACATAGGAAGTTCCACATAAACATGAGGAGGGACTTCTTCACTGTGAGGGTGATGGAGTATTGGAACAAACTGCCCAGAGAGGTTGTGGAGTCTCCATCCCTGGATATATTAAAAACCCACATGCATGTTGTCCTGTGCAAACTGCTCTAGGTGATCCTGCTCTGGCAGCAGGGTTGGTCTAGATGATCTCCAGAGGTCCCTTCCAACCCCTGTCATTCTGTGTTGGTTGCCTTCTCCTCCAAAGCCCTTGGAACCCTTCCTCAGAGCACTGTGAGGAAGGATGGTGGGGACTCTTTTTGTGCTGGTATGTGTTTTGGGGATTGCCCCTTGCAACTCAAGGGGGGAGCTGGGATGCTTCTTTTGGCTGAGCTGTTGCACGCAGAAAAGAAGTGAACATGGCAGACACATCTTCCCAGCTGGGAAGACACTTGTCCTGTGTGGTGGTCCTGCCACTGGGAGCCTACCAAGGAGACTGGGAATTGGTTAAATCTCCTAATAGGATGAGGTTTACACAGGAAAGCTATTTCTTTGTATCAAAGTCTGGTGGCTTAAGAGCAGCTGGTGGGGCCTTGCAGGGGTGAGGGCGTTGGGCGCTGTTAATGTTTAAGCCACAAGGAAGTACAGGTATTTTAGGTCCTCTGTGCGACGTGCTTCTGAACTAAACTGCTGGTAGCTCCCTGCCTGGTTACTCTGCCCTCTGAGAAAGATGTCTGTAAGTGCTGCTGCTCCTGTCATCTGTCACCAAGCGTCCCCAGCTCAGCAAGGCTGAGTGAGGGACTGGCAAGCCACAGCCACCTCCATGATCACCACTTGCGTTTCATGGGCTGCAGGCAATGCTGCCCACCTAACTCTGGGTTGTGTCCCTCTGCTTTAACTCTCTTTGTACCTCTGCTCTAATGCTCTCCTTTCCTACTGCTGAGGACAAGCCTGTTTTCATCTCTCTCTGATGTCTTTTCTCACTTGCTGTCTTCACTCAGCCCACTCTTCCCTCAATGAGTGAGAAGCCCATGCAAGACCTCCAGCATGGAAGGTTTTTGGCCATGAGAGGAACACAGCTTAGAGCTGGGGAGGGGGGCATCTTCTAGAAGCAGCACCCTCTCACTTGTGGTGGCAAGGGAGAAATGGCTGAGGGAGCCCTGCAGACTAATTTTCTCTCTGCCTTAGGAAAAATTTGAAATCTTCAACCTGGATATGAAGACTGGGGACACCCTGAAGATCAAGGGCAAGATATCTGATGATTTTGATGGGTAAGTCCAAAGAAACCACTTTGACTTGCTGGGACTGAAGTTGGGCTGCAGAGGGAGTTAGTTTTCCAAAGCCACCAGGGACAAAAACTGTGAACACAGCTTGGTGTCAGGGGAGCCCTACGCCACCACTGTGCAACTCCCCTGGTTCCTGGGCAGAATGGGGAAGCAAGAGGCATTAAGTACCTGCCACGCTGATGGAGGAATTGAGTGTGGTGCCGTGTGTTGGATCTCAGGTCTTCCAAGACCCTATCCTGCCTGTGTGACTGACCTTCCTCCTGTCCACCCACAGCTTCAGCATCAATCTTGGATCCAGCTCCTCGGATCTGGCATTCCACTTCAATCCCCGCTTCAATGAGTCTGTCATTGTCTGCAACTCCAGGTGCTCCAATGCCTGGCAGTCAGAGACACGTGATGACCACCTCTGCTTCTCCAAAGGCTCCAGCACTAAGGTGAGTGCTCTGTGCCAGCATGCAGTTGTGTGTGTGTGGGGGGGGGGGGGGGGGTG
>VZTU01033341.1:153887-164148 GCA_013400835.1 Zapornia atra
GGGGGGGGGGGAGGGTTATGTTGTGTGTGTGTGTGAAGCCTCTGGTTAGAAGATTCATGTACACTGGTATTCTCAGTCCCATCCAATGCTTCCAGCTCCCTCCCAGCAACACCTCATCCTCATCCTGTGGGATTTTGGTCCTGATGGTCATTTCCACTCCTCCTTCAAACCCTCAAAGCTTCCTCTGGGAACTTTGCGTGAGCCCTGTCTGAGGCTTTGTAAGTGCTTCTGGCCCTGCACACCTGCCCAGCAGGTGGGTGCACCAAGGGCATGTATGAAGGTAAAAGGGGTCTCCAGGAAGCCAGATCTTGCTGTTCTCTACCTTATTTCTCTCCCTAATTCCATCCCATGCTAACACAGGCTTTAATGCAAACCAGAGTTTGAAGCAATGTCCAGAAAACCTCTCCCTCAGCTCTTCTCTCTTGGATCTCCACTGACAATCTGTCCTCCCTCTCCTCCTGCTGGGGATGCTGTCCTAGTTGCTGCCTCACCCCATCTGATGTCCCAGGATGTTAACAGTGCTGTATTTAGGAGCAGCCCTGTTCCTACTGCTGTGGAGAGGGAGGTTTTTCCCAATCATGGCTGGCTCTTGGGGAAGGAATGGTGAGGTGGTGTCTTTGGGGAAGGATGCCTATAATTTGCAGTGGTCAGCCATGCATTCTCATCCTGTCTGCTTGTGCATGCTTGTGCAAGGCTCCTTTTTCCAGGTCCTGGTGTGCTGCTGAAGACATTGGGGTGTCAGGTTTATTCTGCCCTGTTCAGAGACTACATGAACATATAAGCCATCTGGCACATAAGCCATCTGGTTATAAGGACACACTTGGGTTTAACTGCTCTGAGTTTACAATCTGAGTAGCTGGAACCACCCCAGGAGAGATTCTGTCCCCAGGTTATACTCTATATACCAGCTCAGACCCTTGGTTCCAACTCTTCATTTCCTGCATCACCCTCGGTTCAACTCCCAGCACCTGCTCGAGGTTGTAGGCACCAGGTCTGACCCTCACATGTAACAGTCAGGTCTTTTGCTTGGGTGCTCACCTCCTAATCTCCTTCTTGTCCCTCCTTCCTCCCTCTTTCTTCTCCCAGATCATCATTGAGATGCTGGAAGACAAATTCCAAGTGAAACTACCAGATGGGCATGAAGTGGAGTTCCCCAACCGGCACAGCTATGACAAGATCCGCTACATGAGCGTCAAGGGAGGCTTCAGAGTCACCTCTTTCAAGCTGGATTGATGGGTGACACTTCTAGCTCTAGTAAAATCCCAAAGAGTGGGAGACTGCTTGCTCCAGCTTCTTTGGCTTCTGTGAGATGTCTGGCTCTGTGGCTCTGTACAAGACACCAATAGGAAAGGAGCCCTTGTTGGGTAGAAATAACTCCTAGGTAATGCCAGGTGCTCTTCCATCTTGGGCCTGGATGTGGGGCTGAACAGACAGAACATAGGGTAAAGCAGGGTGCAGGTGGGGTTCAGGAGGAGGACACTGTGCACGTTGTGATTGCTCAGGGAATGGTTGTGTAATCTCTTCACAATGCACTATTTCTTCTTGCACCCGGGTTTTTGAGAGGGAGGAAGGGGAAGAAGAGCATTGACGTGAGCGATCTGGCATCCAATGTGGCATTCGGTGCCACAAAAGCACATAATGGAATGCAGGGCCTGGGATAAGGGAATGCAGGGCCTGGGATCCACAGGGCAGGGGTTTGATGGGTTCCTCTTGGCTGCTCTGGAAGCCAAGGGGCAGGAGGAAGGGGTGCCCTGCCCTCCCGCAAGAGTGGTACCACCTGGAGCAGTGGCAGGAAGCACAGGTGTGCCCCTGAGCCAGCATTCCTGCCAGAGATAAGGAGTTGTCTCCTCCAGCTTCTCCCCTTATCTCACCTCACTTATCTGCTGGCACATTCCAGCCTGGTTACCCATTACTCTGCCATTTCCATACCAAACCCTACTCAGCGAAAGTGAGGTTTGGTTGGGTTACGTGGCTCAGCACCTCCCAGTCTCTGTCCCTAGCACAGGACTACAGGCAATTAGTGCTGATTATCTAATGCCACTCCTCTAATTAAAAGCTGTGTTAAGCCTTAAGGGAGGCTGTGTGACAGCAAACAGTAGAAGATCATCTTATGGAGAGCCTTGTCCATGGTGAACAGCAAAGTACCAGGCTAGTTAACCCAGGGATCCCAGAGGTGCTGGAAAATCCTGCTGAGGGTGGAGAGGATGGAATTTTGTGGCTGGGGCACCAGCAGACATAGGAGGAAGATGATAGGTTGCTGCAGCTGAGGGAAGGCACCAGAGGAGAAGTTAGTATCAAAATCGCTTTAATAAGGACAATAATAAGTGCACGGGATACAGAGTGGAGGCAGAAGGGGGATTCCACGGATGTGGGTCTTTGGTCTCGAGCTTTTATTATGGTCTGGAAAGCAGAGGGCAGGGGGAGCTTGTCCTGAGAGGCAGAGTCCCCACCCCGGAGGGTACGGGGGTGACAAGGCTGATCCTGGTTGGTGCCAGAGGCCAGAGCTGGGAACTCCCTGGCGCCGCTGCCGGCTGGCACAAGGGAGGCTGGGGGAGCCGGTCTTGCCCATAAGCTGTGTGGCCGGGCTGCCAGCGGCGCTCCCCTGTACAGCGCCTGGGCACCGCGCAGCCTCCTTCGGCTCTGAGCTGCTCCCTGCCAGCGGCAGCCAGGCCGCGGGGCAGCCTCGTGGGAGTGGAGCCTTGTGGCCACGGCCCGACATTTCCCCCCGCCACACCCCCCTCCTGTCCCAGAGAACAAGGGGGGTCCTGTGAGGGTCCCTCCAGTGACCTCAGCCCCCGAGCATCTCGGCTCCACACCACAGCACAAAGGCACTTCTGTGCGGGCCAGCCTGCGTGCGGGGCAGCGTGGGGGGCAGCTCGTTCCAGGGTGGCTGCGTCGCCCAGGGCTGTTCAGCGAGGGGCGTTAGCCACCCTCCACACGTACCCCTGGGAAAGGGGTGTGCTGGAAAGAGGGGTGTGCACGTGGGGAATGGGGAGAGGGGGCGAGGATGGAATGGTGGCGCAGACCAAACATCTGCAGAGTAGGAGTCTCCTTGTTCTGAGGCTGGGGGAAAGGAAGGGAATTTTAGGGTCCAAACTGCAGAATTTGGTGACCTGATGCCTCTGCCTCCAGTCAGCCAAGAAGTTTCTCCCCTCTGTGCTGTGAGGGGGCCAGGCTCAGAAAAGGAACCGTCCAAAGTGACACTCAGCAGCAGGAGGCAAGTGGAAAGGCTCCTTTGATTATCTCTGTAGGCTCTCACATCCTGAACACTGAGCTCACAGCTTTTTTGGAGGGGAAATGAAAAGAGAAAGCTCAACTCTATGGGGTTTGCCTGCTCCTTAAGCCACCAGCTGACCTTCCCTGGTAGACAGCTGTGCTGTACAGGAGGGTCTTGCACCAGCTGGACCTGGGGTGAGAGCCCCATCCCCTACATGCCAGAGCTATAGGTGGAACTATCTCTCTATCTCTGGGAGGGCACTCGTCCCAGTGCAGAAGGCAGGTGGGGGCTTTGGCAGAAGGATGGGGCATGTCCCCAGACATGCTGGTGGGGCCGGTCTGAGGGATGGGAGAGAGGGCACAGTGGGGGAACAGGATGGGGTAGGAAGGAGTTTGGCATTTCTTTGGCATTTAGGAATGTCCCTTTGGCATCTAATGGCAGTGAGGCTGGGGAAGGGCGGTGATGCCCGGTGCTGTGATGCACAGCCCTCCACAGCAGCCTGGCCCAGCCCCAGGGAGCTCCCCCAGGGGATGGGCTCTTGCCCTGATCCCTCCAGTCCCCCCAGTGGCCCCAGCTTGGCAAGGAGGTTGCCTGCTGGTTCTGCTGGTGATGCTGGCACCTGCGGGTGGGGAATAGGGAGGAGGGTGAAGGTACCAGCACCTCTGGTAGGGGGGCTGTGATGGGATGGCTGTTCACACCTTTACTTCATCGTCATCCTCCTCATCATCGTCATCAGCATATTCAAAGGAATTGCTGCGGCCCCCCCGAGCGCCAGCGTACCCCTCCTGCAGGCCAGGGAGCTTGGCTTCCTCCTCCTCTTCCTCCTCTCCTTGGTTCCAGGTGGTCTCAGGGTACTGGCTCTCCCCTGTCACTTGCAACCGCCAGGAGCTGCTGCTGGGGCTCTCCCACAGGGTCTGCGTCCGGGCCTGCCGGGGACCCTCACCCTTCTCCGAGCTCCGTGGGGTGCTGGTCCCACCGTAGTGGCGGGCCAGGACCTGGGCTGCCCGGTCAAACTCTCCTGCCTCGATGGTGCAGTCGTTCCAGTGCCCCTGCCATGGAGTCCCTCTGGGTGCTGCCCTCGGCCCAGAAGCCCAGGCAGGGTCCTCTCCAGCACCCTCGGTGGTGTGTGCCTCTCCATTGGCATGGACTGGCAGTCCTGGCAGTGAGCTGGCCCCTGACAGGCTGCTCTGCCCGGAGTGGTCCCAGAAACTGGATGCTGCCTTATCCTCAACGTGGGATGCACCCGATGGTGGAGGGACCTCATCCTTGGTCTCCTCACCGCACAGGAGATCTGGGTCATTCTCCCCCACCTCGTGCCCGTTGGTTTCGGAGAAGCTCATCACCTGGAGCAGCTCGCTCATCAGGGAGGGCCCCAGGTCCAGGCGGAAGGAGAGCAGGGAGTCCGAGCGCTTCAGCTCTGCTTCTGCAGGGAAGCTGCTCTCTTGGGCCTTTTCCATACGAGGGACACGAGGGATGGTGCAAAACCCGGACTCCAGCCCTGTGAGACAGAAGGGATGGCTGGTGAGGGGGGGATGGCTAGGTGGGAGGAAGCCTGCCTTACATCTGCGAGGGACAAGGGACACTGCCACCAAAGTATCCCAGCTCACGCTCTTGTTGGTGTGTGGGCATCTGCAAGGCCCGGGGCTACGGCGGGACGACTCCAAGGTGGGCTCTGGGCTTGCTAAAATGCCGGTGGGGGCTGAGCCAGGCAGGTGGGACCAGGAGATGGCAGCATTGTCTCAGCCTGCCTTTCCCTCCCAGCCCAGCCACCTTCCCTGCGGCTGCAGGCCCCGCAGGATCACACCCCTCTCCCCCGACCCGCTCGGCCAGATCCTCTGCTCCACACCTCACAGCTCAGTGCTGTGAGGCCAAAGAAGAGCCATCCAGCTGTCCCATTCCATCCTTTCCAAAAGGTCCCTCCTGGACCCTGGCTGGCAGGGAGGGATGTGGGCGCACCAGGGAAGGGGGAGATGGAGTCCCTTGAGGAGCATGTGGAGATGGAAGGATTGCCACAGCTAGGGACAGGGTTGGCACATTTGTGTAGAGGTGGGGAAGGCCGTGCAATGGGTCCTCCTGAACTCAAAACCTTGGTGTGGGTATTGCTCCCCTGTCCCAGCACCCTCTTGGCTTCCTTGAGGAGGCTGCTCATGGAGAAAGTGTGGAACTGCAGGGAGCTGGGGACACCCCCTTACCACTACTCCACACAGGCTGACAGCTTTGTGGGGCTATGGGGAAGGGAGAGAAGGAGAAACCATCCATGCCCCACTTTGGGGGGCACCCTGGGAGGAGACCCTCCAAGGGGAGGGGCAAGGACTGTGGTTGAAAGCCAAGTTTAGGGTTATCTCCTTGCAGGGATTACTGGGGAGTCTTAAATGTCCCCTCACTGCTGAGACCCTAAAGTCCCTCAGTGGGGAAACTGAGGTATGGAGCAAAGAAGAAGGGCTGCAGGGGATGCACTGTGCCTGGGCTCCAGCCGCCGCCCCACGCTTCACTCACCGTAGGCCTGGTGTGTTTTGGAGAAGCTGTTGGAGGCACTTTTGAAGGAGAACTTGCTGGTCAAGCCCCGGCTACTGCTGCCATCATACGTCCCCTCGTTGAGCTGTGGCAGTGAGATGGCATTCTTGATGATGGGCGAGATGGGTGGGGGGGCAGGTGATGATCCTGCTTGACCCCCACTGCCCCGGCTCCTCAGTGGTGTCCGGCGGACGTGCCGCAGCGTCCGGGCGAAGAAGTTGTTGCCTTTGGCTGTGTCTGCCCCGCCATGGTTGCTGAGGAAAGAGGTGTCTCCAAAGACATCCCCGCCACGCCCCACGTGCATGGTGTGCCGGAAGTCCCCCAGCGGCGGGCTGATCATGTCTGGGGTCAGCTCTGACTTCAACCGCCGCTTGCCATGGGAGCCTGACACCCAGCTGAGCACTGGCAGCTTCCCCAGGCTCATCTTGCACCCCTGGCCTTGCCCCTGCCTTTGAAAAAGCCCCCAAAACCAGCCCTTGCAGGGCTTCCAGCACCGGGGTGGCCTGTCACATCCCTGGCCTCTCCATCACTCCTGCTCCAATGCTCTTGGGGGAACAGCTCACGTCACCTTGACTTTCAGCAGGTGGGAAGGGTGCCTGTCCTCCTGCTTCCCTGCACTACGTCTCGCTCATGAAATCCCCCACAGTCAGTACGTCCCCAGTGACAAGGACAGCAGTGATGCGGAGGGATCCCCAGGAGATGTCTGGGGTCACCTCTGGTGCTGTGCAGGCTGCTGGAAGCTGCGTCTGGCTGTGGGAGTAGGGGTTAATCCACTGTCTTCTGCCACTGCTGGGAGAGCAGGAGCTGGTCACAGATGGGGAAGCGGGTGGTGGGAGCTTGGGGTGGGCTGGCAGGACAAGCACTGTGGTCCCCTCATCGGCCACCTAAACAAGATAAGAAGCACAGTGAAGCCCTTGGAGAGGATTTTCCCAACCATGTTGGCTGTACCCTTGGGACTGACTGAGGAAGTTAAAGGTGGTGCATTGAGCTACCAGCTGTCCCCGCTCACTTGGCTCTCCTCTTGGGGAGAAGGAAAAGGTTTTCCCCCAAAAACACATGCTCCCCCCATCCCACTGAACTCCCTTAGTGTGCCTCAGTTCCTCTGCCTACAAAACAGCTTTGCCTGACCCTTGCCACAATGCAGGCTGAGACTTCCCTCCCAGGCAGCATGTCTTTCCTCCTGGAGTAGTGCCTTGCCCAGCTACTTGGGCTCTCAGGGAGAGAAACCTCTCCCTCCATTTTGCTATTCAGATGAACCCTTGGGGAGAGAGAGCAAAGCCTGGGAACCACGTGCTTCTTGTGGAGGAGGCGTGGTGGGGAGGAAAAATGCAATATTTGTATATTGGCTTGTTTGTCCTCCTCTGGCTGGGTCCCCACATTGTGGGCAGACATGCTGGAGCAGCAGGGAGACAGGGGTGTGGGCAGTGCAGCTACTTTGTAGTCAGGGGAAACTGAGGCATAGCAAGGGAGGTGATTGCTCAAGGTCAGAGGAGAAGGCAGGATGGGTCCTCGCACTCAGGCGATTCCCGGAGGCGCTGGGGGGGCAGGCGGGGAAGCAGCAGCTGGGTGCACGACCGCAGGACAGTGACCTCCCCCATCTGGGGAAGACACTCTGATCAGCAGATTTCCCGTTGGTGTGTGTGGCAAGAGGGAGAGAGATTGGGGAAAGGAAAGGATTTGGGATGTGGGGCACCTCAGAGCATCAGTGGTCCAGGTGCTTGTCCACCTGGGGAGATGTGCCTCCTTAGGCTCAGTCCCCACTCAGGGTCCAGGAAAGCGTGGTGGAGCTGGGTGCCTTCAGCAGGGCTGGCTGCCGAGGGCAGCACGCCAAGAGGCGACGCAGGAGCCTCGCAGCCCCTGGCCACCCCTGTGCCAGGACCCCCATTGCTGTGTGTCTCTGTCCATCTCACAGACTTGTTTCCCCTGCCTGTCCCCAGTTCCCCTTAGAGCAGTCAGGTGGTGCCAGGGTGGCAGAGCTTCTGGTGAGAGTGAGCCCTGGCCATGAAGCTGCTTTCCTAGCTGCCTACACTGGTTTTCTGCCTTGCCCTGGCCTTGTTTGCAAACCCGGGGCCCCTCTTATCTGCCAGGGGTTAATGCCTGGGGAAGGGAAAACAAACCTCCCCTGGCAGCTCCCAGCACCATTGGCTGCCTCCTGGGGTGGCAGTGGCCGGTGGCAGTGGGACTGGGGCAGGTTGGCTTCCTGGCCCTGGCTGCCTGGCTCACACAGCCCATGTCTGCCTCCTGCTCACAGAGGCTGCGCGGTGCTGCCTCGCAGCCAGGCGAGGCCTGGCCTGTGGCAGATTGGGGCTGGGAGGACAACCAGGGAGCGATTTCCTCTCTCTAGCAGAAGTTCACCCTGAGCCACAGGGTCAGGGCTCTCCTAGGGTGCAAGGAAACCACTGGGGTGGTCCCAGCAACACAGTGGGGGGCCTCAGGACCACAGAGATGCAACCCCATTTTTGAGCTGTTCCCCAAGTCCCGAAGGAAGGTGCCTAACCCTGAGAGAGGGTATCAGGCAGGTTACAGCCCCATTTCTCTTTCCCTCTGCACCTTAGAGCCCCTGAGAAACCCAGTGTGGGAACTGTGCCCTTCAGCACATGCTGCACTGAGCAGGGCTACTCTGAGGGGTGCATCCCTCCACCCCACCCCAGGTCTCTCACACAGCAGAGCTGCCCTGCAGACCCCTGGGGGTGAGTGGGGCTGGCATCACCCTGGGGACAGGGTGGGGAGGCAGGGGAAGGGGGAATGCCAGGGGAGGGCATCCCCTTGCACCTTCCCTGGAGAACTTTGGAGCAGGGAGATGGGAGGAGGGAAGTGTTTCTCCTTCCTTGTCCCTTGACCACCTTGGGGACACAGGACAGCACCTCCTGGCCCCTGGCTCTCCCTGCCTGCAGGCAGCAGACATTGCAAGAGGGAGGGAAGGAGGGAGGGAGGCAGCTGGTGCCCAGCTCTACCTGGACGGCAGGTTTCTGGCAGGCCTGCTGGGCTTTTTCCTCGCTCCAATCTCCCCCTTTTTCCTCCTTCCCTCTGCCCCTGGTGAGTCTCCTGCTGGCTATGTCCCTTTGAGCCCTCCTCTCTGCCCAAGCAGACTCCCATGACAGAGAAACTTGTGATTCTGCAGGCTAAAGGTGACCCATGTGCTCTCCCTTCCTCCACTGGGCAAGGGACCCCCCCCAGTCTGGCCACCCGTCCATCTGGACACTGCTTCCGACCGGCAGCCCGTCACATCTATCAGCCTCCAGCTCAGTGAGCCCACAGCCTGTCCTGACCTTCCCTTCCCCGGCATCCTCTCCCTGGCTCCCTCCTCACCTCCTCTGGGAAGACCCCTG
The DNA here is from genome assembly GCA_013400835.1 of Zapornia atra. Taxonomy (NCBI): domain Eukaryota; kingdom Metazoa; phylum Chordata; class Aves; order Gruiformes; family Rallidae; genus Zapornia; species Zapornia atra. Next base: position 162,948 of record VZTU01033341.1, read on the forward strand.
CCCTCAAAGACCAACCGCAGGCACCTCCTCCTAGCCTGGCCTCCTCCGTTTCCCCCTGAGTTCAGCTGGTTTCTACTGGTTTTCCACTCACCAGGAATGGCCAGAGCGTTTCTGCTTGCTGGGAAGAGCGGAAACCAGAAAGGGGGGGAAAATAATCCAGATGTCTAGTTGGCTGGAGCTGCTGAAAGCAGCCTTTTCCCTCCTCCTCCTCCTCCTCTCCTTGCCCCCCCCTCCCCAAAGAGGCATACTCCAAAAAAGGGTGAGGAGATGTTTGGGGTGGTCTCAACAGGGGGAAGAGTGGGTGGAAATGGCTGTGGGCGGCCGGGTAGGCTTTCCCAACCTTCCTGAGTGCAGAAAAAACCTCCCTTTCCCAGAGGAAGGGAGGCAGAGACTCCCTCGTTGGGTCACTTTGTTCTGCAATGGGGAAAGCCGTCAGGGAGAGGCTTTTGGGGAAGGGGGAAAGGGGTTCAGCTGGCCGGGCTGGGTCTCTTCCAGCTCCCCTGGAGCAGTGCCGGGCAGTAGGCGGACAAGCCCAAGTCTGGCTCCTGTGCTGCTGGCTGCTATGTTATATATAGTTGTATCTCTCCGTATTACAAGGGTACTTTTCCAAGCAGACATGCTGGGATGTGGAGGGAGCCCAGGGCTCCAAAGGCGGGGGGGTTCCAGACTTCTCCCTGCCCTCTTACCCAAAACCACTTCATTTTCTTGCTCCAAACCCCCAAAATCAGAGTGCTGAGAGCCTGTGGGGCTTCATGGGGTATCCAGCGCAGGGTGTGGGAAGGGGGTACCCTGTTGCTTTCCCCCATCCTTGGGACCCCTTCCCTGTCTCCTTTCCTCCGGGTCCCCTCCAGGCTGTGCCCCCTCTCCTCACTCTGCTTTCCTTCCTTAGTTTCCTGTTGCATTCTTCCTTCTTTTCCCTTTCTCTTTCGCCATCCTCCCCGTCTCCATCGCCTTGCCACCCCTCCCGCTTCTCCCAGCTCCTACCNCAAAACTTTTAGACTTTACCTCTTCTGAACCAGGGTTTGGTGGTTTTTTCTCTGTCCTCCAGCCGAAAAGTTGAGACACTCCCCGAGGGCCCCCGTAACTTGCTCCGGGGGTTACCGACGCTGTGTCCCAGAGCTGGGAGGGGGAGAAAGGGAAGGTCTGCCCCCCCCTTTTCCCACGGCTGTCCCCCCAGGGCTGGCTCTCCAAGGCGAACTCC
>VZTU01033341.1:164164-178448 GCA_013400835.1 Zapornia atra
TGACGCCCCGATGCCACGGGAGAGAGGGAGCGAAGCTGGCGGGGAGGGGACGTGGGAAGGAGGAGGGCGGGCTGCAGCACGGCTGAGCCAATCCCTGCCTCAGAGAGGAGACCAGAGAAAATGAGATTTATTCCAACTATCCAGGACAGAAAACTTCAGGAACTTCTCTGCTGCTCCCCCCCACTCCCTCCCCCCTGCTTCCCCAGTGCCATTTCCCGTTCTCTGGCATTGGCTGCCTCCTGCTCCCAGGCGCTCCCTTCAATGGACCTGGGGGAAGGGGGAAGCCCAGGCTGCTGGCTAATCTGGTTAGGGGTGCCTGGGCAGGGGGCAAAAGAAAGGAGTTTGACTCCTGTGTGTATCAGATGGGGTCATTCCACCCCATGTTGGATAGGAAGTCCCCAGTGCCCGTGGTGTAGCGCTGGCAACAAGGAATGGGGTCCGGGGGTGCACCGTCATGCCAGGGACTGTGGGTAGTGTTGGGCTGAGTGTTAGCAGGATAACAGCCTCACTGAAGGCCACGTGGACCAGACAGGCATTACGAGGTCAGGACAAGCGTTACGGGGTCAGGACTAGCGTCGTATCAGCAGCATGGCATCAGACCAGGGTGAGGGGTAGCAGTGGGTAAATTCAAGGAGGTGCTCCTTGGCAGCACCAGGGTGGGTTTCTGCCCACACATGGGACATTGCATCCCTCTGGCATTGCACTCCGTTGCTTTGGCCCTTGATGATCACAGGGCAGAACACCCTATTGGTGCCAATGAGGGGAAACCTGCTGGTGGGCACAGCATCATCAACACCATGGTAACCCTCACGGTCTCCGGGTGAGAATCAGAGACTCTGCTGGGGAGCACTTGGCCAGGCACAAGCACCTATTCAGGGCCCTGTGGAGAAGAAGGGAGGTGTCTCTGCTGGTAAAGGCGAGATGAGACTTGTTGGGGTGAAGCAGGCCTGGCTGCAGGGATGACAAGATGTCTGCAGAGGAGATATCAAAATGGAGCCTAACATCTCACTAGGCTCAGGTGGCCCAGGATGCCTGGGCAGCAGCACCTTAATCACTGCTCTGAGGTGTGCTATGCAGCAGTAGGATTTTGGCACAGGTCTCAGGCTCCTCCTTCTCTGGAGGTCTTCTCCATGAGGGATTAAGAGCAGATGGGCTGTGCATGTTGGTGGTGCTTCTAGTGGGTCTATGTTTCTGAGGGAGACAGGCGCTCAGGTCTGAGGAAGGCTAAGCTGTGTGACCAGTGGGTAAAGGAGGACAAATCCTGATTTGCATCCTCCCTGCTTGCCAGAAGTACAGTAGGCACCTTTTCCTGCATGTCACGCTCAGAACAATCCAATGGGGGTGGTGGGAGAGGCAGGAAAAGACCCTTTCTTTGGGTCTCTTCGCTCCGCATAGCTTTTCAGGGTCTCTCTCCTCACCTCCCACCCCACTCCCCCCAGCACAAGGGGCTCCCCCTCACTCCCCTCACGCCATCCCTGTGCCCTGCAGCAAGGGCTGCAGCAGGGAGCGGAGTCCGGGCGACGGCAGCCGCCTCCGCTGGGGAATGCAGAACAAATCTCTTCCAGATGGGACAGGGGCCACGCTCCGCTCCTTGCAGGGCGGCCGGCTCCCCACCACCTCCTCCTCACCCCTGCTGCAAGCATCTCTGCACTCCCGGCCAGGATGGGCTGGAAAGTGGCTGGAAATCCCCCCCATTAGGCATCCCTCCCCAAGCCTTGTGGTCTTTTGTGGCCCTGCCAGCTGGGCTGCGACTTTTCTCCTTCTGGGGCTAGCACAGAAGTGCTTTGGAGAACTCCAGGGTATGTGTCAGCTCTGGGACTCAGTCCACATCCTGGCTGCTGGTTGCTGGATGCTGGAGTACGAGCAAAGGTGGTGCAGCACCTCTGGCTGTACCCCAGAAGGGGTTGCACCCTCCAGAGACCCCCTTCTTTCATATGCAGCTGCCTGGAAAGTGAGTCCATACAGTCCTGCCTCCTGGCCTGTTTATCTGAGAGGTGGCTGTGGGGCTGGACAGCGTTGCAGAGCCACTGTACCACCTGAGCGTGACCTAGGCAAGACCAAAACCTGGACCCCTCCCAGACCCATTGCCACAGACGCCCAGCCACCTCATTTACCTTCAGACACCCCAAACTTTTATTCAATCTAACCCTGTGCCCCAGGCAGTGGTGCCAGTCACACCATTACAGAGAGACTGGCCAGGGGGCTTACGTGAGCAGACAAGTGGCCCCACAGCTTTCCTGGCTGAGGATTTGCTTTGTTTCCTGTGACATCAAAGATGGGGCTGTGCAAATTGTCCCCCTTCTTCCCAGTGCTCATCCCTCTGGCACAGGGCCTAGGTCTTATGGCTGGCTGAATGTGACAGGGATGGAGGGTGAGTGTGCTGGAGGAGCTGAGGTCTCTGCCCCACACCTCCAGGTGCTCAGTTCTGCTTTCCATTTCGCTTTGCAGCTCCTGCTGCTCACAGACCTGATCCCTGAAGGAGACTGATGCAGGACTCCCTCCAGAGAAGAAAAATACCCCTTCTTCCTTTCCCCAGTACCTGGGGGTCCCTGAGGGAAGTTAACTGGGGCATCCCAGCTTGGAGATGGGGTGCCTGCCCCTGGGTTCCTATTCCCTGGTGTTTCTGTTCACTGCCTTCCCTGTTGCTGTCCATCCTTGGAAATTTCCCAGGGAAGGAAGGCAGCCGGGGGGCTCAGTGAGAAGGGGGTGCCTTAGCACACAAGAAGCAGATATCCTGTTGCTGCCCAGGGTCTCTGGCTCATATTTCCTCATTAACTGGGAGGCCGGTCGTTTGCGGGTGACTTCCAGATGTTTCCATTCTCCTCACAGCGCCCGTGAGGGAATTACTGCCGGCAGCGGAGTGGGGAGCAGACCCTTGCCGTGATGGGGAAGGGATTCCCTAGGGCCCCCTGCCCCACCACACATTCCTGCATGGCTTCAACCAGCTCCCCGTTGCTCCTCCCTGCTTCCAGCCTGTGGCCCTTGGTGCTGCCTCCAGTCTGTGTCTCGCTGCCCTGGGGATGAGCTGGAGGCAGAGCCGGTTTTAGGGTGAATAAACCAGGGTGGTGGCAGGACGTGACACCCCAGAGCAATAGGTGTGAGGTGCCCAACATGTGCCCAGTGCATCCCTGGTCTGATGCCAGCACTGGTTTTGTGGGCACTGGACCCCTTGTGCTCTGTAGTTTCTTCACTGGGATGACTTTTCCTCCTGCAGCACCCACAGGGATGTGCTAGGCCAGGCTCAGACAATTCTGGGGTCTCTCCTGCAGGTCCCCTGCTCTGTGCCCACAGCCTTTGTGGTAACTGGGGAGAGGGATCCAACCAGTGCGGTTCCCAGCATCCCTGTGCTGCACTGGGGAAGGAAAGCGGGTAGCTTGTGGTGAGCACCACCAGGCAGGCAGCAGCAATGAATTAGACCCACTCATGCTAGAAGAGGTTGGACTGACCTCTGTAAAAGCCCATTTCTAATTTCCCCCACCGACTTCTCCAGCTGCCTTCCCTGGAGCAGCAGGAGGCGGAAGGAATGAGATTGATCACGACCTGTTTGTGGGGTTTCCAAAGGGGGATGTTTCTCCCCCGGGAGCTTAAAGCCTCAGGGTTTGCCAAAGCCCAGGAGGAGGTAGGGAAGAGTTCCCAGGTTTGCTGAAGGGCTGCCTCCCTCCCTCCCTCTCTCCCTCTGCCCATCTCTTCCTATTCCAAATGTTTTCATCCTTCTTCCTCCTCCCACCATCCCTGGCTTCCTCCTCATATGCTAGTCCTGTTCATGGACTGGGAAAGTGGGATGTCATAGGGATGTTGGGGGGGGTGTGTGGGTGTTGTGGGAGGGACAGACCGAAGTCCATGCTCTTCTGACATTCCGCTGCTGGAGAGGGAAGGGGGGTTTGCGACATGGCTGGGAGGGGAGAGAGGATGTTGCACAAACCAGAAGCAATGTAGAAACAGCTGCCTGTGGCCTGGAAACACCTCTGTGATTCCGGGCACTGGGAAAGGAGATGCAAATATATATATATATGTATGTATGTACATTAAGTCTCTCCAGAACAACCCCCCCAAACACCACTTGATTTTCCAGTTCTTTTTCATAGACCTTAAGGAGATGCAGGAGGGATGTGTGTGCGTGAGGGGCTCAGATACAAATTTGCTGCTTGGATAAGCAGCTGTGTGCAGGGGCATCTGGGGGTCTGTTTGGCCTGCCACAAATGTGTTCCTTTGGCAAGATAAGGAGGAGGAGCACATCTGCAGGAGTTTAAGGCCTGTGCAGGCTGGAGCGAGCTGGGCTGGAGGTTACTCGGGTGAGGAGAGAAAGGGGGAGATGGTGAGGGTAGGTGGAATACAGTGGGCAGGAAGGGTGTACAGGGACCTCTGGGGAGGGCAGAGAGCCTTTTGGAGGTGAATTGCATGAGGAGGTTCTTTGGAGAAAGGAGAAGCTGCGGTGTCTCAGGAGAAGAGAGCAGGTCCCCAGGGTTGGCGTGGCATGAGAGAGGGGACTGCCAAACTGTCAAGGGATGGAGGATGGGATCCATGGAGCAGAGGGGGAGTGAGGTGCTGAGATCAGGAAGGGTGTGATGTGCAGAGAGAGGATGTGGGGATATAGGGAACAAAGGATGGGGATGAAGAGAGCAATCATACACAGGGTGGGGGAGAGGGACACCATGAGCAAGGAACCTGTCCTGGTCAAAAAGAAGTGAAAGCCAGGGGAGTGGTTGGACACAAGGCCTGGACAACTCTTTTATCATAATGATTTTGCCTGTCCATCCAGCCCATGTATTTTTGGCCCACGGAAGGAAGGGGGTGGGGATGCAGAGACAGCTAAAAATAGGGGTGTCCCTGCCCATTCCCCCAAGGCGGGCATCCGTCTCTCTGCCTGCCTGCGGGGTTGCTGCGGGATCTGGAGGAGGGGAGCAGGCCCAGCCTCCTCCCCACAGAGTCTGGCTCTGCTTTTGTTTGTCTCACAGCCCTACGGGGACAGGAAGAGGCCACGGGCGGGAAACAATGGCTCATTCTCTGGGAGTCCGTGTCTGCTGAGGAGCGATAGGGGACGCGGGATGGTGGCCAGAAGGCGGGCACAGCCTCCCAGCACTGCTGCAGGGGGAGCTTGACCCCCAGGAGATGATGGGGACCACCAGTAGAATGCAGGGGTAACTCACCCAGCCCATCCCTCCTCCCAAAACCCCAAACCAGGCTCTCATGCTCAGGCAGAGAGGGGATGAGGGGCCATCTTGCACGGGCACACTTTATGGAAAAGACAAGGGAGGCAACACCACAACCTGAAAGAGCAGTGGGAGAATGTCTCCGACTGACACCAGGGAAACCTGTTGTTTTGCAGCCTCTCCTTGAGCCTGTGAAACCTGCAGGGAGGGTGGCTGGAGCTGGCACCCCCGCTGGGAATGTCCCCAGCTGGGCTGTGTTATCTGGGAGCTGTAGCATGCCTCTGTGTCCCAGCCATCGCTGCTCTCGCCGGCAGTGCCAGTACTCATGGTGGAAGTTGTCTCCATGCTCTGTCCTCCCTGGTGCCTGGGAGATGGCCAAGGGGCATGGACGGCTGTACACAGAGGGGGTGATAAATCTTTTTATCCCACCTCTTTCTTCTCCAGACCCTCCTTTTGTGGCAGTGTGTCTCCCAGGGGCTGTTTCCTCCTGGGATGTTAGATCTGACAGCTGGGTGCTGGAAATGCCTCAGGGAGAGTCTCTCCCCAGGCTTCTCCAAACTGGTAGGGGTGAGAGGAGGTGGTGTTAGCACCTAATGTAGGGGAGATGTTAAGAGATATTTTGCAGTGGTTGAGCAAGGAGAGGACAGAAGAATGTCCCCACTTCCAGCCCCTTTTTTTTTCAAGGTCTCAGATGCTTGGGGCTAAATGCTTGCCAGGGCTTCTCTTGTTTACTCAGCCGGGGAGCTGACACATCCAAGGTCTCTGCTGACTCCACTTTCCCACATGCTGCTGGCGGGCGCATTCCAGGGCAGAGTGGAGATCAGCACAGAGGCATGCCAGAGTTTCCATCCGGGATGCCATCCCCCCTCCTCTCTCTTCCCAAGCATCCGGTACCTCCTGCCAGGCTGTGAAGAACGGGCATCACATTTGGACCATGTCCTGGGCTTTTATAAGCTGGGTCTGGCATGGAGCCTAAGCATGGACCAGGACCCTGGGGACAGGGATCTGTCTCTCAAGCCAAATGCCTACAGCGAGGCTCGGTCCTTCTCCCAGCTCCCTGCTGGAGATCTCAGTCCTGCTCCACATGATGACCCATGGGAGATGTGCAGAGAGGCAGGGGATGCCTGTCTTATCTTAGCCCTCCCTAAAGCGACCAGGGGAAAGGGGTAACACCCTCCTAGGAATTAGTCCCAGATTTTTAATCTTAGGATAGGCATGTATTGCTGTGACCAGGCTTAGCTCACCCAGGGTTAACAGTGCTGGACTCTGCAAGGGCAACTGTCTGAGCTGGAGGAGGAGCCGCACCTTCTGCTGCAGGCACCCACTCTGGGCAGTCGCCTGACCCAGCTTGGCTGCCTTTGGTTTTAGGAGGGAAGGCCACAAAGCTTTTTAAAATAAGTGCCAGGAGATAAAGAAGGGTTTGGAGAGCTGGACGCAGGGCTGGGGTGGGACAGTGGCCCTCACCCTGTCATTTCGTCTGGAGGCTCCCTGTTCCAGTGCAGCTCCCACCTCTCCCAGGGCAGCTGGCATCTTTGCCTCTTCGCACCTCGGGTTGCTGGCAAAGGACCACCACAAAGCTTCCCCCCTTCCCCAGGCTGGCCCACAGAGGCCCCTTTACGCCCAGCCCCAGCGTCTGGAAGAAGGGGCCTCGTCTCTCTCCTTGGCTGCCACAGGAAATGCGGAGCCTGGAGGTCAGGGGCCAGCCGGCAGCTCCTCCCGTGGGGGCCAAGCAGCCCAACGCTGGGGCTTGTATCACGCTGGCGCGCGTCAGGGAGGAGGGGAGGGAGGCAGAGCCGTGGAAGAAGGGGGAAGAGGGCCAGGCTTTTCCTGTTTATGTGACTACTAGACCCCCAAGAAAGGGAAAGGACTTGGAGAGCTCGCTGCTCTTGGGCAGGCTCCAGCTAGTGTCTGCGGCTCTCAGTCCGGGGATTGTATCCCTGGGGCAGGGCACAACTCCTTTCCGGAGGGGAATGGTCATCCAGCTCCTGGGGGGCCTGGGGTCACATTCCTGGGGCTTACAAAGGTCCAGTCTAGTGGGGAGGCTGCAGTTTGCTTCCTGGGAAGTGAGGCATGGCACCCCAGGCTTTGATTCCTCCCATGGTTGTCTCTGGCTTTGGCAGATGTTGGTCTCAGCAGGACAGTCTGAAGGACAAAGAGCCACTCGGGCCAAGTCGAGGAGGTAGCTGGGTACATTGGCCTTGGGATACAGGAATGGAAAGCTCTGGGAACACCAGGCGTGGAGTAGTGCTTAGGGGAAAGTTACAAGTCACACCACACTCAGCTAAAATGGCTCCAGCACAGAGCCCGTGCAGGAGGCAGAAGGGCTGCAAGACCTCCTGTGTTATCTAGGGTCACATCCTGCGGGGCATCTGGGTGGCCGTGGTGGTATGCGGAGAAGGAAATGAGATCCAAGATCTGCTCCTACCTTCACCTCTGGCACCTACCCACTCTAGCTTAGGTCACTCCTGTACCAAGTTTGTGGGGTCTCAGTTTTTGTTTGTAGGCCTTGGCCCACACAGAACATGGGTTGCGGGGTGCTCTGTGCATACCCCCCTCTGACAGATGCCCTGGGGCACACCCCATCAGGCAGCATGTACCAGAACAGCCCCTTTCCTGTCCTGCAGGTAAGCCTTGCCTGGCTCAGTGCAGCAGCCATCTCTGATCAGGATGAGAATAGCTGGGTCTGGTGAAGGTCAGGGCAGTGGTGGAAGGGAGTGGGTGCATGTTGGTGTGGGTTCAGTGTCTTCAGAGTGGAAAGGCTTGGGAAGAGCCTCAGCAGTCAGGAGCAAGGAGCCCTGGCAAATCTGCATGGCAGGAACAGGCACAGCCCTTGGCTCCCCACATCTGTCCCTTTTCAAGGGCTCTGGCATAAGGTCATGCTGACCCAAAGCTTTTGGGCTTTGCCCAGCCATGTCCTTCCCTACGGGGTTGGACGGTGGGGTGGTGCCACCCTATGGCTCTGGAGCAGTGTTACAAGTGCTGGTGGCACTTGGCAGTTCTTTCCCTTCTCCAGAGAGACTTTGCCCCCTTCACCAAGTTCAGCTCTTTTCCCTGTCTGTGTGCTGGGCAGGTTTTCTTTCCAGCTAAGGAAACAGGTCCTGGCCTGGTCCTGGCCTGCTGAAACCCCAGCAAAGACTCAGCATGCCTCCCTCTCATGCAGTGATACTGTTCTCCCTAGGGCAGTCAGGTATTCCTGGAGCTGGAGAACCACCAAGCTGGGGGTTACTGCCCAAACCATGAACTGGAAGGCCAGGTGCACAGGAGAACCAGGATGTGTCCTCTGACAGTTGCTGCTGGGGCTTTGATGGGTTGCAGGCTGAGAAGTAAACATGCCTTCCCACATACATGGCCAGCCCATGCCCTCAAAGCTGCAGCTACTGTAGCAGAGTGGAGTTTTTTGGGATTTAATTTACATTCTCTGCTGCTTTATGGACCAAATTTCCTGGTAGGTCTGAAAGAGCAGCATCTTCCTTTCCCAACACATGGACCCTGTCCCTTTCACTGGTACAGCACATGTTCAGTGTCATGGGTGTTATGGGATGGCATCACCCCCTCCTACCTCTCCTCCATCCACGTCTGGCCAGTCTCAGCCTGACAGTGACTCTTAGGGACTCTGCTTGCTAAAGACCCTGGGGCATACTGGGGATGACTTTGGGGTAGACTTTCAGCTCAGAAGAGAAGCCGTATGGAACTCGGATCATCTCAGGGAGGAGGCAGGGAAGATGGAAGTGGTGTTTTCCAGCTATTCTCCTTACTTCCCTCCTATCAAAGCTGCATGAGGGACCAGAGTATTTCTGAAGTGGTTTGGGCAGAGGACCACCAATGATCCTGTAGTTCAGTGGAGTCTTCTTGGAGAAGACATGTCTTGTCTAGGAAAACCTGACATCCCACAAGGCTGGAGATGAGGCTGGAGCTCTGCTGGAGGGGGAACAGGAGTGTTTGCTCTGACTAGGTGGGTGTCCACATAGATGATAAAAGGTTGGGAGACTTGGTGACTGTGGAGGTCTATGGGAGGACATAGGTGAGATGGAGAGAAGGTGACTGGTATGTGTGGGAGTGCAGAGGAATGTCTGGCTGCTACAAAACTACCTAGACGTACAGATTTCTGTTCTTCACAGTCACATCTTCTGTGTCTGACTTCAAATCCAGATTGATGACCCTGCTCATTTAACCCACTTGCCTTCCTCTGGCTGCAGGTCAGCTACTTGTTTGCAAACCTCACTCACTGTAACAGACCTTAGGCTCTAGGGAGCAGAGGTGGGACTCAGGGGAGGGGACATAGCCCATTCTCCCCTGTTGCTAATAGGACAGGTCTGGGACTGGTGTGCATCACCTGAATGATACTGAAACCAGCACTGTGAGACATACCTGGCATAGCAGGAGCACTTGTGGGATCCTGAAGGACCACAAGCGAGTGACAGGGTCTCAATCTGGGTTGTTTGCAGGATGGTAACTGGGGATTTTGTCATTATCAAGCCCCTTTTTTCAGGAGACTGCTGAGGTCATATTGTGATTACTTCTTTGGATGTCGGTTTACATGCAAATCTACCCCAAAGTCATGTCCTGAGAGGTGGAAAACACTACCTACTTCCTATCTCTGTTGTTCCAGAGGTTCAGAGGAGCGCTGTGCAGCGCCCACGCTTCGGTTGAGGTTGATGTGGTCACATTGACCTCTGGTGGCTGCAGCCTCAGCATGCAAGGAACCCGCGAAGGAAGAGCCGATGGGTTTGGTGCCGGCTGCAATGAAAATGCAGTTGGGTTTGTTCCTTCTCAGGGCTCCAACCCCCATCACCTTGCCTCTTGGGCCGCCCTTTCTTCTCTGCCCAAAGCAGGACAGAGAAGATCTACCCCTCCCTTGCATGTACATCTTCAGTCCATGTGGTTCTTCTCCCTTAGAATCAAAATCTGTTTGCATGCACCCCGATAAAAATGAAAGGTGGATCCTTTGTCAAGAGGGATGAATTCATTCACAGTTTTGAAATAGAGTGGGTCATACCTGGGGAGAGCAGACACTGCTCCCCCGAATTCACTGTAGCCTCTGCAGGGTCAGTGTGCGGGCCCTTACTCAGCAGAGGGCAGACTTCAGTAGCCCCTTTGCAAAGTCTGATTCAGAAGCAGCCAACAAAACTGGATTCACAAGGAGCAGCAAGATGGACTCTGAGGGCATTTTCTGGAGAGATAAGGGAGAAAACAAAGCTGGGAATGATCAACAGGGATAATGCTTTAAGGATAAGGCAACTGTGAGCAAGGCTGAGGTGGGAGCCAAGTTTGAGGAGATTTCTAGGCTTGGTCCTGTTGAGGTGGAGCCCTGTTGCCAGGGGCAGTTGGGCAAGTTTGGAGCGAGGAAGCCCATCCCAGTGACTCGAATCCTGTCAGCCTGCTCTAATTCAGGTCTTCCTTGCCACCCTGCACACCTCAATGCCCTAATGAGGATGGGGATGTGTTGCCAATACCTTGCAAGCATCCCACACACTTTTTGCCTCCTGTAGCTCCAGGCAATAGGTGTGTTGTGAGGGGGAGGAATGCCAAGGAAGTATTTGATTGTTTTACTATCCCCACACACAGATACAAGCATTTCCTTCCTGCCATGAAGGCCAGTCATCCCAGTTTACAGGGGGTGGGGGGGTCCCTTGTTCCTGTCCCCTTCTGCGGACATCACCACCGCCACGAAGGGAGCAAACTATCATCAGCGTTCTGGGGGCAGTCTGACATCTTTACATCTGCTGTGTTGGGGAGATGAGCAGATAGGCAAAGTCCTTGCAAAGGTTGTTAATATAAACACAGAGTTTAACGAGTGTCACTAGGAAAATAAAAGTGTTTTTTAATTTTTCTGTGTCTGAGCTAATCTGGTGTGAATCAGCCTATGAGCTGATTAGATCAGGCTGGAGTCGATAATTCTGTTTCACAGCCTCTCTCATGTTTTCAGCATTTGTTTTTGTTCCACACAGGAACAAAAACTGTAGAGAGGTTTTTTTCACAAGACCAAAATGTGATGGGACAGCTATTGCAGGGGGAAGTTATTGTTAGGGGTGTTATTTCAAACTCTCTTCCTTGACCTGACTAAAGAGACCACTCTGAACCTTAGCAAACCTTGCCCCTAAAACTTAATTGGAAATTTGATTGGAAAAAAAGAGGACCAAGCAAGAAATATGTTACTGAGGATGTTCTGGCCAGCTCCCATTATGGACATGGTGTGAGTAGGAGGTTTCAGGGCAGGTCTGTAAAGATACTGCACTTCCCAAAACACAAGGCAAGACTTTACAAAGGATTGAAGCTCACCACCTGTAACCACGGCTTGAGCTTTATACTGACAGTGTTTTAGCCACACCATCAACAATTTAATGACTATCTCCCCTACCCCAACCCTTCCTAAAGCTGTTTCTAGGAGGAGGCAAACAATGCAGTGCTGTGGCATACCCAGTGCTGCTCCCCACCGCATGGGCTTGCTCACCTTTGAGAGATCCCACTGACTTCTGAGTGCTGTTGGCTGGCCCCACACAGCAAGGTCCTGCTGGAGACCCAGCTGCCTGTCGTGCTCCATGCTGAGCCCTTCCTCTGCTGATGGAAACAACGTGTGGCTCACCCTTTGCTGGCCTGTCACAGATTTCCTGTGTGAGCTGGTGGAACTTGGAAAGTTTTACCAGTGCAACTATTTTGGTTAGGATCTGGAAAAAAAAACCCCACCAAAACCCAACCAACAACCCAAATAAATAAAAGCCCCACCACCACCCAAACACCCCAGTGTCATTCCTAGTGTGAACCTCAAGTATGCCAACACAAAAGCAGCTGCAACTTACAAAACTGTTTTGGCAGTGTAATACCTGGCTGTGAGCATGTGCAGTCCAGCGGGACTGCGCATCTCAGATGAACTGGGGGTGTCTCGTACAACTGGACCTTCCCTCTGAAGAACGAGCTCTTCATCTCTGTGCTGCCATACCCCGCCTAAAAACCAGGGACAGACCACCTTCCTCCTCTGAGGAGCTGTCTGCCTGACCTGTTAGCATCATCTGCACAGCCCGGAGCCTTCAGCGGTGTCTGCCTGCTCCTGGGGTGTTGCTAAACTCAGAAGAGACCATCCATGAAGGAGAGTGACTGATGGTTCTTGATGTGGGACCTGCTCTGTCTGATGTCTGTGTGCTCTGAGTCACAAAGCACCACAGCCATTGCCTGTGGGGTCAGGGCGGGTGCAGGGAGAGGTTTCTTGACATCAACCTTGAGTTCATCTCTCTCTGGGTACATGAGAGAAACCAAGTCTTGTTTTGGGGCTTTTATCATGACAGTGAAGATCTTATCTTCTATCACTAAATAATATTCTGTTCAGGAAATCTTTTCACTAGAGAGAGAGAGAGGGAGAGACCTGGGTTGTTTGTGAGAGAGTAACTAGTAGGCAAAAATTGACATGGCTTGAGTCAGAACCATTCCCTGCAGGCATCCTTGCTTGTACTTGCTTTTCATCACTCAACTGGATGCTTCTGGCTGGAGATAAGGGCTGGAGACCGGAGCTGTGCCCTGCTCCTGGTGGTCCAGGCTCAGCACGCACCTTTTGGGAGGGACCCGTGCAGTGTGGGACTTGCAAGGGAGGGGAAGGTGGCAGTTGGGACCCTTTGCAGGGGGGTGAGTCAGCAGCGAATTCATACACTTGGGGTGTCAACTGGTGGCTGTGGGACGGATGCTGTGCGAGAGGAGGAGGTGTTTGCCAAGAGCCCTGAGTGCACGTGTGCCTGGTGGTTGCTCAATACCTGTGCATATTTTGCATCACACAGATCCAGTTGCAATTCCCAGATGGAGGTTGTGCTGGATGTTGAAAAGAACATAGAAGCACCCGGAAAGGATCCCTCTAAAGCCTCCTTTTCCTCAAATCACTTTGGTGAAGCTGGTGCAGGAGCCCCGCAGGGACCAGAGGGGATGCATCTGCCGTGGGCCCTGAGGAGAAACAGATGTTCATTTTGGGTGCAGTAGGAATCTTTTAGGGCAGAGCCCCAGTTCATGCCTCAAGATTGTTTCATACTCCCCCCCTTTGGTTTCTTCACGTATCTGAGGGAGGGAGGAGAGAAAAGATTCCATGGGGAGGTGAGGTCTAGAAGCTGTAGGAATGGGATGCCAAAGGTATCTCCCTTTTGGGAATGTGTTGGCAGGGCAGAGCAATGCAGGACTCCTCCATGTTGTGCTAAGAGCCCTGGAGGGATACACAGCTCTACTCAGTGGGCTGATCCTGAGGCTGAGGAGGGAATCAGATGAAAACCCATTTCTTATGAGCTTGATATTGTATGGGGAATCTCTTGGACAAAGCCTGCACCATCTATCTTGGCCACTGAGGTCTGAGGTTTGACATGGTTGAAAAGTGATGAAAGTGAAATGGAGCTTCTAGAGAAAATGAAAACCACCTTAGTCTTACAGGGGAAGAATATGAGGTTGGGACTTTAAAGCAGAGTTGCCTAGTTCCATCTCCCCTCCCAGTGATACGCACAGAGCTGGGCAACTAGATACGTGGCAGGAGTCTTTGGGATGATGCTGTGTGGACACACAGGCCCATTCCTGGGATCACGGTGGCCACTCAGGCCAGGAGAGGAGGAAGGCTTCCTGGCACCTGCCCTTGGCCCCAGGGACTGTGTGCTCCTCAGGCTGGCTGGCGCAAGCCCCTGCCTGCCCTGGGGTAGGGCTCAGCCACGCTACCCCGGGGGTGCCTCCCTGCCCAGCTCCACCCAGAGACAGTACTGAGGACTGAGGGCTAAAATGAAGCCTGCAGGACCTCATCTTGGCCTGGAACGGCCATCTTTCCACCACCCTCATTTGCTCTTGCTCGAATCCTCCCTGCACCCCTCTGTTCAGAGCCACCTCTACAGCGGGGTGGCCAGGCTACAATTTTGGAGCCCTTAAATAAACAGAGAAGATCTTCCTTATGCACGTCTTCTCTGCAGGCAAAGCTAGGGAGGATGTGCACTGTCCGAAAAGGCTCCCCCCCTGCCCGGGCAGGGTCCTGGTTCGGAGGCCAGACCGGGTACCCCCTTCCCTCCCCCCGCCCCCCGGTCTGTCGGAGGTGAAGCCGGGTGCGTTTCGGAAGAAAAGTGGCTGGTGAGCCACATCCTTCCGGACAGCAGCTCCGGCCCGGGGCTGGGGGGGGAGGAAGGCGGGGC
>VZTU01033341.1:178810-193471 GCA_013400835.1 Zapornia atra
GCTCTGGGGGAGGGGGTGGCGGTGCTTTGCTGGGGGTGGGGGGTGTGTGTGTGCGTGTTTCCTCCTCCTGTTTCCCAGCCGGTTCCTCAGGGCTGGCCTCCGGCTCGCCATTCCTCGAAGAGCGCCTTTGGGCTGGGTGAAGGGCGAGCGCTGCCTCCCCGCTGACCCACCGGACTCGGAAAGGCCGGGGCAGACAGGAGGTACCGCGGGCAGGGGGAGGGGTACCGGCTCCCCGACCCCTTCGCCCTCTCTGCCTGCCGAGGCACCGGCGGCTGCTTGCACGGCCGGTTTGGGTTTCTTGGAGAAACACGCCGGTTTAAAGGCGTAAATCTACCGCCGAGGAGCGGAGCTCAGAACTCCTGTGACCTGCTGCTGCTGCGTTCTGCGTGCTTGCGTCCCTGTGCCAATCGAGCCTGTCCCAAATGAGAGAGACCAGTTTCTGCGAGAAGCGCGGTTTGTTTTCTTTATTCAGCCTGGGACAATCCAGATCTGTATCGGTATCCTGCCCTTTGGTGTTGGGAATCAGACACTTGACTATCTTTTGTGGATTCAACAGTTCTCCTGTTATCCTTCATCCAGCAGCCCCTGAGCCTCCCGTGCTGCTGTTTGGAGGATTAACTTGTGCACAGCTCTCCCAGCAGCCCTCCTCCCTGTGCTGACTGACTGAAATCTCATGGCATCATTCTCACCACAAGAGAGAAAAAAAGCAAACAACCTAAACCAAAGAAAATAAGAAAGCAGGAGATTTCCTTCCCTTTGCCTTCATGCAACATGAACCACACAGCCCCTGGGGATGTTTGTGTGGCTGGGGAAAGATGGACTTGGTGCCAACACCAGAGCTGCGGGTAGTGGTGCACGCTGGGGAGGAGAGGTGGCTTCTACATCTCAGGAGATCTTTGCTGTGCTTTGTGCTGGCCAGCAAAGCAGATTTTAGTTCTCAAGTGGTAACGCAGCTTGAGTTGATACACAGCTGGGAAGAGAGCTCCTTACGCATACCTGTAGGACTTAATGGAGCAGGTTCACCACTGCTCACAGTGGTTTCGGTTCAGTGGCTTCAGGGGGTCCCTCTTGCTTTATTTGATTGACAAAGAGATTGCTTTGTTGCTACATATTTCCAGAGCTCCATGTGGATATGTGGAAGATACACAGACGATATCCCTCCACAATTCCTCTCTGACTCCAGTACCTGTAGCCAAGATGCTCCATGGGACAGTGCTCTTGAGAACTTCCACTTTGGTCACTGATGCGTGAGGCACGCTCAGGGAACATGGATCCCCAAGGAAACCCTCCTTTCCAGCCCCAGAGCACGTCCCAGGCTGTGAAAACTCATGGTCCTGAGATTTTTCCATTCTGAGGGATGGGGGGAAAAGGGAAGATGTATGATGGAGGGATTTAAGAGTGCTTCATGTTCCTTAGACTTTCTACTGTATATGCTCTTAACTCCGTGTTGTGGTTTAACCCAGCAGGCAGCTACAACAACCACACAGCTGTTTTCTCATTCTCACCCCTGCAGTGGGATGGGGGAGAGCCTCAAAAAAGTAAAATTTTCTGGTTGAGATAAAGACGGTTTAGTAGAAAAGGAAGGGTGAGATAATAATGATAAAAGAACATAGAAGACAACATGCTTACTCATCAGCCAAAGCCAGTGCTCAGCTAGTTCTGGAGCCAGACTGCCTCCCGACCTACCTTCCAGTTACATATGGAGCACGATGTCATATGGTGTGGGATATCCCTTTGGCCAGTTTGGGTCAGCAGTCCTGGCTGCGCCCCCTCCCAGCTTCTTGGGCACCCCCACCTTCTCCTTGGCAGGGCAGTTTGAGAAGCTGAAAAGTCCTTGGCTGCTTGGAAGCAACTGGAACATCAGCGTGTTACCAACATTATTACCATCCTAAATCTAAATCACAGCTGCTAGAAAGAAAATTAACTCAATCTCAGCTGAAACTGGCCTTTATGCACCACTGCCTTCTGCCTCCTGCCTATCTAAGGCCCTTTGTGGACACTCAGGATCCTGCTGGACCGATTTATATATAAAATGTCTTCTGATGTATCCGAGTCCCATTTTGTAAGGCTGCTGAATCATTTGCAGGATCATACCTCCACCCATGTTCTCCCATGCGTACTCATGCCTTTTACCCTGTGCTCCTCCATCGTTCCTCAGACCTTCTCTTTCCTTTTATCTTCCCAGCCCTGGAGAATGCCTCTCTCCAAGCCTGCAGCCTCTCGGAGCAGGAGGAGGAAGAAGATACCATCTGGGAGAAGATCGAGAGTGCGCGGCACCAGCTGACCCGCTCCCTGAACCCTGCAAAGCTCACCCCCTACCTGCGCCAGTGCCGCGTGATCGATGAGCAGGATGAGGAGGAGGTGCTGAATTCGTGCAGATTCCCTTGCAAGAGCAACCAGACAGGTGGGAGAAAGCACAGGCTTGCACTTAGATGTGCCTGGTTTGTGGCAGACAGCCTGGTTTTGACACGCTGTGGATGCCACCCAGCATGTGATGTTGTGGCCTCCCAGTCCCTCCCACTGCAGCGCTACCCCGGCTTTGATGTCCTCTGAGAGGATCTGCAGCCAGATCTCCCTCTCATTCTCCGTGGGCCTGCACCCTGGTGTACACAGATGAGGACAGTGCTCCCACTCTATTCCCTCCTCCACCCATTTTGTTTCTTGTGGATGAAAACAGAACTGGTGGAGATGCTGTTTTGTGTCACAAAGCTGGTCTGTGCTGGTTTCTTCTATCAGGCTTGCAGGGAATTCATCCCCTTTACTCATTCTTCCAGGTTACCTGATGGACATCCTCCGGCGCCGTGGGAAGAGAGGCTATGAAGCCTTCCTGGAGTCTTTGGAGTTTTACTACCCAGAGCAGTACACCCGGCTCACAGGGAGGGAGCCAGCCCAGCGCTGCTCTATGATCCTGGGTAGGGGTTGGTCCTCTGTCCCCCCTTCAGCTTTGTCTTGAGTGAGAAGGGCCAGAAATCTGTGTGTGTGTGTGTGTTTGTAAAGCCCTGGTTCAGGCCAACTGTGTGTGAGGAACTCTGGCAGCTCTGTGCTCTAAGTCTGGAAGGGAAGGGACACTTGTACATCTGTGATGGACTGTGGTGCCATAAGCCTGGGGTAAAGAGGACTGCAAACCCACAGGAGAGCTTGGCATCTCTTGATGGAAAACAGTTGCTTTTTTTGGAGGGTACCTCTATCTCAGCAGCCAGGACCTGATTCACCTTTGTCTTCCCCCAGATGAGGAAGGCCCTGAGGGACTAACTCAGTTCCTGATGATGGAGGTGAAGAAGGTGAGGGCTCAACGGAAGGAGCACCTGCTGAAGGAGCATCAGCTCCAGGTGAAAAACCAGGCATTGGAGCAAGAGCAGGCCCAGCTGGAGCAGAAGCTGCAGGAGCTCCTGAAGGTGCAGGAGCGTTGCCAGCGACTGAGAGAGGAATGGGATGCCAACAGTGTGGAGCTGCTGAGACTGAAGGATGAGAACTACATGATGGCCATGCGCTACGCACAGCTCTGTGAGGAGAAGAACATGGCTGTGCTGCGGAGCCGGGACCTGCAGCTGGTGGTACGGTCCCTGGGAGCATGGGGCTTGGCGGTGGAAGGAGGTGGGGGATGACAGCTAAGAGGGGTGTACATGGACGTTTGTGCATGGTGGCCTCTGAGTGTGAAGGAGCTGGTGGCAGGTGGGATGTGTGTTGGGGTGCGTGCCCTGAGCAGGGCACAGTGTCCAAGTCATGGGCATGGCATGGGAAACTCACAGCTGCCCTGGGGCAGCTGGAGATAGATCACCTGAAGGAGCCAGAACCTGCTCCTCGGAGGAGCTGCTGCGATGATGCCTTCCCTGGCATCGCTTGGCTCTCAGCCTGGCCGTTGGTACCATGAGATGCCCCAGCTGCTCCTGCATGTGCTTGCTGGCCTGTGCTGCCTGCTCTGCTGAGGGGCGCCTGTGCTGTGTTGGGGGCAGCCCAGGCACACAGCAGGCAGCTGACTGTCAAGCTGTGTGTTTGTATTTACATCTTCCCCTGGAAAGGGGGCCTTTCCCCTTTCTAATGAGGATGGTGGCTGTGCCCCACCTGCACCCTGCTGCTGGGTGCATGTGTGCTGCCTGGAGCTGGTCAGCCTGCACTGCCGCTCATCAGAGCGTTTTGGCCCAGACTCCATCCCCACCCCCCGCTGCCGCTCCCCACCCCCTCCTCCTCCTCAGTCTCATGACGTTTTGGAGACTCATGCCACATACCTGAAGGAATTCATGACACTGCACTCCAGCTGCCAAGCTCTCACCTCCAGCAAAGACGCGCCCATTTCCTGCCTGGACAAGGGCAGCCCTACCTTGAACCTATTAATAACCTGGCTTCCTTAGTGCTCCATTGCCTGCTGGCATTCCCCCCACCAGCCTGGGCCTGGACCTCTCATGCAACCCTGTGGCTACCTTTCATTCCTCATTCTGCTCTGCTAGCCCTAGGATCATCCCCCACCTTTTACCTGGTATTCCTGCCAGTGCCACGTTCCTTGGGCTTCCTCTGAGCAGGGGAGTGACTGTAGGGTGGAGAAATTCTCCTGGAAGCAGGGTGGGCCACCAAGTCCCAGCCTGCTTTCCCCTCCTGGCTCCAGGCTCCAGTCCCTAAAAGTAATTCTACCACTTTTGGAGTGGATTTTCAGAAGTAATCCAGTTCCTGACTCTCTCTGTGGCAACTTTGGCAGTGCTACTTAGTGCTTGGTGGCTTTCACAGGTTTCCTCTACCTCATTTTGCTGTCAAAGCCTTA
The DNA here is from genome assembly GCA_013400835.1 of Zapornia atra. Lineage (NCBI taxonomy): Eukaryota > Metazoa > Chordata > Aves > Gruiformes > Rallidae > Zapornia > Zapornia atra. The sequence goes on from VZTU01033341.1 coordinate 183,564, forward strand.
CCTGACTATGAAACTCTAGCTCCCTGATCAACCTCAACAGTCATTACAGACCTGTGAGGACCAAAAGTAACGGACTCACCCTGTCTGTAGTGACATGTTGGTGGAGGAGTGTGAGGGCAGGCACTGAATAGCCTCTACTGGATTTTTCTGCTGCAGATTTTTCTCAGCTGTTCTAGGAGCCAGGAAGCCTTTGAGATACTCAAATCTGCAGGCTCTGGCAGCACAGCAGAGGTCCCTGATCCACCCAGGATCACAGCCAGCTACACAGAGGATGCCCCAAGGCAGCAAGAAAGTTACTGCACCAAGAGAGGATCCTGAGACTGAATGTGCTTACGCAAGTGCATCTTCCTCCCTTTGCCTGCAGGAAAAAGCTTTGTGTGCAGCTGTGCTAACCTTGGCACAACGTAGGACAGTCCTTTGTGGTAGGACAGCCCTTTGCGTGGTGCCCAGCCCTTGCTTTCCTTGCCTCCAGGCCGTTTTTCTGCGCAGTGTCCTCTCTGCTTCGCTCCCACTAAGGCCACGTGTGTCAGACTGTGTTTATTCCCTGGGCTGCAGGTGGACCAGCTGAAATGCAAGGTGACCAGCCTGGAGGAGGAGTGCAGCCTGCTGCGGAAGCAGGGGCCTGCGCTGCCCCAGCGAGAGGCAGAAGACCGGAGCCACCCCGATGCCATGTCTGAGCTGTGGGCTGAGAACCAGCGGCTTGTGGCATCGCTGCAGGAGCTGCAGGGCATGTTGCAGGTACCTGATGGGGCAGGGCAGGCTCCAGGTCACCTCCTGCCCTGGGGAACCCCTGGTGCTGGTGACATGGACACTGAAAAGATGGGTAAATCACTGTCCTGGGCTGACCTGTTGCTTCCTCTGAGCATATTGCTCAGCCATGGTGGCTGCTGGTGGGTCTGGGCAGTGATGGGTCCTTGTTCCCCACTCTGTGACTCTTCAGTGTGCCGACAGGTGTGATTTTGTGCCTTGGAGCACACAGTTGATTAATGCAGGAGTGATGATGGCAGTTGTGCCAGTCTGCCTGTCACTGCTCTGGGCTGATGCTCCCTGGGTGCTGGCGGTGCAGTGATGGTACCCTCTCACCTCCTAGACTCCCGGCGAGGGCCCAGTGCCAGGCTCTGAACAGATTCTCCTGGACATCCTGGAGCACGACTGGAAGGAAGCCCAAGATGACCGGCAGGATCTCTGCCAGAAACTCAACTCCCTGCAAAATGAGCTGCAGTGGGCCGAAGAGCTGAGGGATAAGGTAGAGCATCCATTATTGCCTGTCTCCGTACACTGAGCAGGGCCTGGAAGAGAGGGAAGGGAGGGGGTTGGGAAGACACAGCAGTTGATTCCAGGAGGGCTAATGCTCTCTGCTCACCGTTGCCAGTACCTTCAGGAGGTGGAGGATCTGCAGCTGAAATACCGGACGCTGCAGAAGGACTGTGATCTCTACAAGCATCGGATGAACACCGTGCTGCTGCAGCTGGAGGAGATCGAAAAAGAGCGGGACCAGGTGCGTTGCTCTCCCCCATGGCTCTCCCCCTCTCAGCTTTGGTCTCTGCTCTGGATACCTTCTCCTTCCCCAGGGGATCTTCTCCATCCTTGCCAGGAGGTGGGGACGCAATCCTGCACCTTTTCTCACTCTCAGCTTGGCTCCTTGCAGGCAATTCAGAGCCGCGATGGGGTGCAGCTGCAGTACTCCCAGAGCCTGATCGAGAAGGACCAGTACCGCAAACGTGTGCGGGCCCTGGAGGAGGAGAGGGACGAGCTCCTAAGCAAACTGAGCCAGGCAGAGGGGCTGAACAGCACGCTGGAGGCACAGCTGCAGCGCTGCCAGGGCAGACGCAGCCTGGACAAGGTGAGGGTGGCTAGAAAGAAAGGAGGACAGAGAAGGTGGAGGGGTCAGGGCTGATTTTTCGTGGATGCACTGGGATGATGGAGTCCTTTCTCTCCCAGATGTGCAGCTCTTCCTACTCCCTCTGCTCCAACCTCAGTAGCACCTGGAGTCTCATAGACAAACCTACCAGCTTTACAACTGGACTTGTGGATGTGCCGGGGGTTTCTGCTATCCCTTTCCCAGTGGATTTGGCAACTCAGAGCACGGTGAGTGCTTGACCATGAGAGACTGACCCTCACCTGAGGGCAGCAGGGACTCGCACACTCAAGAAGAATGCAGAGGCATTGGTGTGGGCTGATCACAGGGCTGTGACTTGGTGGGAGGCTGGGCGTGGGGCGGAGTGAAGCTTTCTTCTCCCAGTCTCTGACAAACTGGCCAGTGGGAAGAATGGGGAAGTGAATCTCTTCCTCCCATATGACACCCTAGAGATCAACAGCCCCATGTAAGATATTATCCTCCCCAAAAAAGCTGTTCAATCTACACATGCTAGAGGAGAAACCCCAGCTCTTTTCAATCCTGTAGCAGCAGCATATTGCTTTTAATGGAGTCGGGTTCTTACCAGTTTGACTCTTTGAGCCCTCATCCTAGAGCACTCTGAAGTGGGTAGTCCTGCAGGTTACTCACCTCTGCATGTGTGGTGGCTAAAAGTGAGATACAATGACAAGGCTGAATATTCTCTTCATCTGCTGCTACTGCTGTAGCTTGTACATTGCAAAAACATGGGGATGCAGTGTCATGCATCTCCATCCATGCTCTCTCCTGGGGAAAACAAAAAGCCCCTGGGTGTTTGGAGGGATATCGATCATCCCTGAAGAGGCATGTAGTGCCCTAGGAGCTGTTTACAACCTAACCCAAAGGGAGGGGAGAGGTGTGCTGGGTGTTGGTGTTAGCAGGTGTCTCTCTTTTGTTCTGCCCAAGGAGGTGACTCCTGACAGCGAGAAGGATATCAACCGCCTTTCCACCTTCCCCTTCCCCCCCTGCATCGGGTCCATCCTCCGGCGGCAGCGGGAGGATAAGTGCCTGCCCTACAAAAGGTGATTGCTGGGGCTGATTGAGTCTCTGTCTCCTCTGTGGGGCTTGGGTGGGGGGGCCAGGAAGAGCAGGCTGGCAGGGCAGGAGGGAACCTGGTGTGGGGATTGAGAGTGGGAATGCTGCCTGTGAGCTGTGTGCTGGCTGGGAGGGGGTCCTTCTGGGGCGTGGGGGAAGGGCTGTGGGGATGGGGTTCAGAACAGGATGCCAGCAGGCTTTGGAAAAGCTGCTGCCTTACAGCTCCCCTTTATGTCTCCTTTGTAGCTTGTCCTGCGGCTCCTTTAGCAGCATTGAAGACGCAACAGGTACCAGGGTGGGGGTTTTCCCCAAAGGACTTGGCTAAAAAGAAGTGGTGGCTGTGGGAGAGGGGTTGAACAGCTGCCCCTCCCTCAGGCTTTTGGTTTGTGCAGCTCACTGAGAGAGCTCTGCACCCGTAGCAGGGTACTGTGGGTCCACACCTCTCCCTGTACCTTGCCAAGCACAGCAGCTGGAAAAGCTGCCTTTTCCTCTGCAGAGCATGTAGCTATTCACATCAGCTCTGTTTAACTCACGGAGAGCTGCGATGATGGAAAACAAACTTGATGTGGAGTTGGGGGAGTAGGTAACAGAAAGAGAAATGCCTTTGTCCTGGGGTGTTACTGGATATTTCCTTCATCTGCTGCTGCTTGGGTGGTGGGTTGTAGTTGTTCTGGAGTGGAGAGCCAGAGTTGGCAGGTGAACAGTTGGCTCTGGTGGCTGATCTCTAGGCACATCCAGGTAGCCCTGACTGCTGCTGCTTTCTGACCAGAATTCTGATGCAGAGAGCAAAGATTTGCTTGTTCTCAGGAGACATGGGAAAGCCTTTTCAGGAGGGTAGCCATTCAAGGCTCCCTGCAGTCTCAATTTCCCAGTCAGATGCTAGCAAACACCCAGGAGGAGGTGACTGACCCTCCCCACCCTGAGAACATGAGCTCCCTGCAGTGCTCAGAGAGGTGATGTGCCCCCTCTCTCCCTCTTGCTCTTTCCTAGGCAGTGGTTTTGCTAGTGCCTCGCTTGGGGCCTTCTCCTCTTCTTCCAGCAGCACCTACACCCGGGTGAAGTCGGAGATCTGCTTGTCCATGCTTCCCAGCCGCAAGGAGGTCACCAGGAGGTGAGTGCTGCTCTCTGAGCCAGCTGCTTGTGGGGGGATGTTTCATGATGCTGGGGGACCACGCTTGTGGTACTCTTCCTTTCTGCCTTCCCCATGGCGGGGTCTATTTTGCTAGTGGGAGAGGAGAGAAATGGAGAGGACAGGGAAGACCCTGTCATCCTTGCTTCCTAGCGGGATTCCAATTTTTTTGTGCTCATTTGTTATGGCAGGGGTGGGAATGTTTCCCTGGGCTGGACATACATGTGTCTAGGGAGGGACAGGACCATGGGAGCCCAGCGTGGCTTCAGTGTTGGGGCTGGTGGGATGAAGGGGCTGTGGGGTGTGTGTGTGCCCTGGTGATGGCTGAGCGTCATGGGCTCTGTACTGCACAGTGCTCAGGACAATAAACAACTCGTAGCTGGACACAAGGCATGGGAGGCTATTTCTTAGAAAAGGCAGCGAACTTCAGCTGCTGGACTTGGCATTTCTCCTTGACAGGTCACTGGTGGTACAGCTCACTAGTATGGGTCACCCCAGCAAACCCTCACCCCAGGAGAAGAGGCTTGGAGCGGACATCTCCATCCTTGGGGGCAACAAGACAGGGATTTATGTCCAGTGGGTCAAGCCAGGCTCACAGGTTGAGGACATGGGACTCAGGGAAGGGTGCCGGCTTATTGAGGTAAGTCTGGGAAAGAGCACACTCTGTGGGTTTACAAGGCACCTGGGATGATGCAAAGAATGTGGAGTCATCCTCAACACAAGCTGGCCTCTGCTCAGGTTGAAGTCCAACCCTTTGTTTCTCTTGTTCCCCAGCACTGCTCCTTGCCTGGAGCTTTATGCAGCACAAACAGCCATCCAGGTCTGTGTGTGTAAAAATGCTGGGATCTTCTGACACAGTTTCTTTGGCTGTGGGAGGGGAGGAACAAAAAGTCATCATGCAGATAAAGGCAGCGATATGGCAATATCACCAATTGGGATCTGATTAATGTGTGTAAATATCTGAAGTGTGGGACACAGGGGGAAATAGCCAGCCTCTTTTCAGTTGACTGTGGGGACAGGACAAGGGGCAATGGCTGCAAGTTAGAGCATAGAAAGTTCTGCACCAATATGCAGAAGAGCTTTTTCATGGTGAGGGTGACAGAGCACTGGGACAGGCTGCCCAGTGGGGTTGTGGAGTCTCCTTCTCTGGAGATATTCAAGACCCGTCTGGACGCCTCTTTGTGTGATATGTCCTAGGGAACCTGCTCTGGCAGGGGGGTGGGACCCGATGATCTCTGGAGGTCTCTTCCAACCCCTACAGTGCTGTGAATCTCTGTCCCTGGAGTTGCATGTCACCTTGCAGTATTTCAGATGCATCCTGCATCCTGCATATGCACGTTGCAAAGTGATCAATTCTAGAGTGAGATTTTCCAGGCCCTCATGACCCTCTGGAGCTACAGAGAATAATTGCTCTGAAGAAAGCTCCTGGAGGGAGGGAAGGGCATCTGTTTTGGCAAGAATGACGCCACTTGGAATACATCTATGCTACTTGAATTCATATCCCACCTGTAGCTGAAAATAGCCCAGCTCCCCCGCCCCCACTCCCACATGTGTTCAGGCGCACAGGTTTGCTTTCACAGTAGCCTGGCATCTGGACTGGGTAGTGACTGGCAGCAGGTACTTCAGGGGCAGACTGAGGATTCCTTGTCCTTGGGTAGAGCTTTCCTTGTGTCTGCCTTGGGTGAGGGAGCTGTGGGGGGACCCTGCTCTTCCAGTCCCTTGGTCTAATGGCACTGGATCCTTGCTAGCTGAAGGTGCCATCGCTGAAGGAAGAAGTGCTTTCGCTGGAGAACTGCACGCGGGAGGTCGCCTACCTGAGCCTGCTGCATTGGGAAGATCCCTCTAGTCTCATCTTTCAGCTGGACCTGGAAGGTAAGGCCCTGGCAGCTGGGTCTCCTTTGAGTCTGAGCTCTCTGCCTCCCTTTCCAGACCTTCTGCCCAGCCCTGGAGGTAAATCTCAGTTATTCTCTCTCCTCTCCTGTTTGGTCCTAGGCCACCATGCCTGACACAGGGGTTGGCCGTAGCTCCGGTAGCTTTCCCTGTCTGGTGTGACATGTGCGTCCTCTGAGTTACAGGATGGAGGTACAGACCTTCTGTCTGTTTCCCTCCTCTGCACCCCTGACCCTGATCCGTAGCATCGCAGCTGTGCTGGGGACTTGTCTGTCTTGTCAGTGATGGTTGTCTCCTGTGCCCTCACCGGTGACCTGTATCTCCTGCTCCAGGATACCAGCCTCTGCGGGAAGCCCTGGAAGAAGGGAAGAGATTTTCTGGAGACTCCTTCTATGTTCGCACCAACCTGTCACTGCTGGAGCCATCAGACCCTTACGCGCTGTGCGTCAGGGGCCGGGAGATCCTCCACGTCACAGACACCATGCACAAGGGGCGGCTGGAGTGGTACTGCTCCCGCGTGGATCCCTTGACCATGCGGGATCTGGATAAGGGGACAGTGCCCAACTACAGCAGGTAACTTGGGTGAGGAGCAGGGCAGGGGTACCTGCCCCGTTTCTCCTCGGCGAGCATCCCCTAAGGGTCCTGAGGGGTGCGGACTGGCCTTCTGATACCGTGGGCTGCACAAGCCTTGTATGGGGGACCAGGGGGGTAGTGTTTAGGTGCCCTTGAGAGACTGGGAGGCTGAAAGGGGGCTTTGGCACGCCTGTGCCTCAGCAGGTCTCTGCGGTTTGTCGAAGAGAGTCACAGCAAACTATGGTCCCTGAGGGCTCTAAAGTTGCTTGAGTACAACCTCTCCATCTTTTCAGGGCTCACCAGCTTTTGAAGATCCAGGAGAAGGGCCAGATGCCTGGGCAACAGAGGGGCCACAGAAATAATGTAAGCCAAAAAAGCCAGCAATGAGAGCTCTGTGTGTGCCTGTGGCCACCCCTTTGCACACAGTCTGTCCCTCTCTGTTGGTACACCAACTCGTATGGGGACAGCCAGCTGGGCCAGGGCTCATAGCCACTGCTCTGTGACTGCTTTCTCACTCCCTCCCCACTTCCCAGACTGAACTTGGTGGGTGGAAGACCCAGTCCCATGCTTTTTGTATGTGCCCTCCAGCCCCTTTGCAGCTGTGTGCGTGCGAAATGATCTACAATCTCGGCCTTATTGTGCCCACTTTCTCCTCAGCTAAAGAAACGGGCCTTGGACCAACTGCGCCTGGTGAAATCCAAACCACAGAGAAACCCAGAGCAGCCCCCTCAGCAGCTGTGGCTGGACCCCTGCCAAGGTGAGCTGCTACCTCTGTGCCTGCCCCCTCACCCTTGGAGACCCATTTGTCCCCTGTGGGCACTGAAGGGACATTGTCACCTCAGATGTCACAGTCTTTCTGCCCAGGCTCCCTCTTAAAACCCCGCTGACGGGATTTTGGGACGCCTGTGCAAATTTAAAGACCCTGCTCCTTTTCCTTAGTTTTCTAGGGCTTTTCACTGCTTCTGTTTTTCTTGGGGTCATCTAACTTTTTGTGGAGAATAAACTGGCATGTAACTCAATGGAGTCCCAGGAAATGGGGAAGATGGGCTGCAGCCAGGGTATCTGCCTGTGAGTTAGTGTTGTAACCAGGTTAGGATCTCGTTAGGATGTAGGATGATTGGTAGGTGCCTCCATTAGTCAGGATGAGGGGATGGTATAAAAAGAATGAGATGGTTTGTGGGCCAGTGACGGGCTGGTATCCCATGCTTTCACCTTTGACTTCCTCTTCTTTGTTCCTGTCTTCCAGACCCAGACACAAGCCTGAAGCCTTACAGCCTTGTGCGCCCCGTGGTGGTCAAGACACCTCGTCCTGTTGTGCTGTCACCCAACTGCATCGCACCCCGGCTCATCAGGAACCTCCTGGATTTGCCCACCTCTCGCCTAGACTTCCACGTGTGCCCAGCAGGTAGGCAGCAATGAGTGGCTGACAAGTCCAGGGCTGTATTAGGAGCCTGTTGCTGACTGAGGTAAAGTACACAAGTCTCCTACTTCCCAGGGCTGCTTTCTCCTTCTATCTCCTGCCTCTTCATAGATATACCATGGGAAGCCAAGATGTTGCTCAAAGAGGTCACTTCTGTGGAGACCTTGGTCAGCCCAATTCAAGGAAAAGATGCTCTTAGTCTTGGAAGTTTGAAATGCAGTTTCATAGGACTCTTGGAAAGAGACGTGTCGTGTCTCTCCAGTGACTGTATAGGGTGTCTCAGGCTTCCCAGAGAGGTCACCTTTTTGGACTGAGCATCTGCAGGATGTTCTCTCCTTTTTTTAACTGTATCCTGTCCCTTTGGCCCGCAAAGAAGCCAGCCCTCACTTCTGGTCTCCTGGGCCATGAGGATCCTCCTTTTTTCCTTGAGTGGGTGATGGTGGCATTGCCTTGCTGCTCTGGGTGGCTCTTCCCAGAGATGAAGCCCCTGGCTGATGTGGGATCTTCAGGTTGACTTCATACTAGTTCTTCCTCCCGAGGGACAAGAGGATCCAGCCTTAGTGGTGTCATTCTTCAGCCAGCAGCCTGCGGCTGACTGCAGAGGCTGTGAGGAAAGGGCTCTTTTCCCCCAGAGAATTTTCACAGGGGACAACTTCTTTCCACTTCCCTCCTCCCTTCTCCCTCTCCCTTTCCTGGTGTTTAGAGTTCTCCCTTTGCCAACTGCAGGACTGAAAAATGAGTGGGTTGGGGCAGTAATGGAGGGAGTGAAAAACCTCTGGTTTTCTGAAGAAGGATGGCTCTGCAAATTTTGGCCGCTGGGCTCTTCATCTGAGTGACTTGGCCATATTTCCTGCCCTGCTGAGCCCTCTGCAGGGACCTCCTCACATTGCACGGGGACATGCTTCCAAGCTGCTGCTGCGGCTGGGAACTTAACGCCGGGAGTAAAACCTCCGTTGCCCTGTCAGTTTTGCCTGGTGTGAGGAAAGGGAGGTGACCCGGGAGCTTTGAGCCCTCTCTCTTTGCATCATTGCCTATACTTTCCCTTGGAGAGCTCTCCAGCCAGCACAGAGTTAGCATAAGGCAGCCCATCTTTCACAGGAGCCTGCTGTCCCCGGAGGTAACAGCAGATGGCTTTGCAGGACCCGGCTCTACCTGGGAAGTACCTGTGCCACCAGGTAGTGGTGGCAGTGGGTGCTCAGCCAGCCCGGGGCTTGGGAGAGCTGGAACATGCTCCGGACACAATTCCAAAAGTGCCTTCTCCTAAATACATGACTTTATTTCTGTCTGAAGGGGGAGCAGCTCCTAAAGGCCTTGTTAGGTCCCTGCTCGTGCTCCAGTGGCAGTGTGGGCAGCTGCCGGGGCAGTGTGGTTGGCACACTGGCTGCAGCCACGATGGGCTGCAAAGCCTCTGACTCCCAAGCGACCTCTCTGTGCGTGCCTTGTCTTGTCTTATGGTGGGAGTTACTGGGGGGCACCTGGCAGTCATTGCTTCAGCCACGCTGGACCTCCCTGGCCTGCCAGCTCTGCCCCAGTTCTCTGCTGCGGCCTTACCTCTGCAGCTCTCCTGCCTGGCGTTGGCTCAGCTGCTGGGTGCTTGTCCTTCTGCATCCAAGCAGGCGGAGGTGGCACAGGCTGCCACAAACAAAAGGAGGTTCGGCTTGCTCGCCATCTTCTCTCCCTTTCCCCTTGCTTCCCCTTGCTTGTGCATTCCCCTTGCTTCCCCAGCCCTGCTGCTCACCTGAGCCACCTGTGAGCCTGTGCAGCTCACAAACCCTGCAGAAAACCTTCATGGCAAAATCAAGTGATTATTTTTCTGCCATACTCTATTATGGGGGGGTGGTGGGACAGTGTGACAGTGGGGAAGGGAGGATAATGGCTCTGAGCTGTCTTAGACTGCTGTGGTACTGCAACACAAGAGCTGCTCTTGCCCCGCAAGTTGTCTTTGGCTGTGTGGTGGTTTAGCCCTG
>VZTU01033343.1:0-15506 GCA_013400835.1 Zapornia atra
CTCTATGCCTAGGAAAATATTGCAACTCAGTGTAACAGGAACAAAGAAGAGTTTAAAAGAGGCGCAATAGTAATTACCTTGAAATTTAGAAGTATTTCTGGACAGAACACGTTAAACGTGAAGCTTTTAAGAATCATGTTACTTTTCACTTCGAGCTTCTAAAATCATTGGAAGCAGACCTCTGCTCCAGAAAAATCACAAGATTATGAGTTCTCTACTTTCTGAATTCCTGACTGAAAAAGCACTTTTCTAACTTTGATTACCATGGCAACTTCTATTAGATACTTTATTAGCTAAGTTGCAGCCAGGGAACAGATTACCCTATTTCGTATAATCATGTCTCGGGTAAGTAAGGTTGAATAATCAATGCAGTGCAATTTTTAACCAATTTACTTAAAAGGTTTCACAGAATATTTCTGCCTGAGAAGTATAAATGAACTTTTCAGTAATATTAAGGGCAACAAAAAGTCATCACACTATTTTTCTATCATTACCATATGCAAATTAATGTTTTAAATAATGGTCCTAAATTAATAAAAAAAGAATAAAGTATTATAAACCTCCCCCTTTGACAAAATACTGTAATTTTTCATTGACAAAGGAAATTGCATTCACAAAAACAATAAAATCAATTTTTACATAGGATGAGCTTAGCTAGGCTACAAATGCAGGTTTCACCTTCTTTGACCATTATCACTTTGATCTTGTGAGGTCTTTGAATTTCCTCCTCCAAATTACTTAATCACCAGGAAACCTGTATATTACAGCTTTTCAGTTTTCACAGTGAAACCAAAGCACCGAACAGCATAATTATAGACAGAGTGGGAACATATTAAAGAAATAAATACTGTATTTAGATGTCATTTGATGGGAAAGAGTATCCATTAAAATCCCATTCCTCCTTGAAGCTTAATTGCTGGATGTCCCATAGATCAGGGGAAGAACTTCGTGATGTGTTTCTCAAAGTACATTAGTCTCAGAAAGAGAAAAAAGTATGCAGTACTTAGAATGGTTCTTATTTTGATCCTATGACTACAACATGCATTTAAAAACATCTGAAGTGGCAGTGATAGTATTTACAGTTAAAGGCACATGTTAATTAAGAGTCCATTTTGAATTTTAAACTACAATTTTAAGCACCATAGAAAGAAAAGTAATGCATGTATCAACTGAATTCATATAGTACCCAAAATGCTTGCTTTGAAATGAAAGGACAGTTAATGAGACATAAATAAATACAGAAAAAAAACTACCAAGAAAAATCATGATTACTCAGATGGGGTTTACACGTATTTAAATCATTTCTTTGCAAAGCATTAAAAAGCATTCTAAATGTCATTTTTATTACCTGCATAGGCTACAGAGGGAATAGAGGATGATTGTAAAATCATTTGCCTACACCTGTCTCCAGGTACTGTCCAACACCAAATATCTCTTCTTGGCCACTTTTTTTTTTTTTAACTATTTATAGCGAAATTCTTATATAGGGGAAAAAAAGTATATAGGTATAATTGCGGAAAAGAGTAAGAGGCAGCACTAAAGTACAGTACCTGTATCTGATGAAAAATGGAGACCAAGACTAAGATGGCCTCACTACGAACGGATAACCTGAACTATTCCAAATGGCAATTTAATGGTCTGGGCAATATAAGGAATCCCTTTTCCAATAGGCATCACCAATAAAGCCTAAAAATTCTGAGCGAGGTGAATTTTCATCCACTATTGCGAGTGGTTGAGGAGAAAAATGCAGAGTACCAATACTTAATGGACATTTGAAGGAGAGCAATAATTACATCAGAACACACCTGATTTTCCTTTCTTTCAAAATAAGAAGAGTCCGAAGTTAAGAAGCACTGTAAGAAGATACCCTCATTCTTTTCCATTATGCATTTTCAAAATCTTACTTTTAATTAAGCCAGTTCATAATAATTTCTGACTTGTCCACTTCTAATCTGATTGTATTTCCTCATTTGCAAACTTTGCTGGAGACACAGCTGGATATTATAGAGAAATATCTAACCTCTCTTCCAGAGCAGAAAACAGTGATCACCTCAGGTCCCCTCTAGTAGATCCTATACAGTTCCCGCAGTCTCATGGCAACAATTTTTGACAGACTTATTTGTGGTACACAGAAAAGGAATATAAATACTTCCAGAGAAAAATGTCAAGGATCAGAGAACTGAGTTGACTCAGAAGGAGTCAAGAATGCAGTTGAAGAAAGCAACAGACTCTTTTCCTAACATCATATGAATTTAAAAAAAGAAAATGGGACCAATATGAAACTTTTTATCCTACAATTTTGTTGGCTTATGGGTCAGTTTTATGTATCTCCATTCATTTTAGTTGTACTTTTTTATTGTTTGCAGAGCTGTAGTTATAAAAATAGGTGTTCTCAATTTTAACCAGTTCAATTTAAAATTACTGTAAAGCAAATCTGGATCTTACTACCTGGAATTTCTGTTTACTTAGAGCACTTTTGAAAATATGCCCCTGAAAATCATGTGCTTCCCTTAATTAAAAAAGTGAAAACTCCACCATTTTCTTGTTGTTTTATAAGTCTCAATAATTAATAGGTCTGGGTTCTCTTAGAAACGTAAACAAGAACATGTTTTCAGTTAAGTAGCATGGATCAAATAGCAGGGAAGCATCTTGCAGAAGGTAGCATAACAGTATGGCAAGAATTTATTCTGACTGTAATCTTACAGTTCTTTCTGAAACATTACAGAAAAAAATTCTAAACATGAGTGAATGTATTACTTTCTGGATATTTAAATAGATCAATTAAAATAATATTGAAGTATTGAAAGAATTTCCAATACTAACTTGAAAACAAAATTTTGGCAGCTTTTCATGCTAAAAATAATACATATTCATGGTTTTAGTCACAAAATGAGGAAAGGCCCACATAAACACACAGATGTATCTGAGCACAGATATGTACTTAGGCTGCTGGCAGTCAGAATCTCAGGTAAAAGTTACCTATAAAATGTGATCCCAAGTATACACAAATACTAGCATGACACCTAACAGTATGGGGTTTTGATGCTGAAACAAAGAGTAAAAACAAGAGCAAGCACATGAATTAGCATACCTTGTTTATCAGTTTCTTAAAGTAATTTTAGTTACAGATTATAGAAGTATTTCTCATGCAATACTGAAAAAGAAAAATTAAAAAATACCCAAACCTAAACCCTATCATGTATTTTTATGTCATGAAAGCGATTAAAAAGAATAATTTATTGTCTTCTGCATAAGAACTTCTCTTTCTCTCTTTTTTTCATTTTAAACAAGTTTTATTAATTATATGATGAGCATATATAAACAAACACATGAAATTAGGAATAAAGTATTTGTCAGAACAGCAGGATACAAAAAATGCAATAAATCTCGATAATAAAAAAATTCTGATTTAGAACATTTTTCAAACCTTAAAGACCACAAAAAGAGTCTTTTCTTTTTCCCTTTTCTGATCAATTAAAACTCTGCATACTTGCAGTGTGTATTCATTGATTTAGGCAAATAAGATGGCTGCCCTCCAGGCATGCGCTAATGGTATTATTCTAACGAATTCCTCTTTCCTCAGGATTTTCAGAGGATATAAAGTACTCGGCACGTTGATTTATGCCTGACATGAAACTAAAGTCTCAGAATACTTCTCTAGCAGACAACAAAGATAATACATTACTTAAAGGTGTCTTCATTAGTCTGCACAGAGGAAAGCTGAAGCCAGAAATTTATGCTAGTCATTGGAGCTCAGAGACCCTAATTATATTTAGTATTGAGATTCAAAGGAGGGAAAAAGACATCAGTCTAGTGAAATTGTTTATTATTGTTGTTTTTCTTCTAATAATGGGATGCCAGATGGAAATCTCTCCCTATATTAGCCACCTAATGTTAATTGTGTTAGTGAAGATCTCTTACTGCTTCTATTAACTGATAGAATCATTTGCAGAAAATAAGTTATTCCCTCCCCAAAATATTTTACAACTTGTTTTTTAAAATTTTAAGAAGTTAAAGTCTCTTTGAAGTTCTTCTTTCTTAGTTGCAGTGATGCCCTATGACAAGCATCTCCTCTCCTTAAATATCTGAGATTAACTACTTGCTGGACAAATAGGCATAGCTCTCCTGAAAATAGCAATACAGCTATTAAATTGGAAGAAACCACAGCCTTTTTCTTGAGAGCTTATTCAAAACAAAAGTTTTATGGTGGCAACATGAACAGAGGAGAATTTAACTCTTTCAGAGATTACATATTTTTAAGATCACAATGTCTTCCCCCACAAATATAGGGAGACTTGCCACAGCTGACAAAAGTTAATTATATGCTTATTTCCATTTGCCCTTTATACACTGGTATTTTTATTTTAAAATGCAGCATTAGAAAGGCAAATTATTTAAGTTTCACTGGCTGGTGCATACAGCCTGCTGGAACGGAGCAACTCTTGCTCTCTGCCTTTGAGCTGCAACTGAACTCAGGGAGCTGGTACAACTTTTGCAACTACCTGCAAAAGGGTAGAACTTGGGAAACAAACACTGCAAGGAACCTTCAAGCAGAGAGTAAATCAGGAGGACAAGACCTATCATGAGCAAGGAAAATATTGAACAGTTTTATTTTTTGTCCTGGTTTTCAGCTGAGATAAATTTTGTTTTCCACAAGGAGCTGGGAGGGGACAACTGTCAACCACAGTCCTCAGATGGTTATCTTAGGCTCCTCTGACCATGGTTTCTGACATCATAAAAAAGTCAGGTAGCCCAAAGAATGATGTTAGGGATAGATTTAAAGCTAGCACCCTTGGAGGAGACCCACAATAAAAAACTCACCTCCAAACACATGACAGACAAAAGAGTAGAACAGCAGCAAGCCTGTCAAGAGCACAGACACATCAGTCTTTTTAGGAGAACAGCCCAACCCCTCTGATGCAACTTCTTACCTTATTATCAAAATAGCTATCTGTAGTTGCCACAAGAGCTCCACCAATGATCCAGAGATGAGCACACCTGGGACACGTGAGTTGAATTTACCTAGAGACATATGGCAAAGAACCACACAAGAAAGATTTAACTAATGACTTAGGTGCACCGTGCTCAAATTCAGTGGAGTGGCCAC
The DNA here is from genome assembly GCA_013400835.1 of Zapornia atra. Classification (NCBI taxonomy): domain Eukaryota; kingdom Metazoa; phylum Chordata; class Aves; order Gruiformes; family Rallidae; genus Zapornia; species Zapornia atra. The sequence continues at coordinate 5,108 of VZTU01033343.1, forward strand.
CAACTCAAGAGTCCAGGTAGGAGCTATTAGATCACAGGTTACAGCTGTGATGCTGACAAACCTGGCCAGCTTTTAGCTGGAAAGAAAGGGACGCAAACTAGAAATGACATTTCTGTAACAAGGACAAACAGCTGTACCACCTTATAAAATTATAAGAGAAGATAAACTTGGTTAGAAATCTGATGGCCCAGGTGGGAGCTAGAACATTTTCCAAAACTGAAAAAGGGTCTAACAACAGCTTTTTTTCTTAAAGCTAGTACAGGCCATGTCTGTTGCATAAAGTTGAATCTAGAGAGAAAAGCAAACCAAAATTATTGAAGTGAGAAACTCTGTAAACTTACTCAATCATTAACTATAAGATAATGAAGTATATACCAACAGTGAAGGAAGGCATGCTTGCAATAATTTGAGATAATCCAAGGGTATTATTATTCAAGGTTCAGAGAAAAGAAAAAAAAATACATCACCTGCAAATGCTGCCTACTATTTTGTCATCTCACCTCAGCTGTGGTTTACAGAAGAGGTGATGAAATGATGGAAGACATCAGGCTTCTTCTGAAGATTTGAAAGCACAATTTACAATGAAACATATGTTAGGGAAGAGGAAGATGATTATAATTTTAGGACTAGTCATGACTGCATGAGTTAAAAAATGGAATAAAACGCTGACAGGTCAGGTAAGGAAACACAAGTACACATATATATATTTATATACACACACACACATACATTTCTTATATTTCTTACATATATGACCTATATTTCTCAAGTGAAAAGTTGTCCTTGCAGAGACAGATACAGCCCGATACTGGAGAGAGTTTATCTGTATTATAGATGCTAGAAAGATAGGGACGAAAAAGTAACACTGATCTTTTTCTAAAATAGTTGCACTGAGATTAGAATCAAGTGTTTTAAAGAGGAGCATACCATACCCTCCAGCCCAAAACCAGAAAACCAAAAGGAGAAAGCAGTAACACAGGTAATGAAATTAAGCTATACACAGGTAGCTACACTGAGAAGCAGCATGGACTTTAGAGGACCTCAGAGGACAAATAAAGCAGCACTGCAGAAATCTGTCTATCTATTCCTGCTAGCCTGAAATGCCCTGCCTGATTGAACTTGAATAGGAAGAAGCACTTGAGACAATTCCAGAGAGTCACCTTTGAGCACTTCTTCTATCACAGCTGAAGCAAGGCTATCAGGTTTTTCTGTGTTGCGTCCAAGTCCTTGGTCCTTTCAGGAATACTGCAATCCACATTTATGCAGGTTTTCTGTACAATTATATCATTCACCATCTTTCAACTGGTACCTGGGGAAGAGAAACCAGAGAGTTCCTAAGTTTTTTTTTTTTTTGTCATTTTCACACAATGAGCAATATATTCGTCCCTTCACAGCCTTTCGTGTTTCCTAGTGCACAGAAACCCTTCATAGCGTAAATAGGGAGACTTCCTCCTGATCTTAAGACATGCTTTTTCTAAAATCAAATACAGAATATAAAACATTTCTATATGAAACCATGAAATGGAAATATAACAACATAATTTATGCTTGAATTTTACAAGAAATTTAGTTAAGCAATTAAAGTTAGTAGTATATTCTGATGAACACTGTACATAAATGACTGCTTGAATGTGTAAGGTTGATAAAAGCCAAAATTTTCAGTTATTTCAGTTATACTGGATGAATTTAAAAATCTAAAATTGTGTTATAAATCCTGTTCATTAAATATGCATTAACAGTGTCACTAAAAGCATTTAAGAAATACACTTATGGAAAGCATATAGTAGTGGCAACCTGTTCAGGGAGTTCTACATTTGAATGAAAATTATATGATTGTCTACACAAAATAGACAAGGGATAGCTCTAGAGATATATATTTTTCTGCCCATGAAAAGACAGATTTACAGACATGTTGAAGTTGTTGACCCAGCTGGCTTCACATACTCCAGTGTTTTCAACAGATCTTGTCAAACAATAGGCCAGCCACAGGGACTGATAAAAGAGCTGAGGGATAGGATCAGGTAGTCAAGTAGCTCTGTACACCCTGACTTTCAGAGCCAACCACTCATGCGAAATGACAGAAGAGTACTTCAACATTTACTTTGAGATTTCTCTCATGATATAACTAATTTTTACTATTAAATGTCTCTGACCCAAATTTATGTGGCACTCAACAGCCTTTAATAACAAAAGTAATAGTCTGTCTCACTTTCAAATCTTGCTGAAGATGCAGGAAACGTGCTTTCTACAAATTAGACACTTTAAGAACACTTCGGATCCCCCTTCTGAAGGACTCAGATTTTTGTGCACAGACACAATACACATAATGGCACCCTGTGGCTCACAAATTGGTTCCTGAATTCATGAAAACTGGCTTTTCCCCACTCCCATTTTAAAGCCTGTACAATAATTGAAATAACTCCATATTATTTCTTAATATCTGGAGGGATGATTGTGCTGCTCACCAACAAAGTCCAGGTATTGCTGTACAGAAGGAAAGGATGATTTATTCATAGTGACAGAGTACCATTTCACTGCAAATCATTTCTCAGATCAAAAGTTTTCTTTCCAGTAAATAAGCAAGAGCTGGCTTTTCAGGAGGAACTTTTCTCAGACACAACAAAAGAATAGCTCAGTGAATGAAATAGGACCTTTTGAACACTCTGCTCCTGAAATGGAGATTAACACAGACTCTTTTGAAGAAGAAAAAGGAGGAGGCAGATTGATAACTGGAACAGGTTGCCCAGATAGGTAGTGGAGGCCCCATCCCTGGAGACGTTCAAGGTCAGGCTTGATGGGGCTGTGAGCAATCTGATCTAGTGAAGATGTCCCTGCTTACTGCAGGGGAGTGGGACTAGATGACCTTTAAAGGTCCCTTCTAACCTAATAGATTCAATGATTCTATGACTTACAGGTTCTGTATTCTTATCACTGTTACTGTTTATTACATTAATGTTTTGATTTCAGTTTTTGATATGCAGCACTGTTACAATTGAAATGTATAGTTAATCTTAAATTAAAGAAATAAAGAAAGCACTAATAGCACAATCACTTGGTCCCTTGAAGCCCTGCATTGTTAGAGTAGAAATCTTAAAAGGGCAATTGTTAATACAGTCTTTACAATACTATTTTAAATACAAGACACATAAGACATTCATGCCAAATTACTTATTCACATCTTGTAAACAAATGACTAAAAATACAAAATGTAGTGATTTTTTTTCTTTTTATGCAACAAGAATAAAAGCATCTTTTGTGACAGAATTCATTTTCTCACAGTTTAAAAAAAAATAAAGCTGGAGTGACTTAAATGAACACTCTCTCAAAGGTTAAATAAATTGTAATGCCATAGAACTACTGGTCTTTGGAACATTTAAAGGTCAGTTCCATATTTTTTTCATAAAGTTTAAGCTTATTATTTACAAAACCGGTATTTTTCACAGCTGTGAAAGTTTTGAAAGGTCCATGTTAATATGGTAACACTGTTGGAAGGGTTGTTGAGCAATAAGGATTGCTCAGAGGCAGTGACTCTTTCCCCATCAATCTAGCAGCAGCACAAACCTAAACATCTATATAGCATAGCATCACAACAAGAACAAATAAAGTTTTGATCTCAGTAAAGGTGTGCCAAAAATGTTGCACCAGAGCTAATGCACATTGACCTCAGGTGTTTCCCACTTACCTCAAGTAAGAATAATCTCAGTTAAGTATTTTGAAATCAGGACAAAATCACATTTTGAATACTTGTGCCCCCTTTTATCCACAAAGTATCTATAGATAGGTAGATTTTAGAAGATTATGAGTTAGAATTAGTCTTTTTTCACAGCTGGTGTGAACCTACAAAAGCTAACCTACAAACCTGTGGCAATCCAAGAAGTCCTTTGTGTTAATATGAGTCAGGCCATAAAGAGAGTGGTTAAAAAGTCAAGTGAACCTTCAGATAACTTCATGCAATTAAGAATTTACAGTTTTGAAAATCATATGCCTTGATTTCAAATAATTGGAAATGTTATACTTTAAATTGTGGTAAAATAGAATTCTAGGTGCAATGTCTCTTTGGACCTCATCATCTCTTTCTTTAATTATACGACAATTCTTTGTATCACTTATGCAGGGAATTGTTTCTCGAACTGTCTCAAAAAAAAAAAGAATTCTTGTTCGGGCTGAACTATTTATTGATGGGTAACACTAATTCAAACACTTTCGCCTCTTGTAGAGTGGAATTATCATTTGGTCAAAATCTTGTAATGAAAGCTATTTTCATTATCACTATTGAAGCATGAATCAGAAGAGTTTGTACAAATTGCCTTTCAGATCATCACTGACAGGAAAACAGCTCATCTTATCATTCACATACATCCCTTACACAGTATGGTTTTGAGTATTTCATTTCTTGGTTTTGTGGTATTGTCTCACTCCTTTCCACCTCCTGTTACAGAATCACAGAATCACAGAATCTTAGGGGTTGGAAGGGACCTCAAGAGATCATCGGGTCCAACCCCCCTGCCAAAGCAGGCTCCCTGTTGTTACATATGTGCATATATATGTTACGTATCTAAAAAAACCCTTCTTATTGATTCTTACCTACAGTGGTTAGCTATATGTAAATATAATCTCATACATTCCTGGATTATAATAGATTAAAAGGAGGTCTATTCAGCAATGATTGATAAGCAAAACATTAATAATTATATCCCTGTCTCTTACCTACGGTCCCTTTTAAAACATTTAAATGGTGAAAGAAAACAAAATGTATGCATTAATAACACCATCTTTTCTTTTCAGCTACCAAATTAAGTAATCATGTCTTTTTCCTTCCTATTCCCTTCCCAAGGCATGGAAAAATGAAGAAAGTAAGCAAAGGTAAACATTTTTTAGAGCAACACTTTTTCTTTTGGAGAGATTAAACACGTTCAATCATGCACATTCCACCTAAGATTGTAAAATATTTTTTCATTAGTGCTATTATTCTTTACATTAAAATCTATTAATTCAATGCTCTTGTCTTTGTCAGGTCTTGCATTGAAGAAAAAAATTATTTTAAAAATCCTAAAAAGCATTTGGTAAGGGACAGACTGCAATGAATATATTAAATTAAAAATTTAGTTCAATTGAGATTAAGTCCATAATTTAATATTCTCCTTTGTGATAAAAATTGATTTTTGTAAATCTAAAATATTATTAGGTGACCAGCACATTGAGTAATTAAAGAATACTATTGCAGTGGTTTGCATCTAAGTACAGTAGTTATATTTTGTACTGCCTATAATCTGGTGGTTTTTTTTCTTTTTACCTCCTTTGTAGTAAACTCTTTAGCAGATGTATGGCTTAGCAATGTTTTATCCTGGTTACTGAGACACATTCAGCTTAAAGTCACATGAGAAACTGAAAGAACAAAGTATCTGCTCAATGTTTTAACTATTATCATATCAACACTTAAATGTTTGAAAATACAGAATTTCGGAGCTTCTTTGATAACAGGTGGAGTTTAATGGTTTTGTGTTTATGACCCAATCACTGTAATAGCAGAAGGCAAATATGGTAACAAATATACGCGTACTGGTACGTCTTATGGCTTACACATAAAAGTATACATATTTTTTACAGTAGTATCCTATTGCAAATATAAATGTATACTATTCTTCTCCTAAACTTTTGCACAATATAACTACAATAAAGGTATTGAACACATGACTGTAAAAATTGCCCTGATGATAAAATGCAAGTATACGTTAAAAAGCTGAAATAATTTTTCACAGAAAGAGAAATTTGATCAAATGCTTGTTATTATATGATCATGTTACTTAGCTCTGATGCTGAAACAAGTAATGATCTTCATTTTACTCCCCTATTTCACCCTCAATATAGTGAAGATTGACTAAAAGCAGAAAGCCAAACCCATGAGAATATTTTAGTAATATTTCAAGATTTTTCTATGTAGAAGGGTAACCTCTAAACAGCAGTTCAATTTTAAGAGGAGAAAGGATTTTGATTTTGTATCCTTTTGGTAAACTTGGTAGGAATTCATGTGTCTGACCAAAATAATAAAATTATTATCTCATTTGAAATTAATCACTTAAGAATTAAATGAAAAGTCATGGTTTTCTAAAAGAAATGTTACAAATAAAACATCTACCATATCTGTGCAATTAAAATTAGTATTAAACAACACAGAAGTGGTGCTCAACTCAAAGCTGTTGATTAATTAGCTGGTCAATTACCAGCCTTGTCCCTCTGCTACTAATGTTGAACACAATGCTAAATTTCTGTCTTGCTTTCTCAGAATCGAAATAAAATTATAGTAGTTTGGGGAGCAGTGGGGAGGGTAAACTTCTACAACCACTGTAATCTGTCTGTCCTTTGCCTACCCACTCAGTAGGCTCAGTCCTCTAATACACCCTTGAGGAATTTCACTCCCCCTGTAATTTTACTGAGTTGAAGCATTTGCAGGATTTGACCCTTTGCGAGTCATTTTCATCTACTTCATAAATCCTTATGCATTGAAAAGACATCCCTCAGCTTCTTTGCATGTTAATATTAAGCCCTGAGCTGAATGGAAATGTGTTCTTCCCAGTACTGTCACAGTTGCATATCTTTAATTTTAAGCAGGTAGACTTTTCTCTTCTGAACTACCATTTTGGCTAATGGCTGCTGGGTCTTTTCATAGCTTTTTTCATCTACAGCTTCTCTACTACTGTTGCTATTCCAAATCTTTCTATTGCCAGTTGCAGTATGAAAATATCTCTTCGAACAAACTCATGGATTGAGCCAAATTCAAGCAGGCATCTCAGTAATACATTCAAATTTGTTTAATACCTTCAGCCCTCTTTCTAATCCTGAAGTTTAATTAAAGCCATTGCTTTTCATTTACAACCATATACTTAAAATTTTATTCTTGAATAAAAATAATGAGTCTGGTTCCCAGTCTCTAGGTCTTTAGAAGATTTGTATATATACAAATATTCAGCTTGATAGATGGTTTTTATGAACACGTTTATGGTTGGAATGCAAGGTGCTGATACAATGAGAAATATTTCAGTATAAATATAAGAAAAAACAGACCTATCACAAACCTGCATCATTTACAGGTTCAATATGAACTTTAGTTGAGAGGGGAGAGGGCAAAAACTGAGGAAGTAGGAGAGACAACAAAATCACAAGTTTCTTTCTTATTAGATTTCTCATCTGACTCTCTCTCTCAGTTTCCATTAAAGACACTTATGCTGATCAATTTGCAAAGCTTTTTTTTCCCTTAAACTTCAAAATAGTCCATTTTCATGTTCACTTAGCATGGTCTTTCAAGAGTCTGCTATGGTTCCTGTTCTTTTCTTCAGCAGATTCAGAGTCAAATTCAGTAGAGAAATGAAGTCTTTTACATTATCCTAAATACTAAGATGGAAATAGTACAAGTGAAAGAAGAAGCTTGCTCCATAGGGTTCTGTGAAGCGCACCTGCAAACTTATTTATCGCAGTATATGATAAAAACCAGGCATTTACACACAGAGTTCTGGAACTTACAAAACCAACATATTAAAAGAAAAACAGAAAATCAATAGAGTTCTTGGACTGGTACCCTGTTAGCACATATAAGAGAGAAGGGTATTCAGCAAATGTGTTTTGCAAGGCAGGTCCTTAGTTACAATCCTGATGCGCACAGTTCTTCCACATCAGTCTTCCAACTGCTCACATTTTTATTTCTCAGTAATGTTGCCAGAGATTAAGACATTCACTTAGAAGTGGAGCCAAGCTGCTTATAGCTCAGGTCTTTATGGGCTGTGAACAAGCCGGCAAGAAGCAAAGCTCCAAGTTGCCACATCATCACTGTGACTCATGCCAGCTGTCAAGTGTCTTTTCTACTTGTTTTGGAGCTCTAGCTTAAGCTAACCTGTTTCACTGGAATATGAACAAATTGGAGGTATTTATAAAGCGAATTATTGGCCTGGGCTGAGAAGTGACAATTAGGAGCAATGCCTCCAAGCAGAATCTGACATTTGCCACCTCTCACCTAAAACCAATATATGCTGTTCGAGCACTTTTCAGTACTACTCCACTGAGAGTCAGAGAGGTTGACAGGGGAACAAGGAAAAAACTTTCACACAGGCAGGTGCCAGATTCACTGGGGACCTGGTGCTCTCAGCTGAGACTTGTGACTGGCATCATGAAGAGTTTCTCCTTGCTCAAAGGCATTTCTCTCTACATTAGAATACAACAGCCTCTGTTGAAAGTTAGCTGATGACTTGCCACCAATGCTGTTGCTTGCTTGTGCTTTAAGCAAAAAGATTCAATGAGAATCCAAAGCAGGACTCTCATTCAACATCACACATAAGTTATAGACATTTCTGGAAAGGATAACCCTGGTCTGGATGGAAATAGAAGGACTCAAAGCTTAAGAAGAAGCTTAAGCAGCTAGTTATGGAACTTGAACAATCCCTAGTTAGCTATTTAGTGTTTCAAAAACTCACTGTTGCTCAGCCTGAACTAAAATAGCCTGAAAAACACATAAAGGCCTAGGCTCTCCAGCTGGAAATCTGGAAAGCAGATTCTCCTGACTGGTACAGTAGCCTATCTCCAAAGCACACTTGACACGCAAATTGGACAAGGTTCTTCTCACAAAATGAACGTGCAGATACTCTGTTATGCAATAAAGCCTGCAGTACTACCTGCCACTGGCCAGTTTTTGTATAGGATCTTAATGATTAAGCAACGAGATATTCCACAGTTAAAAGTCTAAGAAAATTTAATGCACCTCTCATTTCCTCTCACCCTTGAGCCATGAGATTTACTTAATGGGCTTATAGGCATTTGCCACCCTAGGTCTTCCCAGAAGCACCGAGTCATTCTGCACACTTACTGAATTTGTGTCAAAACAGAACAAAGAATGGAAAAAAAAAAATGTTCTGGAAAGAGGGGGAGTACAATGATTGGTATGACTCTATAGTAGGGGGATTAGACTACTCACCTGGAGCGAGATAATTCTGAGTTATGGTTCCTTCTTCCAGGATTATGTATTATTTTTTCCCTAGCCTATGTGATGAGAAAAATTTTAAGAGATGAAAGAACAAACATGGAAATTGACTCTGTTTATATCAACAGGCAATTTATCTATAAGTTATTGTACCTCATTCTTAGTATCCCATTCCTTTAGAATATAGAGATGATTTTAAAACATTTCAGAATAGCTGCTTTGGAATTACATTATTTTTAATGTAGAGTAAATACTATTTGATTAACAATTTGTTACTTAATATTTTATGGACTACTAAAGACTTATGTACACACACATTAAAAATAAAGACAAGAGAGATTAATACACCTTTCCATAAAGAAATGTAAATTTACTGACTTCTAATTTCAGGTTTTTAATACATTCAATTTGTCATCTAAGAGAAAGCAGGTGAGATCTTAGTTCATAATAGACTACAGGTGTTAGGCTTCTCAGCCAGGCATCTCCAATGACTGAAGTCTTTCACTTGCTCTGTTTCCCTTGCATTACCTGTGCAGGAAAAGGGGAATGTGTGTTTCCACACACTGCTAGTGGTCTAGGACTGCTTTTCATGATCCAAACTTCTCCCTATAATATATTCAATCATGAAGTTGCAATGGAAGTTTTGGCATTGATTGACGTTCCACAGCTTAGAACTTACATTGTTTCTTTGCTAGGCAATCTGAGGTCTTGACCATTTAGCTGGTAAGATATTAAATAATTTGAAAAACTGAAATCCCTAAAATCCTTATGTTGAGATAGCAAGCATGTTTACTTAAACATTACTTTTATACTAATTACAAAAATAGCCTTGAAAATGAAATATTGAACTGTATATACATTTGGATTTACAAACATCAGCCACTCTAAACTAATGAGGAGTTCTTCTGGGTTGGTTTTTTTTTTGTTGTTTCTTTGTTTTAACAGTGTAACAATTCTCTTCAAAATTTACCCAGGAATGTTTGTCACATTAAGATGATATTCTACAGAGTGGGTTTATAAGTATAACTTATTTAAATCTACAGAAGGACATGAACATCTAAAGGTTCTGCCTGCCTGTAAACTGACAAAATTGCTTTCTTGATTCATATTGGTTCTGACTTGGAGTTATGTTATCAATACCTTGTCAATAAAAATAAAATATGTGAAGAGGCATGATAAAACTACAATGCAATATATGTAATAAATACTAAGTAAATGCCCTCAATGGGAAGGAAAGCAGTTCTTTATTTTATTCTACTATTGGAGCAGAAGGAAGGCTGCAAGAGGAGCGTGTGCGTGTCTGTCTTCAAGCAATCACCTGCCACCTCCCAAGAATCTGGGTGTGAGGAGATATCTTCAGAAGCAGAGTATGTGCAGGAACAGAGAAAAGCTGGGTTGGAGCCCTCTGACAATAGCATGGGTGTGTGTGGGGGG
>VZTU01033343.1:15796-62919 GCA_013400835.1 Zapornia atra
AGCTTTTTGCATCACAGAGCTCAGAGAATGCACTTCCTTGCAGAGCGCTCCAAGAATACTGAATCAAACTTTGAACCTTCATAAATGAGAAGTCAGTTAATTCTTGTTTACTTGAAGATTTCTCTAAAATACCAACAGCACTATTTTCCCTAGTATATTTCTGAGAATTCCTGTTAATAAGAAGCCAAGATTTTACCAGATCACTTTGTATATCCTCTTCCCGCTTTCAGTTGGGAAGAGTCATGATCTGGGGGGGGTGGGGGGGGATGGGAGGGGGGAAAACAAAACCAAACAAAACCAATAAGAACCACACTAAAGCTTTTCTTATTTTTCCTGTTGCTTCTGCCAGTGATTTCAAATCCATTTTCTTGCACTTCTCTCCCATGGCTGTCCCATTCACTTTCTCCCTATGAAACACAGGCACTATATTCCCCTTAGTACGTACTACAACCTGATCTTTTTTTGTCCACAATGTAGGATTTTATGCTGTTAGAGGTCATGAATTACATATTGAATTTATGCTCACTCAATAAAGGTTATTTTCTCACTGCTCCTTTACATCTATAAAAAGCACCTTTGATCATAAAATTCTCTTTGATCAACTAGAGCAAAGTCTTCAGAGGTGTGTTAAATTGTTCACATTGTGTAAAATCCTTACTTTCTAGAAATAGTGTCTCTCTTCTGCTCTTTAACAGCATTATTACCAGTGAACTCTCTTGTTGATTTATTATTTATTAGCAGAACAATGACCTTAGTCATTATTATTTCCTTTACCACAGAAAGCAGCTCTCTTTTCTCTCCCTTATACCTGACGCATTATTGAGAATTCTGCACTGCATTTTTATTAAAATCTTTAGTCTCTCATGACTGGCTTCACTGTACATGTTCTTAGGCATTATTAGAAGTTACTAGTTTAGATTCTGACTTCTTCATACATGAAGAACAAACATACTTTTGGTCTGAATACCCCTTTTGTGGCCAAATGACACCAAAGGAAGAACACAAGTAGCCCAGAAAACATCCTGTGTTTCTTCACAAAGGCAGTCTGTGTAGAGTCTAACAAAGAGTGATTGTGCAAAAGCTAACTTCTTGGTTAAACCAGGAACAGCAACCCTGGGAGTGATACTTTGCTTAAATTAATGAAGGAGGCTTTCTAGTTGCTTCTCTGTTTATCAGAGAGGGCACAAGCTCAATATTCATCTACTAGTAGGTTATGTTGCCCTACAGTAGTTCAGATCAACCAAGCCTCCAACTATGGGACAATCACAATGAACACTGGAAAAGGCTGAGCTCTAGACCTCCACAACTAAGTATACAGTTTCTACAGCTTATATTATATTGGCAGGGTTTTCTATCAGCCTCATGTTCTCTTGGACTGGAATTTCAGAAGTCCTACAAGGTTCTGATTAAAACATGGTTTTAAGTTTATTATTAGGAAAAAAAAATCCTATGCAAAATGGGAAAGAAAATTTACAATCTCAAGAAATAAATGAAAAGGAGTTGGATGGAATTAATAACAGAATTTAAATGTCAGCTATTTTTAATTTATTTTAGTACCAGTTCTGTTAGATAACATTCTCCCTACACAACAGAAGTACAAATATTAGATTTTGTATTTATTAAACTTTCTCCTTCCAAAAGCTGTAATTTTGAACTGAATAACACATATTCAGTGCTAAATCCAATGAATATTCCCCTAGGGAAAATTAAGTTATCACCACAATTATCAGAGACATTACTAGAAGATCTGGTGGGTTTTTTTGCTTCCCCTTCTCTGGCCTCTTTCAGGCCAAAACCCTCATAATTCCTGTAAAAAGGACATTATATAAGTAACTTAAAGTGCAACGAAACATGCACTGAAACATTGTATCACTTAGGTCAACAGTTGGAAGCATCCATAACTTTTACACTAAATGCTTAGAAGCTGAATTCTGCAGTGATGCTTGTGTCTGTTAGTTAAGTTTTTAATCAATCTTTTCCCCACAGTATTGTTCTCCTTATACAGTTGCCTTAAGTGATATCCGTAGGCAACTAAGAATCTTCCCTAATGCTTGGAAATCGTAAGCATTGACTGCTTGATGTGAAAGTTAATGCTTTATAATCTAGTTTTAAAGTCACTGCAATGGATGACTTCAAAGAAATGAACACAGTATGTGGGTATCTAATCCAAAAATATTTCATAGAATAGTGTAGTTCCTGAAAATGTATAAAGCGTGGTTTTTTTTTCTTTATAGAAGTTTTATAAATTCACATCTTATATTTTAAAATCATCCAGTAACCAGGCAAACTCAGCAACACAAAGAGAATCTCATCAGACCCAGCTTCTTGTCACTGCTTTATGAAGTTTCCAATTTAAAATGAAACCAAACACTTTCTGATTGAAGCCCACAATATGTAATACACATATCACAGATTACTAAATAAAACTGCTTATAAATATACTAACTTTTTTTCTTAATATTACCACTCTGTGAACTGACTATTTTTTGTAATTCCAGGCTTTCAGAAGTAAGGTGTTAAGTATACACCATAGTGCATACTTTATCTTTGCGTGGAGAGAAAAAAAGTCTTTCCATTAATGAGCTGATACAGCTTACTCTGAAGTGGAAAACTTGCCACAAATGTATTGTCAATAGTCTCATGACACAGAGGAAGTATTTCAACTTTGTAATTCAAGATTAATTTGAGAATAAATTAGTTTAAAAATAAGTAGAGGGTGAAGAGCCTTGCAGTAACTATAGAAATATAATTTCCTTCTGTTTTATCTTAGTTAACAGAAGAACACTCAACCAGTAACAACCATCATTTATATCATATCAATGTATAAACAATTTATACATATGAATTTAGAAAATCTAGCTGGAACTGGAACGCTCCTTATGCAACAGTAAGAGAACTTGGGGGAGACTTACTTGTGATAGAATTAGTAGTCGAATAACATCTTTTTGTACAAGCAAAGATGCTACCACAGTAATGAAATATAGGAATTCTGTCCTCAGCACGTAATTGTACATATGCAGAAGGAGTTGCAAAGGAAGACTGCATCTACAGGCAATAAGGACATCTTTGCAGAAGAAATTCCAAAATCAGACACTGCCAAAGAAAGGTAAATCATTCTTTAGGGTTTTTTTTAAGAGTACAAGAAGCTTATGAGATACCATAAATTATCTAAGAAATTTTATGAACATTCATGTCTACTGAAACTTTTTTAGACAATTATGTGTAAATCTTTCTAGTTTAATTATTGCCCTGGCTGTTATTCACATTCCTTTTCCCCGATTTTTGCTTCTTTGGTTTTGGGGTATGGCACTTAAATTCTGTAATCACTTGTTTGGTTTAGTTGTCTTCCTGTTATTTAAAACAAAATTTACTATCCCTCCCTTTAAACAAACTCATTAAGTTTTCATTCTTTACGGGTTTTTTCAATCACCATTCTTTTCAAACAACAAAGACTTGAATCTTGCCCTTAAAAACTATGTAGCAACATAATACAGTACCAGAAAATCAGATTTCCTTATTAGAATCAGGTTCCTTACTAGGAACTAGGTTCTTCAGCTGCTAGAAGGAAATTGGACTGCATGAGTCTTCAGATACACTTATCTGCAGTTAGGTCACATCTGAATTACTAGCATGTCCATTCTGAACCATCAAAAAAAAACAAACAACCCACACAGAAAGGTTATCCTGTCCATTTAAAGTGACCGTATTAATTTCCCTCTCCAGCTTGCAGCAACTTTGGAACACAACCTGAAAATTCCACTGCAGTTGTGCAGTTGCTTGAAGAGATCAATATAACAAGACTTTTTGTTGTACACATACCACATCTCCTAGGCTACTTACTAAATTAATTACTCTTATCTGTTCCACCGTTTTCTTTCCCGATTTTAAGCCTTCAAAAGGCAACTTCAATTCCTACAGGTACACTGCTGATAAAAATAATCTCTCCTACAGCTTCTCTCCATGTCATCAGACCTTTTTAATTACATGAACTCATCCTTTACATAGTATATTCTATGATCCCTCCAAACACACTTGCCAAAACGGACTTTTTCTTCTACTTTTCTTCTATGAAGTTAGCTTATATGCACTCATTTTAGAAGTAGGTACCCAGAGTTGTGAGGGTTTGTTGGTGTTTTTTATTTATCCTCTGTAACATGCAAACACTCCCACAGAGAGAAAAGTCCAAATCTTCAGAAAAGCTAGATTTTGTTCCCTATGTAGAATGGTAAAACAGGTCTTGTAAAACAGCACATGAAAGGCTAATACAGAATATAATTTTTACATGTATTCAGTTTAGTGGGGTACCTTAGACACCATGAAAGTCCCTTTATAAAAGAAAAAATAAATTCAGATATATTTTAGGTGTTTGAATTGAGATGTTTACAACCATGGGGAGAATTTTCATGCAGTTTGTACTGAGAGGTGCAAATGAAACTCAACTACAAATCACTCTCAAAATGAAAAAGACAAATCTGTCTTTCCTTTCTTAGGAGTTCCACTGGTCAGGATCAGTTTTAATTTCCACAGGAGCCTCGACAGTTGCCCTTGAGGCAAAGGCTGTCAAAAGAAGATATGCACTGGCTGAGTTCAAGCCCCAACAACTCCTGCTTTCTGGACAGCGCTGCCTTTTACAATTTTTCTCAAGGTAGAAAAGTATGCTGCTTTAGAGTGTTTCAGTCTTCCCCAGAGGACTTTCTGTAGGACTTTGCTATAATCAGATTTATGTCAGTATAGGGAAATTACAGAAGGAATATGAAGCGTCTAGCAAGAGATGCTCCCAAATTAACAATAAATATTTCAATTAAAGATTAGACATGTCATGAAACCACTCAACCAGCCCCTTAATAGGTTATTACATGGCCTAAATAGAAATGGTTATGGTTTAGAGTTATTATCTATGACCTATTTTGCAACTGTTAAGGCAAACTTAGTTTCTAGCTACCAATCCATACTGAAAAATTCCAAAATGCTGAGTGCATTCTCTGAGCTTACTCTTCAGACAGAATTTGCATTGACATAACTTGGAAATCAGATAGAAATCTAGGTCAAGGAGCTAAAATACATAACAGAAATCAATGAGAAATTATTGTCTAGCTGTAGAATCTGAGATTTTAAGTGTTCCTATTACAGCAGTATCAAACCATCATCAAGTGCCATCATAGAACAGTCCGATGCTTCAAAATACTGAGACTAGAAGAACTAGCTTGACAAGCCTTGCTTTCAAGCCCCTGTGCCAACTGCAGCATAACTCACCTTGCCAGCTCACCTCACTCTTCAGGGCATCCTTCTGACAGCACAACTGATGCTGTAGTCCCGTGGACATCTATAGCAGAAACACACACACACACACACATATATTTATTGGTTTTGTATACAAGCAATCTGAATCCATTCCATTACAAAGTTTAAGCCATTGCCAGAGAGCAGAACTTCTGATGTTACATCAGAAGTGGGACAGATGCACAAAAAAGTGGCAGAAGTTACCAGGGTGAGCTGATTTTAAACCTAGATGTGAATCAGGTGGAGAAGAAAAAGACTAAACAAAACTTACATCTCCTATATAGCTGATAAATTTCCAGCTACTGAGCTATTGGATTTGCTACAGGCTTATACTGCCTGAATGATGAAAGTTAGACCAAAATTAGTGTATTTACAGGAAAATGTTCTGTCCTAGAAAATAGGCATTTTCCAGTGAAAAGAAGTATCATCAATTAGAAAATTTGGTCTTTATCTGCAGATGAATGTTTTGTTTTGAGCTGTTTCAGTTTTTCATGCTATGTGATCAGATATTCAGATTAAGTAATTTTCTCTGGAACTATCTTATACATAAATGTCCAGTTTAACCAACTTAAAACAGTACATAGGTGGTGTTTTATGTGTGCCTACAACTGAAATTAAGCTTTACAGAACATAGATAGCAGTATCATTTCTCTTGGGATAAAAAGGTTGGGAAGATTTATTCAAAAGCTTTGCAGCAACACTGATGAGGTCCCATAACAGCATTAGAAAAACTTTATAACATTAGAACATGAGAAACCTCTTCCTGTTCCCTTTTCAGTATAACCAAAATGATATGCCAGAGAGATACTGAGAAACTCTAACCATAGAACAGACATTAATGTCTGTTAAGAACAGACATTTTACAAAAATTCATCCTTTTCTTGACATTTTAATATTTTTAAACAAATGAAATCACACACATTTCTAAATTATTATGAACATAACAATGTGAAAATAGCTAAGGAGATATTTAGGGACGTAACTATATACCTTAAGAATAATTCATTCATTGAAGTGTACTTTCTGTTTATGAAAAAATTACTAATGTAGCTATATAGAGAAGCTGTACAGAGGCTTCAACCTTCAGGGTGTCCATTCACCATAAAATTCATTTCACACCTAGTCTATTATGTAAAGTGCTATGAAAATATTCTTTGCTTCAAGTTCTCTTTATATGAGTTTGGACCACACAACAGTTGTATTGAATGCTGTATGGATTATTCCTACAATAATTTTTAAAACAGTGAGGTAATGATGTATATATTTTCTTTTGCAAAGTGGAAGCTAAAGTGATTGATGTAAAGAAAAAAAAGAACATAATAACTATTTTTTCCCCTTACATCCAAATATATACTGTAATTGCCAATAGACACTGAAAATATTTGGGCTGTTGATTACTTTTATGATTTGTATGCTTTGGTGGATCTTTCTAAGATTGATAAAATTTAATTGATGAGTGATAAACATTCTGTTATTAAATTTAATCAAGGCAGTAAGAAAAAAATAAATCAAGAAAACATCACTTGTTGAATATGGCTGAAAAACAGATTGCTTGAACTATCTTTTAAAACTCTTTGACCAGCTAAGACAAAATTCAAATAGCTAATAAACAAGAAATTCCAATACCTGGCTATTGAATGGAATACAAATATTTCCCCTGACCCACACCCTGAAATTCAGACTATAGTTGTGAACTGGAATGGCTGAGGAACAGGCTGATTTTTTGGATCTGCCTTCACAGGCATGGACATATGAACACAAGTTCCACAACAATCCAACACCCATCTAAACCAATAAGAGGCCTTCCATTGATTTCATCAGGAAACCAATAATTCTTCAATAATATTTATTGAAGCAAACTGACATGGAAAACATAGAACCAGATGCAGTCATTCAACATTTCTCAATTTTAAATAACTTTAGCAATCTTACTGATGGTTATTTCAATACGTTTCAAGAAATTCTAAAACTGTGATTTGTTTGTCCTCTCAAACTCTTCATGAAATGTCATGAAGAAAAGTTCAGGATATGCACAAATATCTATTATCACGACTTGATACTTATTTTTCTCAGTAATTCCATTTGCTTAAGAGAGGAAACTTCAGAAGAAAGTATTATTTAGAATGAAGACAACTATTTAGAAGCTAAAAAACATTTTTCCACACCAATAACAGTATCTCTTAACACATAATTCAAAGAAAGTAAGGAGCTCTTTGCAACAAAATAACCAATAAAAATACCAAACAGAATACATTTATAATATAGTCAAAAAATCTATAAGGGGTGTCCCAACTAGTATAACTTTTTTTCTGTCAGCCTGAAATCCTGATGTTTCTTAGTTGCTAGGATACTCTAGCTGAATAAACTGATTTTATAAAAGGCTACTTCCCTTGTCCACTATTGAAATCCTTGCATATTCAGAAAGGAAATAGCTCAAGTACAAACATTTTTCCAACAGCAGCTAGAGTATAAAGACAGCATATGTTGACAACAAACTGTGGTTTTTATTTTTAAGAACTGATTTTTGTACATTCATGCCATAAGAGGGCTTTGTTGTGACTGACATGCAACCATTATGCCAGTTTTTTCTTAAAATATTTAGATTCAAATATTCTGTGCCTGATGTACATAAAGACCACAACAGACATTATTAGCTCCTTTAAGTTTTTCTAGTTTAAAGGAAAAAGCTGAAACATATTAGGCAAATTTAACTTAACTGACATTTCACTGTCTTGCAAGAAATTCTATTCCTTTAAGAATACCATACCATACCATAAATAACTTTTCAAATTTTCCAGTAATACATATGGGTCTCAAGTTACATGGAATTGGGAACTATCAGTGGTTTTTATGATATATGTTAAACTAAAATTTAATGTACAAGTAAGTCTTCTTTCTCAAATATCCCAAATTCCCTTTAATTTTCACAAAACTTAAAACTACACGTATTAGAAACTAACTCTATTTGAAAATAGAGTACTTTCAGACTTTTTAGCCAGCAGTTATTATATTTTAACAACCCTAACATATATATATTTACATATATATAAAACAATATACATAGAAGACATACTGAATATAAATGTTTCTAGTAATAAAGATACTGTAATTCTGGAATTATGTTGTTATCAGATTTTACAAAGGAAATTTTTTTGACATAGTCTTTATTCAGCAAGTTACGAACAACAGTCATTGATGTAGATGCCACCTCACCTCATCTGTGTACGTCCTCTTTGAAGGTCGTATCAAAATTACAAAGAAGCAGCTGAAAGAAAATCAGAATTCTTACATGAAAAAAGCCCACACTATGAGAAGCATCACATGAGCAAAATTCAACAAAGAAATCTCAGCTTGACTGAGAACTGCAATTTTAAGGAAGGGCAAAGAATAAGCTCTCCTCAGCAAAGTCTATAGAAACGCAAGATAATCATACAATATGCTTGAGATAGATTTTTATCACTGTAACTGGTCCCACAGTAGAGTTTTAGAGAGGAATGTAAGTATGAGGGATATATTGCAACAGTAACATTTATCAAAATCAATTCCAAAGTTTTCTTGGCAGTGCTGACCTTCAGCATAGCTTTGTACTATTACTAGCAAGAAGAGGATCAGGAATTCACAAAATGATAATGATTAGAGGACAAAGCTATAAGGATGCCTTCATCTGTGATTTGCCAGTCACACTGGGAGCTCTCCAAGCAAATTAAAGTTACTGACTTCATGAACAGATTTTTTGTGATGTCACCACAGTGCAATAAAGAGTAGTCCTGAGCAGCCTATACCTGCTTACATAGTTTGGCCATCTGAATTTCACCTGAACTGGTCTGAGATTTTAAAACTCTTACCCATTCAGGCAGATAAAAAACCAAGCATGAGATTTAACCAAGTCCAACAAAATTTTCACAGGAAAACCTTTGTGGACTCACTAGGTACAACAATTTTTATACATTGTACAGTTTATAAAACTGATGAGCATTTCTAGTGTACAATTAAATTATGCATAAGCACATGAACTGATCCAGAATATTTTGTAAAATCAAAAAAGACAACAATTTGGCATAACTGGTTGACAATGAGTGAAAGACTCTCTGTGTTAATCTCATCACTCTTTACTGAATCATTAACTTGTTTCTGTTAACTCCTGACTTCTTGAGAATACTAAGTTAAAATTGTTAGGTTCTGGCTAGCCTTTTCACACTTCATTATTTCAATCTCTCAAACAGAAATTTCTTAAAGCCATCATTAAAAACCATTGCAAAACAAAAAATCAGAGCATTTAAAAGTATTTTGTACTTTATACCCAAAATACAGAAACTGGTTATTGTCGTTGCTTTAAATGTTGGCCTTTGAATAAAAGTTATTATATATCTGTCTGGTTTCATTTTACATACTTTCATTGTGGTTTTTCAATATCATATTTAAAATTTCAGAAGAGAAGACGAAATAATATTTCAGTGATAATATTTCACATTATCTATGTATTTTGAAAAAAATGTTAATACAAACGAGATCCACAACCTTGTATCTTTCATCACTGTGTATTTCAGCTTTTGTTTTTCGTGTGGTTCTCCATCTTTTTCAGTTCAACACTGAATTTATTATCTTGTGCAACACTTAACACATACTGCTTTTCTAAGAATCTTTCTTATTCTTGCAGTTGTTTCTAAAGATGGTTTACCAATTCAGGTATACTACTCCATAGTAGAAACAGGTGGGTTATGTTAGAAATAATGACAAACCTCTTTCTATAGTAAGATTAAAAGACAGCATGACACTGAATTTCTCAAAGTTTTACCTTTAGGCGAAGGGAGAAGTTTTGGAAAAATGTTTTTCTTGCAGCCATAAGCCCACTGTCCTTGACAAATTATAGACTACTATTAATTAAGCAATTCCAGCAACACTTCAGTGAAGCATTTTTTCCCTCAAAATTAAAAAAAAAAAAAGAAAGGATAGAGGCTAAGTGTTCAATCTAATCCTATAAACTGCCTGACTACTTGGGCACAGAGGGAAGTCAGTTGTTCACTCAAGTACCTGATGAGCCACTGGTAGAGAACGATTATATGTAAAAGTCCTGAATTCTCAGATTTCTTTACTTTCTTCTAGGCAATGTTTCCACCTTCTTTGAAGTACAGCCAAAACAGGCTTCAAGAGTATTCCTGCATTAAAAATAGGCATAGTAAAGAAAAACAACTAAAACCTGAAATAATCTTTTTATTTTCCTGTAGAAAACATGATATATAAGATCCTAAAGATACATTGAGGAAGCATATTTTTAGTCCTATATTCTTTTTCCATTCACTAGTCCTGAGAGGAATTAAAAGTTTCTCTGAAGTCCAAGAAGTTCAGCTCCTATCTTTGCTGCAGTTAGATTCTGTTTTATTTCTGTACCTATGACAAAGTCACAAGCCATCACCAGGTAACAATGATTAAAACAGTCCCATCAAACTTTATGAAATGTTGCTGAAAAGAATGTACAAACCACTACAGTCTATTTAAAGAGTAACAGTTCTGTTGTCTCACCAACATACTACAACTAGAATACTGTGGTCCTTTCCAACATCATATTAATCTGTGTTGAGCAACAACCAGTAACACAATTTTTGATAGTACTCTTATATGTGTGAGAATGACTGTTCCCTTCAAACAGAAAGTATATTGATGCACAAAACTATTTTAACTGCTATTCTTTAAAAAAAAAAAAAACACAACAAAAAACCACAAAACCAGCAAGACAAAAGGATCAAAGTTCCTCTCAATGTTTTATACTACTAACAGACATTTAGAAACATCCACCTAAGTTTTCTTGTTCATTTATCAAGAGCAGAACAAATCTTATTGTCACTAGGTTAAAAAGTAACTGGGGAAATATAAAAGTTAAGCAGTTTGTGCAGAAGAAGAGACCAACAGTCTCTTGTAACTAAGGACAAGTTCCAGCTGTTGAATACAGTAGTTTGGAAGATACCTGCTAAATGTTATACAAGCTCCTAGAATACAGTAATTTCTTCACAAGGAAAATGCACTTGCCTGAACTATAGTACTTTAGTCACACATTACTGCAAAAAAGGGAGCACTACTACACTCATGCCCTTCCTACAATGGGTCCGATGTCACATCTAAACACCAGCAGTGATCTCAGCATACTATAGGTTTTGAGGGCTTCAGCAGAGGAAACCTTCTTCCTTGGGAGGTTTAGGCTGACCTTTAGGCTAACAAGTTTAGACATGATAAGAAAAAAACCCAACAAAACCAAAACTGAGGCAATGAGTTTTCAACTTAACTATATGCTGCCTCGGAAAAGTCCACTGAAGAATATGGAGATTTTTGAGACCTGAGCTGTGACTCTTCGAATGTCTGCTAAGTCCTCTATAGAAGAACAGGCCAAGAGTTGCATAACGGCTGTTTTTCAAAAATCCTTCTTGGCCCACATTCACATGCACATTATCTCCCTTCTGCAGGTCGGTTTTCACACAAGCAAATTTCAACTGGGGTTTTACTGGGTGTTTTGGTATACTCCGTGGTATGAACAGGCAGATGTAGATCCAAAGGCTTACCACAGAGCATTCTAGTAGGTATTCCAGGCACAAAATCAGTTCTTCATTCTCTGTTCCTCAAAGGGTTATAATTATCTCTGTATGACAATATTTTGAAAGAAATGGCATTACGCACTGTGATTTTCTTATCTAATACTGTACAAAGTATCAGAAATTAATAGGTAACTCTCCTATAATGGTGCAATTACTTTGCAAACACAGTTACTACAACAACAGAAAACAAAAGTTTCTCTGAAAGACAGAGGAACATCATCATGCCTAGTCTTTTGTGTATTTCATGTTCTCACTATTTTATGACCATCTACAACTTAAGAACACTTTAAAAGCAATAAGATTGCTATGAATTTTTTAGTGTTCTGAAAGGTTTAGAGAGGTTTCCTGAATCACTCCTTAAAATGAAAAGCTAAATAATTACTAAATGATATTAGTTTTCCTATGATAAAATGCATTATAAACTTCAGAGTAGCTTCTTTTACTCAGTAAAGGAGTTAGACATATGTATAAAAGTAGACAACTAGTTGATACGTGCAAAAATGCTCTGTTCTCCGCTGTTAACTGTAATGCCAAGAAATCAGAAATTTCAATAAATTGTGGTAAATCTATCATTTTGATGTTGCTTCTACTGTTGGGACACTTTAATTGAAATACCGCCTTAGAATTTGACCTTCATTAATAAAGCAAACAATATCCAGAGAAAATAGTAGTGGCATGGTAGATTAGCAAGTACAAAAGTCAACATAATGTTAAAATCAGAACTCAAGAGTGTTGAAATACCGAAAAATAAAATGGTTTATAAACATTTAAACTATTTAATGGAGCTATACATTGAGAACATGATACATAATATTCTTATGCTTTATTTATAAAAAAATATATTGCAATTTAATATAAGACGCTTTTCCATACCTATTAGCAGGTGTTGTAACAGCCAGCTGGAATCCATACAATTTAATTTTCATCTTCTCTTTCTGCATCTGTCTTTTTATGTTTCAGTATTTTCCTTTTTATGTTTTTTTAATGTTATATGTTATCATTTTAGAACTTTTACTTTATCCATTATATTCAACATAATTGGTCATAGACCAGGCAAAATTTGTTCGTACCTGAAACTGCTGAGTCTGCTTTTCAATGTACAAAGAAAACATTATTTTTCAAGCAACAATTTCATACAACATTAATGTTCTCTAGTGACCAATTAATTAGAAGGTTGCTTCTGCTAGTACACATTTTGCTGAAGAGTGACTTGAACAGCTATTTTAATTGTAATGATTTCTACTTAATAAAAATGCAATAGTAGCAAACAATTCAAGAGCCTAGAGAGGAGCACGTGGTGAAGGACCCTCTGTAACATGTGAAGAAATTACCTGCTCCCTACAGTCAGGTCCAAGCAAGACAACTTGTTAATAGATACAACAGTCCCATTCTTCATTGATAGCTGGTAACACACCGTATTTTTGGAAGTTATGGAAGAAATGCACCTGACTCATAATGAGTAAAATAACAGCTGCCACTTACATCAGTAAAGTGTGAAATGGATATTCCAGGCTACAGGGAGGATAGTAAGGCACTATTATGTAGAGCACAGTAGTGCCATATCTGGGCACTTACTTACAAAGATGTGTCACACACCACTATGCACGAGAAAGGCATAGTAGCACCTGAACAGTTAAGTGCTTAGAGAACAATGTGATGTTGTTTTTACAACCCCACCCTTAAAATTCAAGGATAATGGAAATCTTAGTAATTAAAACAGCATTAGATATTGCTAAAGAAAAAAAAAAATCCTGAAAAAGGATTTGGGAGATTGTAGCAAGATTGCTAAATGTGAAAATGAAGTTGCAGATTCTCAAAGATTAAGATGGAACCAAAGAACAACAACCAAAAAAAAAGAACCCACCACCCCAAGACCCCACAAGGAAGTCATAGTTTCTGTAGAGCCATAGTAAGCCCAGACCATAACAGACCATGCAGAACTAGACAGACAGGTCTTCGAGGCTTTCTTTAGGTTGTGAGTGTTGCCTTGAAGAATCTGTGTTTCTTCAGTATTTGCGAAAGAATTAACCAAGTCTCCTTGATTTTTTTTTCTTTCACTTGAGATGCAGGTTAAGCAACTAGAATCCAGCTGTAAGATTAATTAACAAGCTGTATTGGGCTTACAAGGCAAGGTTTTAGCAGCAGAGGGGCTGCAGGAGTGGCTTCTGTGAGAAGCTGCTAGAAGCTTCCCCCATCTGTTAGCGCCAATACCAGACAGCTCCAAAGTGGAACTGCTGCTGGCCAAGGCTGAGCCAATCAGCAACTCGGGAATAATGTAGTTAAAGAAGGGGAAAAAACTGCTGTGGAAACAGCAGCCAGAAAGAGGAGTGAGAATATGTGAGAGGAACAACTCTGCAGATAGAGTTGGTCTCTATTTTTTTCATGAAGACAGCAGGATTCTGTTTACACTTGTTTGAATTCTGAAAATGATTGTTTACCTTTTAAAAAATGTTACCACAGAATATAATTACAACACATTAAAAAGTTTATTGTTTCCTTCTTCTCACAAGTAATTATTTGCTAAAGATGTAATTGGCAATGAAATATCTAATTTTTCTTCCAATCCACCATGAATTTAAAATTTGAGGGTAGGAAACAGAGTTCCCTGATTTTATTGCAAGTTGGTGAGGCCCAACAATGCAAAGACCATTTGCTCTGGAGGCAGAGATATAATGCTGTGAAAGCACACATATAAACTACTTCTTAATTATATTGCAGGACTGACTACTACCACTGCCTCCAAAAGATTTTTGTCTATCAATTCTTGAAAATCTCTACAGCTTTTATTAAGCAAGTGAAAAGTCGGGCTTTGCAAGTGGAAATAATTATCCTACTATCAACCTGAATACAGATATGTGGTGGTCAAATTAGCTTGATCATTCTTCCTTTCCTACCTCTGCAAGGAATTGATCACTGTCAGTTCAAAACATCTTTCTGAATGTTTGAAGAATTCAGCAGGACTTGTTAAATTAGAACTACTGAATCTTCTGCTTTTGCCATTCACTCAACCAATTCTATCTAAAAGACATGGCTGTTCCTTATCAGCTTATTCCCCTTAAGATGTTTATAAATTGAATGTTTCTTAGTTTGCTTTGGAACCTTTCTCGTTAGCAATGTGAGGCTTACAGATAGGCCTGTTATTCCCCATGGCCTCTATTCCTAAGGTAGCTATTTATCTTTTCCCATCTTCATTCTTCCAGGACCCTCCTTTTGTCCTGTAAAACTTCTCAGATATAGTTGCTAATGGCCCAGACATTGTTTCACTTAAGGAAGAATGTCACTAGGCTTGCCTATGTAAAAACCTAACTTACATAAGACTTAACTTGGTAATTCTCTATTTTGCTTGGTAGCTACCCTTGTTAAAAAGCCCTTGTACATTTGCATCTCCAATAGCAATGAATACACTGCAAAACAGTGCATTGGAAATCCAGTAACCTGATTTATATACTGCCATCTGTTTATACTATTTGATTCTAAGGTTTTGGATAGCTTTGGTAAGGTATGGATTTATGACAATATACTACTAATTCTTTAGCAACGTCATCTTGACTCTGCAAGTCCCAAAGATCGCTGATGGGTTTTGGTTGTGCGTTTCTTTGTGCAGGTGTCTTTTTTTACCTGCAGTACCTGCTGCAGAAAACATTAGGCAGCTTACTGAGACATAGTAACTCTTTTCCATATTCTGGTGATGCAGGAAAGATACAGACTTTGTACAGGACTGTAAGCAGCTGCTTAGAAATAAGGCAAATATCTGACTGCAAGTAATATTACCTACAATTGTAAATAACATGCACAAAAACATAAAGTAGAGCCCTAATATTTTCCCAGTCACTTATGTTTTGAGTTATGAAATACTTGTGTAAGGATGGTTAAAATGAATGTTGGGGTTTTTTTGCTCGTATGCTTGCTTGTTTACATGATTCTTAAGGCTTCCAAGCTTTTAGTCATTTGGAATAAAATGTTTAAAAGATTTTGTTTCAGCATTGCTTTCTCTTTTCATTTAATTGTCATTATAGTATCACCAGCAGAAAGATTAAACAATGTGTTTTAGATTTTTTCCAATAGATCTTTGTACCCCTCTGCTGTTTTTTTCTTTTGGCATTGAATCTTTAAGGACATGTTTTGTCTCCATTGTTTTCCAGTAAATATTTCAGTATTTCCAGCATAGCTATTAGAAGGTTTTGTTCACATGAATTGCTAATGGTTGACTGTTGTCTTTCAAGACTTTCCAAAGCAACCCAAATTGGCCTTGGGGTGTATTATGATCAAAGTAATGGTGAGACTGAGAAAGAAATGCATGTAGGGGGAATATTAAAACAACATCAGAGCTTTGACCAAATCCCTTTAGGGCAGCACGCCTTAATTCATAACTATTGAGCAAGCACAGATGTAGCAAAGCAGATTGTTAGAGACAAGAAAATTTGGAAATTGAAGTTCAAGAAGCTTTGCATATATGGATGACAGACTATAAAAGCAAAGAGAATTTAAGCATGTCCCATTGCGATGGTAGCTTTCTACCTTGCTGAGAAGTAGAACAGACTGTAATAAAAGAAGAAAGGTCACAGAGAGAGCAGCATTATAGTGACTCTAATGTGAAGAGCATAGGCCTTTAAGAGAATTCAAGCCTCTGATTCTATTCCTCACATGCTTGGTCATCTGGAAGGAATAAATAACCAACAGGGAAAGGTTAATAATAGGTTTCAAAACGCCATCAATTCAAAATCATAAGTTGAGCAAAGTAGACATGAAAAACAGAGATAAAGACAAGCATGTTCAGGATCTGGTGCAATACTGGTGGTATTATTGAAGCGGATTTATATAACAAAATGCCAACTTTATTGCTATCTGAAATATTGGTTGTTCACTTTAGGGTTGTTTTATCATTCAAACAACTATGAACATACAGAAGCAAAGCATGTCTATGGACATTTGCAGTCAAAGAAAAGGGTGATTCGTTGATAGCAATGCATTAATCTATGCTAGATAACAATGCTCCATGATCACATAACAAAAGAGTATTTAGAAGTGGCACAGGGAAAAGGGCAGAATACAACTAGCTGATAGAAACTTAAAGAGGAGAAAATTCTCTGCTGGCAGAAATTGGCACTATGCCTGGTACATCAGTGAAGCTGGATCAATCTATAGAGAACTTGATCTTGAATAAGACTGTTTTAATTCCACTAAAAAGTCTATGGAGCTTAACAGTCTTCTACATATTTTATTAACAAATGAAAAAATATGAGAAAATATAAGAACAGAGCAAGCTACATACAATTAAAATATTATAGAAATATCAAAAATAAATTTTACAGGTATTCAAATGTTTTTAATTTTAACATAATGAATATACACAAAGATCTACCACTTATAACATGGAAGTGCCTTAGGCTTAGATGACATTTGGGGTTCTGAATTCCATGGCAAGGAGTAGAAAACTTACTGAAATATGAATTTGCTTGGAGAAATTTAATAAAAAGCTCCTTCTGAAAAGATTATACTATGTTGTTTTGTTTTGTTTTTTTTTTTTTTAATGTCTTTACATATTTTCCATTGTGGGCAGGGGAGAGAACATAATTATTGCTAAATTCTGATTTGTGAGTAATCATGCCTTTTCCTGCAAATGTTTAGGCTGCCTGCCTTCTAATGATTTTTGCTAGACCATTCTGACATTTCCATGATGAAGTGAAACAAAAGGGATATGGAGAAAAAAGTGCAAAGAAAGAAAGGGACAAGGAAATTAAGTTACAAGGATTCAAATATATGTGGAAGACTTTCATGAGACCTAGATGGTGGACAGGCAGCCCTATATGTAGAACAGTATCTGCCACAACTAAGTTGCAAGGGCATGAGCAAAGCACACATTTTGTGGAAAGAAAGGAAATCCAGAAAATACATACCCGTATAACCTTTTGCAGGAGAAACTCAAATGTAGTGCCCAAAGAGAACCTCAACAGGACCTCAGGAGGGGTAAAGTGTGCAACAGCTTTTCTTTCTGTTCTTTTTTCATCAGGAAGGCAACTTACTCTATTAATTACCAATATGATTCACTTTTTACCTTCTAAAAGACAATCTAAACAAAATTTGTGATTACAGCATCTTTTGATTGTGCTTCAGAATGCAATCTGTCCCACTTTAAACATTTCTCTTCTAAGTTTTTTTTTAGTTGATTACAATGTTTAACAAATCTTTATTTATTTTCCACAAATGAACAAGTTACTATAGTGTTATCCTCTGCTTGTGTAACTTAATTCACAGAAAAGTGTTCAAACTGTTATTCTGTCTTCTACCAGCATTATAACTGTCATAATTTTCTTTTATGGCTATTTTAAAATAAATAAAGAATACCAATTTAAATCTTTATTCACAACTATCTTCATATTAACCAGGCCCCCCAAAGTGCCAATTATTTATTTATAAGCAAAATTAAGTAAAAATTTAGTGTAAGTAGAATAAATTCCAAAATCCTCCCAGAAATCTGAGGCTACCTTATCAACTACTGAAATAACAACATTAATACAGTAAATGAGAGTGAAGATCACTGTAGTACAGCTACCTACTGAACACTTTAATAAGCAAAATTCTATGGTCATTGACAAGGTTGAGGTCAGACTGTCCTTCAAATCTGTTAAACCAACCTGCTATGGAACATTACTAAAATTTTGTTTCATACTGCTGTTCATTGCACAGTACTAGCCCTTTCAAGGAAGCTTTCAACTGATACGTTGGTTATAGGCAACACTCACAACCTGTTGAGTTCTCTGTCCTAAGGAGGAGCTACCAGATTATAAAGCCCCATTGTGTTACTTGCAGCATGAACAGGTGTGGTATGTGTCCATTGCCTAATGAAAGGTAGCAAACAGAAAACAAATACATCCATCTAAAGTTTAAAAGATAAATTTTAAAAATCAAACTCCTTAATTCTAATATCTGAAATGGAAATTAATGATCTCCATACTAAAATTAATGATTGACGAAGATTTCAGAGCTCATTATCACCCACAGTGCTTGATACCCACAACAAACTTATCCTGTAGATGTATTATAAGAAAGGTTATCTTATTTGAAACACAGTTTAACTATTTTACCTTTAAAAAAATAATATTCCATATATAATTCTGTATCTCTACAGCAGTCTAACCTTGCCACATCTTATACCTAAATGGAAATTTACTCTTAACCAAATATATATACAATGGCATCAAGAAATGAAAGATCATCACAACATCTCTATTACCTTCTACAAAGAATTATTTTTTCATTAAAAATGCTGTTTTTCCAAGGATTATGCCAACGGACTTTTATTGATTCACACAACTACACACTTGGGTAATAGTAGCACCTGACAACAAAGTTATCAAAACCCTGTCAAAACATGAAATTCCCACTTCAGGTAAGAAATGTCAGAAAAATCATATTTAAATTTTCTAAGCTAGTCCTGAGAAGAAATGTATATTGTGGAAGACCACTGATGTGTTTTTTTCTATACCTGACATATAAATCAAATTCAGTAACTGCAGAAAACAGTCAAAGAACAACAACCTAAGAAGTCACCTGAGACACTGACCAGGATCATATAAACCAATATAATGTGAAAAATTAATTCATTTTCTACATGTTCTGCTTCCAGTAGTAGTGCACTGGACCACATCAATAAACCCTTTGGAAAATCTTGCTGTAAACATGCAAGTCTTTTATATAAACACCTATATGGAATAATAGCACAATTTTGGTCTACAAATGCATTTATTTTGCTTACAGGAAAAAAAAAAAAAAGTTTAACAGTTGAAATAGTGTTCCAAACACAAAACATTCTATTCTGTCAAAAAGAAAAAAAAAAGCAGCCAGAAGTAATCATCTGTCTGCTCTCTATTGTGTCGGTCTCATATTTTTATCAGCTCTAAAAACTTGAGTTCTTAAATTCAGAAATGATTATTAAGCATATTAATCTACTCTAGGTGAATCTAAACTTACTAATACACAGATAGAATATAGAGTAACAACACAATTTTTAGACAATGTGTTATACCAAAGGTTTTTAAAGAAAGTGTTATGGGACTGGAAGAAAGGTTCTTTTGGAGACTCGAAGCCAGTTAAAGGATAAAATACATAGGGCAGAGTTAATGGTCACTTTCCAAAATGGAGAAGGGTGAATTATGGTGTACAACAGAGGTTGGTCCTGCGACTAGTTGTATTCAGTATCTCATAAATTACTTGGAAGAGGAAGCAAATTGGAAGAGCTGCATTGTGGTGTTGGTTAACAGCTGTCTGAATATGAGCCAGCAGTGCGGCCACGTAGCCAAAAAGGCCAACAGCATCCTGGCTTGTATCAGGAATAATATGGTTCAAGGCAAGTGATTGTCCCCATGTACTCAGCACTGATGAGACTGCACCTTGAGTACTGTGTTCAGTTTTGTTCCTCTCATGACAAGACAGATATTTAGCTGCTGGAGCATGCCCAACCTAGGACTACAAAACTGGTGAAGGATCTATAGAGCAAATCTTATGTAGAGTAGCTGACGCAACCAGGGTCCTGGAGAAAAGGAGACTCAGGGTAGACCTTATCACGCAAGCAGGGCAACTACCTGAAAGAAGATTGTAGCCAGGTGGGTGTTGACGACTTCTTCCAAATAGGAAGTGATAGGATGAGAAGAAATGGCCACAAGTTGTGCTAGGGTAGGTTTAGATTGGATAGGAGGAAAAATTTCTTCACCAAAAGGATTGAGCATTTGAAAAGGCTGCCCAGGGAAGTCTTTGAGTCACTATCCCTGGAGGTATTTAAAACACACATGGATATGGCACTTAGGGACATGGTTTAGTGGTGGAGCTACATTGTTAGATTTAGAGCTGGACATGATGATCTTAAAGGCCTTTTCTGACTTAAATGATTCTATGGAACCTCAAGATTTGTGAATGGATAATGAAGTGTCATTCAAATTATGAACAACCTTACAAAACTTAACAAACAGATAAAAATGTGATGCATCAGCTTCAATGGTGAAAAATAAACTGGGCCAGGCCTCTGCAATGCTGACCTTGGAACTAGCTGTTATGGTTCAGAAAAAATATATTTTAAACTTTTTAGAGTTCTTGGAAATTATCAGCTCAATGTTCAGCAATTAGCAAACAAACCAATGACATGTTGCACATCAGCATGACAGGTACTGACAAAACCGCAAAAGCTGTCATTCTGTTACCACATAAAAACTTTCTGAACCTTCAACATGAACACTGCATGTAGTTCTGGTTTTTGGGTTTCTGGAAGAGTATACTGGAATTAGAGAAGGAGATCAACGGCATGGAGCAGCTGTTCTACAAGACTAATATGGCTAGGGCTCCTATGTTTGGAGAGAAAATGCACATCAATATTTCAAAAATCATGAAGACAAGGCAATTTAGGCACAGCTGGTGCTCACATACATGATCTGGTGGGTCCTTGATAAAATTAGTAGAGGATCAGATGAAAAGAAATAAAGGAAGATATTTCTTTACATAGCAGGCAGTAGAATTTGCAGACAAACCATGTAGAAGCAGACACGATCAGCAGGTTGACATATGAATTAGATTATTAGACAAAAGGCATACAAAAAGGATTAGTCAGTGACAGACCCTCAAACATCCCTAGCACAACTGTTGTTGATGCTGGCAGAGTGTGAGGGTAACAGAGTCCCTGAGTTACTTCTGGACACAGTATACTGTGCTAGATGAATGAGCAGTCTGCCTAAGTAGGGCACTCTCAATATGTCCATGTTAAACAAAAGTGCAAGCATGACGAGCACTAATACCATTCCTTAAAGTAACACAGAAAGATCAGCACTTTCAGAAGATACATTTTTGGCCTTAGAAGAGACCAAGAAATAGACCAGAAACCAAAAGCTTTTGTGCAATTTGAAGTAATGCTATTAAATTAAAGAAAAAACAAGCAAAAAACCCCCAAAAACTTGGATTGCCATCAATGTGTTATAGACCAAAAATTAAATGGGGAGATGTTAGTCTGGAAAGATATTTCTACCTGCTCTACTTTTCTCTTGAACCTCTTCTTAAAAAAGTACATGAAAACTGTGCTAATATGACCATAGTACCACAAAATGAACCCTAGATAATAAATCTTATCTATCACTAACTAATTGGAAACACTGTTAACAGGAATTTGTCTTAAATTCTATTCAAACTGAGGCACTTTGCTAACATCTCAAATGCAGGAATCATAGAAATGAGCCCTCTACTAAAAATAGACTTTGAAAGAATGATTGCATATTGGAAGCACAACACTTTAAAAATACATTTGAAAGCAGAACATTCATTTCCCCTCAGGCTAATGGTTATAGTACTCATCCAGAAAGCAGGAGAAACTTACTTGGTTTCCCTTAGAGCCTGAGGGAAGAATTTTAGAACATACTTTGTATATGCATACCTTCTTTCTAAGCATTTTTTTTTAAATGCTTGCAGGTGGCATATATGACAAGATGTTTGTAGCACAGGGGCTGCAGGGGTGGCCTCTGTGAGAAGCTAGGGGCTGCCCTGTGCCTCACAAGGCTGGTTCCAGATGACTCCGTAGCAGACACACACCAGGACATAGTTAAGCCTGTTATCCATGCCGGTGGTACCTCTGTGAAAACAAATTTAAGAAAGGTCAGAAAACAGTGGACAAAAAGAAGAGTAGGGAAAAAAAGAGAAACAACATAAGGAACACCAAAGTCATGGAAGAGGGAAGTGCTCCGTGGCAGAGAAAGCCACCACATACTTCCATACGAAAAAGGGACTGCAGCCTACAAATGGTCCACACTGCAGCAGGTACACCCATGAAGAGCCTTTAGTGCATGGATAAGCTTACTGAAGGAACTGTAGCCCATGGAGAACCCATACTAAACATGTACTCCCTGCAGGGACTAAAGGCTGTGGAGGACCTGCACTGGAGCAGAAGAAAAAGGAAATAAAGGAGCATCAGAGAGAAACCAATAGTCCTGACCACATCCCTCTCCCCATACTGCCTGTTGCCTCACTGAAGGGACAGAGCATAATCTGTAGTGATAATGGTGAGGAGCAGAAATGCTTGGAGTGCAGATGGGCATAGGAGTGAAGTTGAGCCTAGGAGGTGGAAGATGTTTTCCTTAAGCATGCAAATGTTTAACTTGGTTTTCACTTCTCAGTAACTAAATACTTATTTTAGTTGTCAATAAATTAATTTCCCCAAGTTGAATCTGGTTTACCTATGATGTTAATTGATAAGTGACCTCCCTGTCTCTATCTCAACTCACAAGTTTTCTCACTCTCACTCTTCCTATTTCCCCCACCCCTGTATTGCTGAGAGGGAAAGTGAAGAAGCAGAAAAGTGCATGTTTTGCAGCTATCTGGGCCTAACCCATTATATATTATTATATCCTCCTTTTTATGTACTTATTGGAAACACTCTTAAGATCGGCTAGAAGATCCAGTTTGTCTTCTAAAAGTAGAAGAATAAGTCAGCACAATGACAACATGACTTCCTTTTACACAGAGGAGATAGGTGTTGATTGCCTTAAATGCCAGCTAGGACTTGAGCAGAATAGACAGCACAAGAATTCTAGAATAATAAACCAGAAAATAAGCCAAATTACATATTAAAGAATACTTTTAATCTCCTAGGAGATTTCATTTTTTGAAACCTACAAAATTCCATGAGCATGCATTTCCACAGATGAACTAAATTCTGTTTCACACAGACAAAAATTATTGAGTTACTTGTTGCAAATATTTTCTAGTATTTGTGTAAATAAAGTTATGCATATGTACTCACAGGATCTCATATTAACACCCTAAAATAGAAAGTTCTTGACAATCTTCTGAATAACAAGTGGGTTTGTTCACATTTTTTGCTTAGACAAAGAAATAACACAGAAACCAAAAGTAAACTTCTAAACAAACCAGAGCACTGCAGGGAATGTGAAATATCATAATCATTTAAAAATTAGATAAGCATCTGTCAGTGCAAACTTACATTATAGGTGAAGAGAATACTGCTATGTATCTTCCCCAAAACCAGGCAGATACTCTGGTGGTTAATAATCTATTTCTTCCTTTCTATTTGGAGTTTGTGGCAAGATAAGTAAAAAAACTTCAGATAGTTTCAATTTCAAAGGAACTAAAAAAACAATGGTTGTAATTTGTTCGTGCAAGGACTATTTTGTCTTCGTTTAGAGAAAGTCTTTTTAATCACAACAAATTGCTGACACTATACCTACTTTCACAATTCCACAGAAACTACATGTCAGTAGGAAATAATTTGTAACTTAATTAACCTAAATTTCAGGATCACTCAGCTGGTTTAGTTGAATCAGGTGAAAAAAATACTGCATATATTCTTTACAAATGAGGATGATAAATCTCCATAAAATGTAGAGATTACCTTTCCTTACTGTAAAACATCTTAAGATCATAAAGCATTGACTAGTCTATCACAGCAGTGATTAATTACATCTGGATTTTTAAGGGGATTCTACCTGTTATTGAATTAAGTGCCATCGCAGCTTATTCAAAATTAGTTTTAGGATATTATTGAATAATTCTAAAATTCATATATTCAGAATGCTATGGTTGGGGATTAAACTTAAGAAAATTAAAATGAATTGTTACTATAAAGAAACTTTATTGAAAGAGTTTGGAGAGAGAGGTTGTATACAAACTTGACTCCATAGAGCAGGAACAGTTACATCTCAGGTTTCTGTTACAACAAGCATTTCACCTCAAGGTAGCAGGAAAGATACTATAACAGATTTGCGATACTTTAGTAAAGTATATCTATATTCCTCAGGCAAATATTCCTAACAGTCTGGAGACACTAGTGGGGAAAAAAGGGAGTCGATAATTTGGCAAACTGGAAGTTAGGAACCAGCTCTTTATTTACCATTCAATGGTCTTTTCAGAGTATATGTATTAGGCATTTAGTTGCTGGGATTGAAGTGAACCTTTCAGCCTCACACTTTTCAAGTTCTAGTTCAAATACTTGAATGGAAATATTAATTTGAAACTCCATGAAATAAATCAATAAGAAAGATTACATCACTTTGTCTTGCTTTGGTAAATGGAAACTGTTTTTCTTTCACATTATCCAGAAAGTGTCACAGAAAGTAATGAAAATTAACTGGTCATGGTGCCATACATTCTACCGTATAAGCAATCTATCAGGTGCAAAACAGTTTATCCCATTGTCTTACATATGCATATATCTAGCTAGATAAGAGCACCTGAGTTACTACTGCAAGTCTGCTAGAACTTACATTTCAGTAAGTTACACCAACAAATAGCTAAAGACTACACAGTATTTCTGAAACACATTCAAAGTTGCCAGTAATTCTGGTTCATGGATTTCAGATCCATGTTTATACTGTATATGTGCCAAAGCCTTTCTGCATTCCTATGTACAGAAGGCAATGTTCGTCTCTCCCCTTCCACCCACATCAGGACAGAATTTTCTGTGCAGGTTACCAGTGACAGGCAACTGTGGCAGAAAACCACATTCTAGAAACTCTGTACTATTGTATTTAATTCTGGAATACACAAAGGTAAACAGCTAAACTAAGTATGTCCTCAGAGCCTACTCCACCACTCTCCCTGCACTGATTAACCTTGTAGAGATGTTTCTTACAAGTTAGAGTTTCAACACTATCCTGAGAGAGTGCTGCTCCAATAGAAGAGGGGGAAAAAAAGTATGTTCTTGGAATAATGCATCATCACCCATGTATGCAAGAGGACTTTCAGAACTTATGCTTGCAAAGTCATGAGTTATGATACCAGCTACGTCAGAAGATTTTCCCTATCAGATGAGTGATCTGGCTCATTGCAAAGCCAAAACATGAGCAATCAGAAAGTCTGGAATAAAAATTGAATTTTAATTACTTTAACAGGATAGACATAATTTAAGTTACCCATTTTTAAATGATTATACATAAAATAATTTTTAAAATATATTAAGATACTTGATAAAAGATAGAAAATAATTTGTGATGTGTCAAACATCATAAATTTGGTGGAAGCACAAGTCAACAATCAGCAATTTACAGACAGGGCCAAAGATAGAGAAAATATACCAATATATTATGTTATTTCAATTCAATGATAGGCATTGGATTTTTCTCCAGGACACTATTTGATGAAAAAAAACCCCAAAAACCACAAACAAAAAAACTCCCCAAAAACCTAACGTTACCAGCTTTCTAACTATTACACAGTATTCAAGTGTGAAATGAAAATAAAACATGTAAGATTATCCAGATTGGGGTCAAAAGGGCTCTGACTTTTACATTTTATATTCAGGACTTTCTTCAGTACTGACAATGGGTTCTCTGGAACACCTCCCTCTACCTACCAAGGCGGCCATTGAGAAAAATTAAAAGTTTTTTTCTTTGCTTCCTTTATTTCCATTCTAAAAGCTTACAGCTTGCCTTGTTAACCTTTCTATTCCCCCATGCTTTTCTGGCCTGTGCTTATGATTTTTGATCCTGAAGCTGGCTTCAGTGTTGCTTAGGAGACTGCCTTCTGTAAGAGGGGCTGATTTACTTTAGTGCTTGCTTCGTTTCTCCAGTTCTCTCACCACAGACACCACATCCTGTTGAAATCTGTCAATTGAACCAAGGCAAAAGGCCAAAGTTTAGTAGTGACTGTAGGCCAGCTGCACAGTACATTCCACCCTTATCTATTTTCTGAATAACCTGTGCAAAACTTGCACTTACTGTTCCAGATACTAATAGTCATTTAGATGAATGTTTGTTACATAATTGGATCTCTGAGGCTATCACTTACTTTACGCCATTTTACCACTTTTTAAGGTTTCTTTTCAGCTATTCATCCCTACCATATTAAATTCAACTCTGATAGACAAATTTCCATGTTATAAGGCTATATAGAGCAATGGCTCCTTTCAGTGGAGTTTAAGATGTTCCTAACGTGCTTCAGGGAAAATTTTGTTTACCCTCCAGCAGCTGAAAATTCAAGTTAGAAAGATATTCTTACTTATTTATTAGATCATTAATACCTTACAGCACATCATTCTACTTCAAAAGCAAAAATAAAATTTAATAACTTTTAAAGTTTTATTCCAACTATATCTCTTAGATTGCCTCTTTAGTCTCAGTTCATTATGCATTAAAAAAAGCACTTTTCTATTCTCCTCAGCCCCGAGAAATACAGTTGTCTTGTTTCTCTAGAAGAAAGTTGTCACTGGCATTAACACTTGCTTCTTGCCTGAGTAGAGGAACTCAAATCTGGACTACAGAGGATTCATTGGGATTTTATATTATCTCTCCCAGCTCTCGTATTGCTTTCAAAAATGTTATCTCTATCATTTAAGTCTGACAGGTTAAATAGACTGTTTCTTTTGGTCCAGGGTTCCCACATATCTTATGTAAAACATACAGATACTGGTGCTCTTCCATATGTATATATGAATTTTTACCAGCCTATTATCTGTAACTCTAATCAATGTCCATTTCCCCATATCTGTAAGTGCAAATATTTAATTTTGTCAACAGATATTGGTTTTGTGGCATGGAATCCTATTTTCTCTTAGTAAGATAGGATGTCAGGAATTTTTAACATTATGTTTAGTATTCTTTTTTAACTTCTGACACATTTATTCTCCCTTCACGCTGAACAGCTATTGGCTCAATTGTACCTAATTTCAGATCTGCAAAGTTATGAAAATCTCTTATTTATCTCTTTTTGCTGTGGAAGCTGAAATATTTTATAAATACATATACACTTAAGTTTAACGTCCTAACACCTACATCTGTTAAAGCTAGTAAGTTACATCTCCTTCCACAACAGCAAAATCCAGAATATTTCTTTGGTATAGCAACAAAAAAAAACCCAAAAGAAACAAAAAAAACCCCAAACAATCAATCATAAATAGTTATTCTGTTTCAGGAGTTCTGAAGAAATATTATACTTGAGACCCTTACCCAATGACCTGTCAGGACTGCCTGGTCCTTGTCAAACAAGAAACTGGTTATCACAGTATTTCATATTAAATGAGGAATTTACTTATAATGTGAAAATTAGATAATAACAGATAATACAAGTATGTTTTGAATAAACAGACAGTTCTTGCTGCAATAACATAACAGGTATTGCATAAAAACCTCTACACAGACAAACGAAACAGCCTAACTTTGACATTTGGCGTCCCTAACCTGGAAAAGCAGTGTTCTAACTTTTAGGGAGTTTTATCATCTTCAAAATTATTCCTCATAGAGCCCTCAGTTGCTTCTTCAGGAAGCAGACTTAGTTTAGAAAGGATTGATCAAATAGGCCATTCAATATGTTTTTCAAAGCACATTAGTGCTAGTAGGGCTAAACAAAGCCACATACACTTCCCAGTTATTGTTGAGCTTTTACTTCAGTTTCCAGATCAGAGAGAAGGGGGAAGCTGTATACCTCTGTTTATCCAAATAAAAGCTCCAGTGATGCAGACAAATAAAACTTTTAGCATATCAAAAGAAGTCTTGCAGGGCTGGGGGCACAGGGAGGAAGGTGGTTACTCCAGGTGGTGCTCTCCCCATCAGTTGAAAAAGCCTTGCTCAGTCAAATAAACACCTGGCTGCAGAGCTGGTGTCATCAAGAATTTGGCTTCCTTAGTCATGGTACTTCATTGGAGGATAGCAAAGGACTCCCAGGAAGGAGCTGTAGTAACATGAGTCATATTTGTCTACAGAAGTAGGCTGGTAAACCTTAGATGCTCCAGGGGGTTCAGGAACTGAACTCCAAAAATGAGACAGGAAAATCTCCCAACAACAAGTTTGCAGCAGAAAAACTCAGGTGATTCATTCAGGAGCTTTCCTCAACTGCCTGTGTCCTAATGTGGAATTTTTCATATCATCCAGATGATAGTTAACAGGTACATCATTCCACTTGCTGAAATAATTGCTCTGGGGGTCATAATCAGCATGTTTTCCTTACCCCTTTACTGAGATAGATCTCACTATTCACTGTCCAATTCCATGACCCCAGTTTCTTGCAATTGTATTGCTCCACTTTTTTCTAACCTTTAAATGCTCCTAAAATTTCTAATCATATTAAGTGTAGCAGTTTCTGGACAGGACAACAGTTGCCCTTCAGAACAGTGTCAGTTTCAGTTTAGGTACAGGAAATAAATTAGATTAAATAGATAAGGTTACATGAAGACCTTCAATACCGCTCCCCATATTTACTAACAAAAACATTGGATACCGAAGCTACTGTGGTGAAACTACTTTGTAAAAGATTCAAGCACAACCAGTTTGCCTTGTAAGCAAAAGAGAAATCAAGTGTATATATTTCTGTGTGTACATTGAAGAAAAAAAATGGACATAATCCTACTGAGAACTGAAGGAAATTGGTAGAGGCTCAAAATGTAACAAATTATCAGTACCAATATGCCCATAGCAATACAGATAAAGGATGAAACAAAGCTAAAAAAAAGCCCAGTCTCCCCCCTTTGCCAGTGGAATAAAGGGTATTATGGACATTGTAGAACCATAGTAATACTGAAAGAGGATCTAGGAAGACACAGCTGGACTAATGAGCTCTGGAATCCAGACACAGAGACCATCCCTGGGTAATGCCAATAACCTTGCATAATTTGCAGTTACGAAGTTACATAGTCTAGTAAAAATAACCAAAACCGAACAGCACCAAGCAGGAATCTCTGAGAAATGCTACTACCATTACGTGGCAAGTTCAATATTACTGTACCTGGAACTTACAAAAAAGCCCCAAATACAGTAAGGGGGAAAGAAAACAGAAACAAACCGACCAACCAACCGAGTTCAACAGCCTTCATTGCAACACTGGCACAGATCCCGTGGCAGGCAAACTGTTCATCACAGATGACTTCAATGTGTTACTTTGGCAGCTGACATCTGGTATACAGCAATTGATCACAACAAAGCTGGCAAGATAAACAACAGTGAACTTATGTTGTTCAATAATTCGCTGGATTATAAGAAAGAGCTTGTACTCATCACCAATCTGACAAGTCATGTTGGGAACATCAATATTTATAAGCAGGTGGATTTCACTGTGAGTGACTTTGTGTCTCAGATCGAGACATGGCACCATACAGTAAAAATCTACAGGATAATTACCTACAATTCGGATCTTGACATGACTGTCAACATGACAGCATTGTTGCTGTCACAAAAACCTTGCCAAATTTAATTTACATAACTATGGCGAAAGCTTACCAACTGGAAAGTATTTTTACATAGGGAATCCATGTTGGGGGTTTGTTTTGTTTCTGTATTGTGGGAGGTTTTTTTAAACTAGCACACATCTCCATAGAGCAGAACATGTTGTTTATAAGGATGCATGACATACTTTCCCAGAGAGATCAAACTGACTGGAAAAAATAGAAGTGTAATGGATTTACAGTGGTGAATTCTGAAGCCGCACAGTGTTGTCTTCAAGAACTGCTATTTGCAAGACAACATTTGAGATTGATATAAAATAGAAAAATATCAATGTAATAATCACACCCCCTCCCATATAAAAAGAAACTATGTAATCAATAACATTATCACTAATGACATGTTGCAAACGTAGGAGATGCAGTAGGATGCAAAGGAAATTATAGTTGAGGCTTATGTAAAACAAAATCCAATGTGTTTGTCTGTCTAAGGTAATCCACGCACTGGAGAGTAATCTCTCTCCCTCACCTGCCAAGCTCA
Source organism: Zapornia atra (assembly GCA_013400835.1). Taxonomy (NCBI): domain Eukaryota; kingdom Metazoa; phylum Chordata; class Aves; order Gruiformes; family Rallidae; genus Zapornia; species Zapornia atra. The sequence goes on from VZTU01033343.1 coordinate 46,338, forward strand.
CTGCCTTACAAACCATTTTACTTGTAAGGGTAATTTTTTTTTAAAAAATATATATGTGTATGTGTGCTGGTTGGTTTATATCCTGTTACATTATTTGCTGTGTCTGAAATCTTCAGTGACTTGGTCAGCTCATTCTCAGTCATCTAACCAGTTTGCTTGTCCAAGCTTTTTTTTTCTATGCTATATAAATTACCTTCAAATATTCTGGTTTACAGCAAGTAAGAAGAATGCTGCAAAAGTAGAAGATTTTCATGGCTTTTTTAGTTTTGATCAACTCTGTTGTTTTCTAAGTTTCAGCACAGTCTGTTCGGTTGATTAAACTCCTTTTGTTAGTACAGATTTACCCATAAGGAAAGGATTTTAAAAAATATGCTTCCATTACTCAAAGAAAAAAACATGTGTATAAAGTCATTTAAGTGATCTCAAAATCTGAACTGAAAATATCTTTGCTACGCAGTTATTCAATATGATGTACACCTGAAAGAGCTCCAGGAATAAAAAAATTTTCAGTTAAGTGTAGTAGTCAGTCATTACCCACAACCAACAGTTAGGTTAATAATCTCCTGTTTTACAATAGTCTTTTCATAATTCTGGAGAAATGTTATATAATATCAGGTATAAATTATAATTGATTATGTTCCAGACTTTTATTTTACCCCCACGTTTTTTTTGTTTGTTTGTTTTTGAAGACAAGGCTCCAAGGAGAATAACTTCTCTGAAGGCATTCTAAACCCACCTGGACGCATTCCTTTGTGACATACTCTAGGTGATCTTGCTCTGGCAGGGGGCTTGGAGTAGGTGATATTTTGAGGTCCCTCCCAACCCTTAACATTCTGTGATTCTATGAAATGATAGTGTGTTAAATAAAAAATTTCAGATTTAAAACATAGATGAGTATTAATTTCCTGTTTAAAAGTGATTGGCATGGCCACCCAGGCTAGAAGGGGCTTCACATTCTGTCACACAAGTCTTTATTCAGATTCATAAGCATTACGGAAGAAACCTTGCATACAGACCCACCAATAAGAACCTTTTACTAGTCCACAATTCACATTAAAGTATTATTCTCTTGCTATTCATCATTCTTCTGCACCTGGACTTTGCATAAAAAAAAAAGATTCCAAGAATTAACGTGGAGTTATCATAGAAGTAAAAAGATTGAGTCTTGTTTTTTTTTTTTTTTCCATAGGACAAGGAGATTGAAGAAACAATGAAGCAAATTTCAGGTAGTAAGTAAAATAAAAGCTTAAAAACCAAACACTGTTAACAATTTTCCATGCGTCTCAGTAAAGGCAAGTAACTGAACTATCACATCTAGAGAATGGGAGGGAAAAAAGCCAAAGAAAATTAGATATTAACTCAAGATAGGATATTTCACTTGAAACAGTTAATGAGAGTGGGGGAAAAAAGGAACAAAACCCAGTTAATTCAACAGGTGACATTGATTACAATTCTTTTTTCCAATTTCTGTAATCTGTAAATCAGTCTGCAGTGCAGGCACATTCTTGTTTCAATTAACTGACAGAATGTGAAATGACCCCTCAACTTCCAAATTCTGGATCGGACCTAAAAATATTTTCCAGTCAGATTATTGCAGGGTATTCAAAAAGTAGTAAGAATTTCAACAGGTCAAGATTTTATATATAATTTTTTTTGGAAGATTATAGTATAGTATTCAATTATCCCTTTAATCTAGGAATGAAAAAATGTGTTTAATAGTACTTTAAAGACACTGCTAACAGTAGACTCCTTATTACTGAAGTGTCTTAAGCGATGCACTCACAGTAAAACAATAGAAGGCAAGTAACTGTTGGGATAATAAATTACTGTCAGAACATTTGTATGTCACAATCCTACTATATGACTACTTAATACAAGAATACATGTTATCTTATCTGCAAATGCAAGGAACTTGAGACAAATATTTTTTAAATCATCAATCAAAGGAAGGATTGGAAAACAGTTTAATAAAAGACCTGTATAAATCTCATAGGTTTATCTTCCTGATACTGTTATTGTTGAATGAAGAATTGAGATGATTTTTTGTTAATCTTACAAAAAAACCCCTCAATTTCAAAACCGTCTGAGATTTATTGAGCTTGCAGAGAAAGGCATTCTCCAAAGGTAAATAAAATCCATAACGTCATAATTGTCCTAAGGCTAACAAAGTAGGAACAGGTGCAAGAAGGAACAAGGGTTTCATACATTTTATGACAGTCTGAATTCTGTCCTACTGGTCTATATCAGTTGGAGTGGTAGGATAAGAGGAATGACCTTAGGCTGAAAAAATATAGATTTAAAATGGATATTAAGAAGAAATTCTTTACAGCGAGGATGGTGATGCCCTGGCACAGGTTGCCCAGAGAAGCTGTGGCTGCCCCCTCCCAAGCAGTGTTCAAGACCAGGTTGGACGGGGCTTTGGGCAACCTGGTCTAGTGGTGGGTGCCCCTTCCCATGGAAGGGGGCTTGGAACTAGATGGGCTTTGAGTTTCCTTCCAATCCAAACCATTCTATGATTCTGCCCTTCCTCTTAGTGAACAGTTAGAATGAAGAGCCAGACTTGCTTAGGTCTTTTTCAAGCAATACTACTTGTCCACTCAATATTCAATAAAAAGCCATCTTATTGGGCCACATTAAAGTAGTATATTTGGTACTGATAATTTCTGTACAGTGCATGTTGTTCTGACGATTCATTTAGCCACTGAAATCTGGATAAAATCTGGTGAAATACTGTATAGAATTACAGAATGTTTTGGGTTGGAAGTGACCTTAAAGATCATCAAGTTCTAACCCCCCTGCCATGGGGCCCATGCCTCTCACTAGATCAGTAAGTCATTGAGAAGTGTTGCACAGAGACAGCCAGAATTAGCTGTGAACCAATAGGACAGCCATTAAAAATGTGTGATTCCTTGTGCACTTGCAGATCCCCAATGTGCAGAAATCCACCGTGAGACTGAGGTACCATGTACACAGCTTTAAACAGGTTACAGCACATCCAGAACATCTGAGATGTTTAGGTCAATTACAAAGTGCATTCTCATTGTCTTTTATCTTTTCACACAGAGATGAAATGCCACAGTTTTGCCTTATTCGATCTCTCAGAAGCAAACTGACTCATTCATAAATGGAAAACATGGTATCTCAACCAGTAAGTATTTAAATTCATTGAATATATCTTGCTAGAGAATTTCTTAACTAACAAGTTAGAGATTAGAACCAGGGGACAACTGTTTTCATCCCAGCTGCCTCACTGTATGGAAAATAATACAAAATTCCTACTGTTGGAAAAGAGTATGAAAAAGGTAGTATAAGGAAGATAACAGGGAGACAGAGTATCTTTAAGCAAAGATCTCCCTTCCAAATTTACTTCTCATTTTTAACTAGAGGCAGTTTTATGTGAATCAGTCACTGGCTGGACAACTGCTCTAGCCTCCAGAATTTTAGTCAAGCAGTGCACATCATCTCCTACTCATTCAAAGCAGGAATTTTATAGTCCATGAGTTATCACATCTGTCAAAGGTCATTACTGACATGAATTCCTAGGCATAGAGTAGACATAGGTGCAGTCCTAATTTAGATGCCTAAATCTCTGAGCGTGGTAGAAGTTCAGACATGTCTCTGTTGCAAAACTTTAAGCAGACTTTTGCCAGTTCATGACATAACCTTTCCTGCACTTCATGCCTCCATGTATAAATTAAGGAGACTGGACTCTTGAGTTTTAAGATCTTTTTCCAGGAACCCAGCATAAAAACTGCTGACAACTATTTAACTTCTGTGTGCTTCTAAGCCTTTCTGGGGTATGCAGTTAATAATCAGTGCACATTATGCTTATTTAAAGAATCCATCCTTTTCAATTAGCAGAAAAAACTGAACTAACCAACTTTTGTTCATTATCAGGATATTGCACAGATAAACTTACAGCCAGCAATCACTATGCAGTCATCTTTATTCACAGAAAGGATCCCTTATAAAGCTTTTTATACTTAACCTGGGACAATACTTGAGATACAGACTTTCACGTTGCATTTGAACACATGACAAACGGCAGAACTGAATTATGAGACAAAGTTGTTAAGGGTCTTTTTCCCTTATTGTTTCATTTAAAATGTGTACTTGCCATTTACCTTTCCCTAAAATAATTTCTCTTGGGGTTATCTAAAATATTTGAAACATTTTTTTCTTTGTTGCATAAAGACAGAGACTATATAAATATTCAGATTGTTCAGATCTATCACATTTCACAAAATCAGAGGTTTTTATATTACGTATTCGATGAGAAACTACTTTATATCTCACCAATCACAATGAAGTTTGTTGTTTAGAGTACTACAAGAGAATATACAATCTGATTTAACCCAGGTTTTATGCCACAATAGTTACACAGCTTTTGATGCGAGCTTACCTCACAGCCTGGCAGGCCAAAGCTACTTTCAAAACTACTATCCACCAGGTGACTGCATACATCAAGATTAATTGTTCATAGGGAAAAGAATAACAAAGCAAACCAAGAGCCTAAAGAGCAGAAGAAAAGTAGTTTCTTTAAAACAATGTGTTTACCTTTCCTGCAGGAACAAACTTCTTTGAAAATGTGCCTCCTTTTAGAACATTTCTGGGTCAAAAGCGTGAAGAACATGGCAGAATGCCAGGAGTGTCAGAGCACTGAAAATAACATGCCAATGATATCAAAGAAGGATGAATAATAATGCAAGAAAAGAGAAAGGTCATACACCTTGTCATAAGAATAAGCGAAGAATTTTAATACTTTATATCAAGAGAAGCTGGGGTACCCAATCAAAATCAAATTTAAATGAAAGAGAACATAGCTATTACAATTCACTTGAGCTTCAAAAATTTTGCAAAAAACTTGAAACAATGATGTCAGATTTTACCTGTCAGGAAATTTTCCTATGTAGGGGAAAAAAAAATAAAAGTCATTCACAATTTTAGAATTAACTCACTCAGAAAAAGAACACACTAGGAAAAATAATTAAAAAAAAAACTTCTCCTAAAAATTCCCTTGAAGATAAGTCAAAGCCTCAAACCTCGTGGATCAGTTGTAAGCGTTATAAAGGACACTACCGTCTTCAGTGTACTGAACTTGATTATACTCCAGAGAAAATAGGTTACTTAACCATATCCACAGAAAAATTAAGAATATTAAAACCGCAAATTTTGACCAAACTCAAAATTGACACTTTAAGCAATAAATATATGTATTCAGATTGCCATATCTTTTAAAACACATAACAAAGAAAAATCTCAGAACTTAAATGCTTTTTTTCTTCAGTGCCACTCTAGCAAGATGTACCAATTTGTACCAATTAATTTAGCGTAGTAGCTAGTTTAGCTCAGAAAAGGAAAATTATAATATCATTCACATTCCTCTATTTTTGTATAAGCATAATTCAAGAATATGCAAAACATAACTAAAACCACCAACAAATTATTAAAGATTTCCTTTTTCCTGTGAAATGATCTTGAACATAGGTAAAATTTCAGTTGAAAATTGTATCAGAATTGTGTATCCGCCCATGTAAAGGAAAATTAGGAAGCCTGTTTATTCAACAACAATTTTTAAACTTGGCAGCATTAGAAAAATCATGCATGTTTTCACACTCTATTCACTAGCAGAGCAGCCAGAGGGCTGATTTTCTGGAAACTCACCATGTAAAACCATGATCCGAAAAGCTTGTATCTGTAACACTGTGTTGTAAGCTAATTTCATAAACATCTTGGATATCTTCCCTAAAATTCTGAAATTCAAACTTCTAAATAAAAATAGTATTTTAGATAAGAAATAAAATTAAATACCCACTTTAATATTCAAAGACATTCATAGGAATTAATAGGAAAATAGAAGAAAAACTATTTCCCCACTGACAACATAAAGTACTCATTCAGGAAATAACAGCAATGGATTTCAAAACTAATTCACTTGTTTCTACAAAAGATAATGAAGAATTTAATGGAAAATGCCCTTTTCAGTTCTAATCATTTTTAATTTTGTAATACTAAAGATATCAGAGAAAGCACTGTTATTCTGGTAATATTGTAAGATTAGCTGTAACTTATGGAAAGACTAAAATTAATTGACTAAGAATATGATACAGCAAAAGAAAGAGCTGACAAATGCTTCCAGCCCCTTCTGCCAAAATGCTATTCCAGCTATTTAGCAAAGAAAGAATAACAGCTAATTATGATGAAGACAGCTAAATGTAACACTTCTCAAGCTGCAGTGTTTTGTGCATCAGCTAAACAAGCAAGAAACGCAATTTTTCTTCTCTCCCCCCCCGCCCCTTTCTTCTCCCTCCACGCGTGAAAGGGCCCAACTTCACTGCATTTCATGACCACAGACAAGCCCTTTCCACCAAACCCTTAGCTATTATCTGAAGCCTACATAGTTTTTGAAGGGCATACAATGGGCAGACGATTTAAATGGCAGTGCCTATACAGACACGCATGCTAGCAGGAAAAACTAGCCAGTTTGCTCAAAAGTAATAGCTAGTCAAGTCAACATTTTGATTTTCCTGGTATGCCCAAGGTAACAGGACACCTTGAAGGCATACCAAAACCTTTTCAAGAAAACCCTGGTACAAAAGATATGATGGCCCAACTTACCACACTGTCAGGGGCTCATCTAACTGCAGAGCAGCTTTCTCCTCAGGCACTTCTTCAGGTACAAGGTGACGCAGGCAGAAAGCAGTTAATCTGGCTGCTGACAGAAACAAAGACCTGCACTGCCTGTACCACAACTTCAGGGTTCCCCAGGGCACTGCAACAACCGGGCAGGGCACCTGCAGTGTGTTAGCCCCTGGATCTGGGTATCCCCACGATGGTGATTGGCTGGGTCTGTCGCCCCTGGACTGAGGTGCAGCAGCAAGGATACCATCAGCCAGGCCTCCCCAACCTCAGGACAGCTTTCAGGCCATGGCCTCTCCCTCAACAGCCACTGCTGCCTGGCTAGGTGCTGGGTCCAAGTCTCCAGCTGCACAGCCGGCATGTGCCCAGCCGCGCTGCAGGACTGCTAACCATTCAAGGAAGCTTGCTGCTAGCCCTGGCTACCATTCTGAGACGACAGGTGCAACCTGATGAATAAAAGATCCCTAGAAGTACATTACAACAATCCACACCTGGAGCTGTCCTGCTCAGTAAACATCAATAGCAAAGCATTCAGGTGTTTTAAAAGGCTGTATCTATCATCCTGGGCCAGCACCTGAAACAGCACAATCTGCTGTTCTCTCATGTCTCTTCACAAAGGCACATGAAGCAGCAATGTTTAGCTAAGAGAAGCTGACTTTTTCCCCAGTTGGCACAACATAGACCCTGCCCTGCGGTCCCTTTCAGGCACCCACATATGGATGTGTTGGCAGGAACAGCCCAGGGCTCTGTAACATCTCCATTCTCTCCACAGGATTGGGAGCCCTCATCCATGGCTACCCTGCTGTCAGCAGACTTCTCTTGCACCCCACCAGCCATGAAGTAGTGCCTCTGTGTCCTCATCTAAACTTGGAAGAGACTGTCCATGTTACACCTCTGGAGGCCCATTTCAGGCCACAGTGTAATAATTCTCCCTGTTTCACACTATTGCCCAATTGATATCAGCCTGCTTAATACAGGTCATTCTGACTCAAGAAGGTGCTGTTGATCATCAAGACGTTACATGGAATAAGCAGACTGGCAAAGTCTACTGTGTTAACACAGTTATGCTTGTCATTTAAAGCCATAGTCATAGCAAGTACTTTGGGCAAGATAAATTTTCCAGAGAACCAGAGCATTAATGGTGCCATTATCCCTTGCTTACTTGCACAAGTCCTTGAGCAGCAGCCCTTGAACAGCTGGCCACCAAGGTCCCTCAAGCCAAACACTGGGCAGCATCTGCTTACAAAGAGCTTGCATCAGCCTGGATGGCACAATGTCATGGTCTTGCTCCAGCTAGCAGTTCAGCCCCATGCAGCCTCTCGCTCACTCTCCCAGGCCAGGATGTGGGAGAGAATCAGAAGGATAAAGTGAGAAAACTCACTGGTTGAGATAAAGACAGTTTATAAGTAAAGCAAAAGCATGTGTGGAAGCAAAAGCAAAACAAGGAATTAATTCCCCACATCCCATGGGCAGGCAGGTGTTCAGCCATCTCCAGGAATGCAGGACTCCATCACATATAACAGTTATATGGGAAGACAAACACCATCACTTTGAACATTCCCCTTCTTCCTTTTTCTCCCCCAGCTATATATCCTGAGCATTACATCATGTATTATGGAATATCTCTTTGGTCAGTTGGGGTCAGCTGTCCTGGCTGTATTCTCTCCCAACTCCTTGTGCACCACTTGCTGGTGGTGTGATGTGAGGAGCAGAAAAGGCCTTGGCTCTGTGTGAGCACTGCTCAGCAGTAATGAAAACATCCCAGTCTCAACACTGTTGTCAGCACAAATCCAAACCACAGCCCCACACCAGCCACTATGAAGAAAATTATCCCAGCCAAAACCAGCACAAGTGGATAGAGGGCACATTCAACCCTGCCAACATCAGAAAACCTGAATACTGAAGCCACTAAGGCAGACCTCAAATAGGGAGGGAGCACATTCTACATAGTGAAAAGATGTATTTGACTATATGAAACAGTGCCACCTAGTGAACCTCCCCAAAACTGTCTTAAATATGTCTCCATTTTAATAACCTCTCCTATTCCTCCTTCCTTTGAGCTATTCTCTCCAAGAATTGCAGTGTCCTTGCTGGGGAAAAAAAAAAATAAAAAATTTCACAACGCACTTTTACTCCTGTTGCTACTGTCTAGTCCAGTCTTCTTACAGAAACAGACTACGCATAAAGGGGGAAAGAGAATAAAAAAGTGGAAGATAAAAAGAAAATGAGACTTACTCTCAGTTGCAGTTCTTTGCCTGGAAAGTCATAGTTGCAGCTGATGCCACAGACTCTATTAGATATTCAAGGAGCTTTACCTCTGAGTCCTGGTAATATACTTGATTGTCCTCCCCATTTCAGCCTTTGAAGCGAAATTCTATGTTATCAATATCAAGATACAATATCAATTGACTTTGCTTTTCTACTCACAGTTGTTACACTAAATTCCTAGGAACAAGTAGTATCTATGTGTCTTGAGAGGAAAGCAAATAAACAAGCACATGAGGCTGGAACCAGGTTACCTGAAGAAGAAACAGATATTTTGCATAGAAGTAACAAGACTTTTTCTCTTCCTCCTGTTTTTTTGGTGCTTTCTGTGTAGTTTTTTGTTTGGTTTTGTTGTTGCTGCTGTTTGGGGGTTTTTTCCTGTCTTTCTAGGACACAAGGAGTAGAAGAATAAAGAGACAAAGAGGATATTAAAAACTCCTTGAGGTTCTGATAGAAAATGTTGAGCTTTCAATAAAAGTTATTTTCCTCTTTAGTCTACTGTAATTATCACTTAAGTATCAAAGACTTAAATGTTTTAATTAACATTGATTTCGTCCTTTAGTATCTTCGGTATTTATCCTGTATTTAAATTAATCTAAAACAATACCTCTCTGGAAGGAAAATCCTAATGAAGCAATGCCCACATCTAATTCTGCAGGCCATTATATACCAATGTTAGCCTTTCTTTTCAGCTATATGAGTGACATCTCCTTCCCCACAAAACCAAATAACTAAGTCCCAGAGCTCCCCCCTATCCCCACTCCAGCCTCTGTCCAGGAGAGACACACCGTGGTCTGCAGTGTTTCCTCTAGTCAGAGGTAAACAAAACCAGCCTGCAATTTCAAATAAACCAAATTGTTATAATCAGAGCTACAGAGTATTCTTTTACTTTCTTTTTTTTTCCTTTCTATTAGCTTTTAAGGAAACAGAGAGAAGCTGAAATTGCACTAATTCAAAGCAGCAAAAGAGGATTGGTATGCTAAATGACTGAAGGCACGTTTACGGAGGAACAAAGCCACAATGCTTTTTTAGTTTGAGCTATTCATCTGAGGAGTTTGGCGCTTGTTGTTGCACCCTTGTTCACAGCAGAAGTTAAATGACTTAGGAAAAATTTCTGAAGATACTTATTTTCAGGCCTTTCTGAGTAGAAAATCTGGAGACTTTTCTGAGCATAGACTACTGAGGGTTATCTCATCACTACTTTTAGTATTNAGATAAATACTCCCTTGTTTTAGTTTAAGAAAAAGGAAACTTCAGTCTCAGAGTACTTCTCTAAACCTAAATAATGTAGTTCTGATGTATAATTAAAAACATCTCTTCAAAAACATGATTTTACTACAGCTCTGATAAAACAAGATCCTTGCCTGGGGGAAATGATTCCACTGAGGGGCTATTTCCAGGAGCAGTGATACAGGTGACCTCTGGCAATGTTAGAGAAAAACATACAGGAAAATTTGTCTCTTATCTTTTGAGGCGTAAAATAAATGGAGAATGCTAAGATCATTAAAAAGGGAATAAGTTTCTGTAAATGCCCTCTACCCCAACCTTGTCTAGAGCTCATTCCCACTTGTGACACTTGAAAGTCAGTCATGAAAAAATGTTTATGAAACTCTTCAACTAGTTTAAATGTAAGAAATGATTTTTCACCCTAGCCTTGCCCTTTGTTGCCTTAATCTTTTTTCTAATACAAAATTTATCAGATTTGGGATTTTGTTGATCTCTGCAGAATATTATCTCTATCATTTGTATTTCTCTAGTAAGCTCATGCCTTTATTCTGGATGTTTATTTTCATATCCACAGTGAGCTTTACAAGGCATATATCTTTTTTGCCATTCCTGGTGACCCTAAAGAAACTCATTTTTTTAATATGATAGTCTTAAAAATATCTGAAGTGTTATAACAAGGTAATTTTCCAGAACAATAGAAACAGTAATAATCTTTCATAGCTTTCTTAAAATAACTTGGCTACACAATGAGAGACTACTTTGAGAAGGAAGGGAAGGAGAGATAAAACATTTTAGATACTGTATGTATTCTACATATCGCAAAAGGCATAGGTTTCTATCTAAAAGTCTAACTAAATTAGAAATACATTTGGAACCAGAAAACTAGGAACACATACAAAACCCACATAAACCCTCTAGCTGTCCCAAAGGACTGTCCACTAAACTTTGGAATTTTGAGATAGCTCTTATCTCCACAGTATTTGTATGTCATTGTCCAGAAACAGTGATATTTATCCTCCCAGCTTCCCAGTGAAGTAGGGAAATTATACTGTAGTTTATAGGTACTGTGTCAGGAGTATTAAAAAAATAAGGCATAAAAGGTATTTTACTTTCGATTGACAACTGATGTTATGAAGCCATATCCCCACAAATAGAACTTATCACCAATACAAGATACTATACAGCAAAAGGAATGCACAAATAAATGTATAAGTGAGCCTCAAATTCCCTGGCACCCATAAGCCTGAGCTACAGCAGTTGTGGTATTTTCTCAATAGTTGTCAAATGTGGCAATACAATTTGAGTAGAAAAAATGGTCTCTGAGGAAATAATTTTATGTTTTGGGAAGATTTGCCTACTTTCCTAACAGTTTATATGTCGCTATACACGGTTTTTCACAGTTTGTTGCCAGACAGCATGGCAGCTTGCCATGAAACTGGGACATACCAGTCTCCTGTTCACCACACACTTTGGCAATACTGCCATAGACAGAGCTTCTAAGCTCCCTTGCAACTAGGAAAATCATCTCATAGCTGTCAGAAAGTCACTGTTCTCTAGTTCCCTGGATCCTAAATCTTTTAATTTGTCTATTTAGTGGGAACTGAACACTACTGAAATTAATTATCTCAGCAATTAAATTCAATGCAAATGTTTTGGTCTGGGCTTTTGGAATTTTTATTCCCCAAAAAAGTATAAACTATTTTGTGTAAGTGAAATTAATTCCTCCTTTAAAGAGAATTAATTATGATATTCAGTCTTTGACAGATCCAAGAAAAGTCATATGTTCTGGCACATCAGTATTTTCAGCTCTGAATTAGGAGATGAAAAATCTCTTTCAAAATGTTATAAATGTTTTATTTAAAAGTATTACATAAAATAAACCACTCAAAAACTCTTGCAGTTTATGACATAGGTGCTATGCACCATGAGATGAAGAGCAAAGGAATGAATGCAGGGAAGGATAGAAAAGGGCTTAAAGGAACACTTGCAATGAAGCAAGAACTCTGCAGCACAGGGACAGATTAAGAATCATAATGCTTACACTTCTCCAGTTTTAAGATGTAATTTTTTCCTATTTTTTATTACTCTAATTTAGTTAGACTTCGCCTTAAGAGTAGCCGCATTCAATATAATTTGTCATGTTGAATTTATAGGAAAAAATACAATTTCGTCATAACTGAGACTTCAAGGTCACCAGCACATCAGTGACTGCAAATACTTTCCTGAAAAGCATTCTAACCATGATACTTCTGTGATTCGTCAGCTGTGCTCCCTCTTCTGAGTGCGTGTCGATAGCATTGATAATTAACTGCGAATTTCAACTATCAAAAAGGAATGGCTTTTAACAAGGGACAAATAATAAAAATATACAGATTAAATCATCCACCTCCTCATCAGATTATTAGAGGTACTTTCTGAGATCCAAGGAGTTAATCTGATTCTTAATTTTTTATTTTTTTTTTGTTGAAGCAACATCTTGATGGGCTGAGAAGAAAACGTACTTCCTGTACATTAAGATACAGGAAGGCATAAGAATCATTTTTTTTTCTTCTCTTTGGTAGGCATCCAAAAGCCTCAGCACTAATTTCATTATGTATCCAGCACTTTATAACACTCCACTCACCCCAAAAAAAGCCCAAAACGCAACACCAAAACCCTCAAAAAGCATTTAGCAGGTATTCACATGAGCCACCTGATAAAAAAAGTGACAAGCCATCTAGTGAGCGATATGTATTAACAGGTAATTTTGAAATGAAAGAAAAAACCCCAAAGTTTGTGAATAGCCATGTGTATTTCCTCAGTCTCTCTCTGTCTTGCATGCTTCTTACTGTTTACTGTTGCTCAGGCCTAACTGTACTGGGTCTGGAAGTCCAAATGCCAAAATACTACTGCTGAAACCTACTGGAAAGCAGAACATACATAAGTGTCATAATACAATTCTCATTGGTCTCATGAGATTCTCAGACAAGTTCTGCAGAAAAGGAGTAAGAACTGTGAAATGTTCATATTTTAAGATAATAAAAAACAATGAAGTCACTACCAAGCATACACTGAGTCATCCCTCACTCATTTTTTTATGCTACAATTCTGCTGCTCTGAAACCTTTTTTCAGCCAATATTCAGGATAACTTTTTCTCACACAGTAGCAGGATCATTTTCTCAAATAGCTTCAGAAGCACATATACAAGGTATGTAACTCCTTCTGTTCCCGAGGGCAACCACCACAAACAAATTCCATTTTTGCCTAAGTACCTAAGTAGTTAGAACAAATTACCAAGTAGACATATTGTTACTAATAAACGAACAGGGAGTATATTTTACCAAATTCTTTTAAGCATTAGGTTTCACTGCTATTCTCACATGGGTTTCACAAATAACAACCTCAGTTTCTAATAGTAGAAGCCAAAAACTGTCTGAGATGGGATTCAGAAAAAAAGAATAACCAAACAAGCGAACAAAAATCCCCAAGCAGTCAACATCTCCTCAAATGCAATAGCTGGATTGCCTATTTATATCCAGCAGTCACTAAGGTGTGCACTGCTATAAGAGCATCTCAGGAAAGAAACTGTTCCTCAGAGATTTACCCTGGGCAAGGAATGATCACAGGCTCCCTAACAAACATGTCAGAACTCATTAAGCAGGAGGCTCATAAATACCAACAGATTATTCTAGCCATGAAGTTACAATACTAAAAGCAAATTATTTCTATGGGCTTTGAATCAGGTATTAATGGTGTGTATCCAGATCCTCAGGAGGTGTAAACCAGTGTAGCTTCATTGACTTCAGCACAGAAAGACACTGATCTGCTTTAAAGAATCTCCCTTTGGGGAGCTGTTTCAGAGTTGTGAGATTTGTATCCAGCTCTTTGTTTTTATTCTTTCACACTCCTCTGTTACATTCATCAAATTTTACGCAGAACCAAATTAAACCCTTTGAGAATGAGTTCCATACAGAAATAATTTAAAAGCCCAGAAATGTCAATTAATGTAAAACATTCATAAATTGAAAACAAAACTACCATTATTTGCCAATAAATTAGACAACATAGAATGAAGCCACCAAGGATTTAAGTAAAAAAAACCCCAAACCAAAACCAACCCAAAATCAAACAAGTAGTTCAATGAAACCGTGGAACTGAAACTAATGAAGCCCATCCTCTGGTTTGTGTCTGTGCTAGGAAGCTTTTTAAGTCAAAAAAAAAGGTGTGAGCACAAACTGAAGCTTTTCCTGCACTACACTCAATTATAAGGTCTATTGTCTGTAAGGATTTGCTGAAATATTTAATAACAGGAGCTAGTTCGCTTTTGTCTCACCCCAGGCATTTTCATGAGGTATATTCTAAGCACCTGTTTTCATTAACATGTAAGAGTTAGCTGTCCCTGGAAACTCTTTACTTCTATCAAGTCAAGAGGGCTCGTCAGACACATAAAAACCAGGATAGTTCTCGGAGTGCTTTTTTCCCCCAGGAAATCAGCCCCCTAATCCCAAATATACATGAAACTAAGTAAAAAAAAAACCCAAAGAACTAATATCTTAAAATAGAATCATAGAAAACTTTGGGTTGGAAGGGACTTCAATGACCTTTTAGTTATAAACCACCTCCCACAGTTAGGGACACCCTCCACTAGAACAGGTTGCCCAAAGCCCCATCCAACCTGGCCTTAAACACTGCCTTGGAGAGGGCAGCCACAGCTTTTCTGGGCAGCTTTTCCCAGTGACTCACCACCCTCACAGGGAAGAATTTCTTCCTAAAATCTAATGTTAATCTACCCTCTTTCAGCTTAAGGCCATCACCCCTTGTCCTGTCACTCCACCCCCTTGTAATCTTCAGCTTTCTTGTAGGCCACTTCCAGTACAAGAAGGCTGCAATAAGGTTCCCCAGAGCCTTCTCTTGTCCAGGCTGAATAAGCCCAACTCTCTCAGCCTGTCTTCAGAGAGGTGTCCCTGATCTGATGATCTTCATGGCTGTCCTCTAGACTCCCTTCAACAGGTCCGTGTCCTGCTTACACTGGGGGCTCCAGAATTGGATGCAGTACTCCAGGTGGGGTCTCATCAGAGCAGAGTAGAGGATCACTCCCCTCAACCTTCTGGTCAAGCTTCGTTTGATGCAGCCAAGGACAGAGTTGATTTTCTGGTCTGCAAGCACATAATTCTGGGTAACATTGAGCTTTTTATCAATCAACAGCCCCACATCCTTCTCCTCAGGGCTGCTTTCAATCCACTAGGATTCAGGATATATCTTCCATATAATCTTACAGAAACTGTAGTTTATATATTTTTATCTTCTCATATATGTTAATCAAAAAAGATATTATTTATACCTGGATATTTTGACAGTCAATGTATGTTGTCTAATACATAAAACAAAGCAAAACTTTGCACTTGTACTGGTAGTATATCAGCTATTGTTTCAACAATGGAGGCATTTCAGATTACTGATTATGAGCACTTCTTGATTTCAGTGCGAATCTCGCAGTGTAGGTTGAGCCAAAGTCCACCTTAGGTGGTTTACCAGTCACAGGCAAAGCTCCCACTCCATTAGAAATTGAAGTCTGATGTAAACAGCAGGATTTTGATCAAAAATTATAAAAACAGCATTGAACTATCATGCACTCATATCGCTGTTAATTTCTAAAATGTTCATGCACTATAGTACGACAGCTGGATGAACTTGTTAGTATATGCACAATCATTAATTATTCATTTATAATTAATTATACTAAAGATTCTGCTTACGCTGTTGCTCACTATATAAACTAACCATTTTACAGTTACTTGACTGATCCAAAATCCCAGATGAAGATGGTTAATATATGTCACTAATAAGACTGTTACACCTCAGTTGAAAGGAAGAGTACTTTGGTAGGTGTAATATGTTAGCTGGTAAGAAGTCTGAGGAATCTGTGCTATTGATGGCTTTCTGAAAGTACCTATGTGAGCTTTAAATGCTTAAACTGCACTTGTGATACTCACTGACAAAAATACAGCGATTTCAAAAATAATTTCCTACTTTTTTAATAAGCCTTGTAGCTCAAGTATTACCTCAGTTTGGTAGATGCTCTTAACATGTATATATCAGTCATCAGTCTGCGAGGCGATGAGCAGCAGCGACAGAGATCACTGAGGTAAGCCCAGGGGCTAAGGGAGAGATCAGGCTGTACAGAGGGGTTCCCGAGATCAGGGCACTCCATGCAAGACAGTCAACCAGTGGCTAAAACCCGTCTCAAGCTCGCCCAAGTTTGCCCTCCCCCTGACATCGTGTGACCCCATCCCCACCTTCCCCTAGCCTTAAAAGGGTTCCAGGAAGGAAGGGAGCTCAGCCAGTTAAGAGGTGAGTTTGGCTGGTGAGGGTCACTAATCTCTGGTAAGGAATTTCCTGATGGTGTCTACCTGGTGCAGGGCCATGACCCCAACACCTTCCAATGTGGAAGTAGGAACCCAGTTCAAACAA
>VZTU01033343.1:63041-88905 GCA_013400835.1 Zapornia atra
AAATGAAAGGGATGAATGGAAGCAGGTATGTGGCAAGGGCAGTAGGAGAGTGCCTTCCATGCCTGTCCTTCCTCCTCAAGTTCCCCTGAGCAAGAGATATGAGACCCTAGTAGAAGGGGACCAGCCAGATAATGAGATGGCTGATAGCATAACTGTTCCTGAGGTAGTGTTCCCTAGGACAAGACCTCCTAAGAAAACCTTCAAAACAGCCTCTGTTAAGAAGGAAAGATGGCTTATTGTCTTAGGGGACTCCCTTCTGTAGGGAACTGAGGGCTCGATCTGCAGGCCGGACCCATTGCATAGGGAAGTCTGCTGCCTTAAAGAAGCCTCAGTTAGGTTTTACAATGCCAAGTGTAGAGTGCTGTACATGGGACATAACAACCCCATGCAGTGCTACTGGCTGGATAGCTGTCAAGGAGAGAAGGACCTGGGGGTGTTGGTTGACTGCAGGCTGAATATGGGTCAGCAGTGTGGCCAGGAAAGCCAGTAACATCCTAGTTTGTATCAAAAATAGTGTGGCCAGTAGGTCTAGGGAAGTGATGGTGCCCCAGTACTCAGTATTGGTGAGGCTGCACCTCCCGTGCTGTGTCCAGTTCTGGGCTTCTCATCATAAGAAGGACATTGAGGTCCACGAGCGAGTCCAGAGAAGGGCAACCAGGCTCGTGAAGGAGCTGGAGGGCAAATCATATGAGGAGCGGCTGAGGGAGCTGGGGCTATTTAGCCTGGAGAAGAGGAGGCTGAGGGGAGACCTTATCACTGCCTCCAGTTACCTGACAGGAGGTTGTAGAGAGGTGAGCAATGGTCTCTTCAGCCAAGTAACAGGAGATAGGACAAGGGGAAATGACACTAAGCTGTGCCAGGGCAGGTTCAGATTAGATGTTAGGAAAATTTTTTTTGCTGAAAGAGTTGTTGGGGCCTGGAACAGGCTGCCCAGGGAGGGGGCTGAGTCACCATCCCTGGATATTTTTAAAAAGAGGGTAGATGAGGTACTTAGGGATATGGTTTAGCATAGGACAGGAACAGTTGGACTTGATGATCTTAAAGGTCTTTTCTAACCTTGTGATTCTGTGATACTCATATAGAAATTGCCTAAAGCTATTACTAATCAATGAATTATAGACAATGCTACAATAGTTATTAGCAAATATTAATTATTCCTATGGCAACCTGAGTATATTCAAAAGCATTTCTATCATTAAATAAAATAATATATTCTCAATTTAATATGGCTCTTTTCCAAAGAAATAAAATGGAGATAATAGACAGAAAGAGGACGTGTTACATAATTAAACTGCTAAATTCCTCTGTACATCAACTGAAAGCTTTAAGCACACTTCAAGCTACCCAAAAGACCTCTACTGCAAATTAGGAGAGGATTATCTCAATGATGAAGAGTGAGGACTTACCAGTATATGCCGGAGCCGAAGTTTTGCAGATGCCACTTGGATCAATGTGATCAAATGCTGAGCTCGTTTACTGAAGCACACGCACAGCTTATATAGGTTTCTATATCAGTACACGAGTTACATTACATTGCTATTGGTTAGATACTCTCTTCACCCACCTTACATGTGTCTCTCTATTGCTAATAATTGGTTGAGGCTACACAGTCAGATAATTTCTTTTTAAGGCAGTTGTTAACATTCTTGCAGTTTCTTATCTCATGGCTTTTCTGACAAGCTCCTGTTCTCATAGACATCTGCTCTCCTGTTACTGCATACTGACATGTCTCTGCTAGCTTCCCCAAGCCTGATTATATGGGGGTCAGCAATAAATCTGGATGGGCCACGAAAACCCATTCCTCTCATACATTGCTACAAGCATAGCATCACACCAGTCCTTCAGTAAAGGCTACATGTGAAGTGATTCAATGAAATAGAACAATGCTGAATAGATTGATGTAGATGTAGCTTGAGACAATTAATATAACTTTAATTTGTGTGGTTTAAGAATATATTTGTTTTGGATTTTAGTAGAATACGGCTGTAACTGTGTGAGCTGTTTCGTGAAAGCAGCTACAAAACAGCCATAACAGTGCAACAGCCTTGAAGCTAGTGAAGATAGGGGACTCATAAATAATGAGACCAACGACCAATTAAGAGACAGCGTCTATCTTGTTTTCAGTTCAGAGGGGTTCCTAACTAGTTTGTGTAGGAATGTGTCTTTGAGCTCAGGAATGTGTTTTGGTAACTATGGAGAAAACCATAAAGAGCATATGCGCTGAGAGAGAGGAAGACATCCAGCCTTCATCTTTGAAGACCACCAGAAGATCCACTGAGTATCGTCACTGAGCATGCTCTATCTGTGAGGAGCTAATGTAAATGACTTCCCAGAAATAATTTGCATAACCTTGACTTTTCTTAGAAATTATAATGAATATGTAGAGTTAATCGGTAGAAATATGAGAAATTTGGCTTTAATTGGTGCACACATTCAGAGGAGGGATCCCCTGTGTGCCCAGTGCTGCAATAAAGGATACCTGCTTCATAGTCACCAAGGCTGGTGAAGTTTGATTCCAGCTTTCCAAGGCATCCGAAGTGACAAAGAAGCGGCAAAAAGCTCTGCTACTTAGTATGCAGTATGTCGTCAAAGAAGTGTTTCTTACATTTCTTTCATATTGATTAAGCAAAAAAATATCTGACACAATCCTTTACAAGAAAGGAGGAAAAGACAACAGGTTGTGGTTGATGGTTTTCCCTGTTTTGTGGGTTGCCCCTAGAAGGCTGTCACTGGGAGCTCTGCCTACCAGACACCCCTGACTCCAGCGCTGTCAAGAGTTGGGATCTTCAGGAGATTTAGACCCAACACTCACAGGGTTAGTTTTTTCCTTACCCTTTCACATCAGTCCCCAAGAGTACAGTATAAATTGAACCCCCGGAACATAAAGGCCAATCTAGAGTCGCATAATTTAAGTATCGATAAAGCCTCTCTAGCCTCCCCTCAAAACCCCCCCCAAAAAAACCCCAACAGAAAACGAAACAAAACCACAAACCAAAAGAAAACACTTTGATTTCCATAATACTTTAAAATATTTTGTATGCATTTTACAGATCACTAAATTTTGGGTTCACAAGTGCTTTATCAGCTCAGTAAATTGTGAAATTCTTAGTATGGCTTTAATAAGCCATCCTTGGATACTGTATCTTTTTCTCTGTGTACACTTCCAACTAAAATATGATAGTAGAGCAGTGTACTACTCTACAATATGTACATGACACATTACCTCTGAGACAAAGTTACTGTTCTAACCAGAAGATGCACAATTTTGTTAGAAGCTTGGAGTTTTTTCTTTTTTTTTTTTACAAGGACCTAAATATCCTATTTTATTAACTTCAATAGAAGTTTTCATTGTCTAAAAATCTCATAATAGAATCATAGAATGGTATGGGTTGGAAGGGACCCCAAGAATCATAGAGTTCCAACTCCCCTGCCACAGGCAGGGCCACCAACCTCCAGGCCTGGATCTACACAAGGTTGCCCAGGGCCCCATCCAACCTGGCCTTGAACCCCTCCAGGGACAGGGCATCCACCATCTCTCTGGGCAGCCTGTTCCAGCACCTCACCACTCCCTCTGTAAAAAACTTCCCCCTAATATCTGATTTAAACCTTCCTTCCTTTAGCTTTAATCCATTCCCCCTTGTCCTGCCATTGTGTACCCCTTTAAAAAGTTTATTCCCACTCTTGTTTGTATGCTCCCTTCAGGTACTGAAAGGCTGCAATGAGGTGCACCTACACCCTTCTCTTCTCTAGGCTGAACAAGCCCAGCTCCTTCAGCCTCTCTTTGTAGGAGAGGTGCTCCAGCCCTCTAATCATCTTTGTGACCCTCCTCTGAACCCTCTCCAACAGTTCTACATCTTTCTTGTATTGCGGGCCCCAATCTTTTTGTCTTGACCTTATAAAAATTTGTCATCAGGTAAGGGTTTAGAAAAATACTGTTGTGAAATTTAAAATGGCAGTTCCCCCATCTCCTCCCTTAAATTCCCCCCCTGGCATCCCAAGAAATCCCTTTTCAGGCACGTCTGGAAAATATTTGCACAATATCCTTTCCCAACAACCCCCTTCCAATCAGCTAATTAAATATTTTTTTTAAAATAAGCCTTTAAAAATTAATACTATATCTTTCTTTTTTATAACTAAGGCAATTATCCCTTTTATAAAGTGAGTAAAGTATATTTGTAGGTATGTTTAGGAACAAAGATTCTTATTTTATCTATTACAAAGGCAATAACTAATATCTAAGTAATTTTTACTTTGTTATAGAAATCTTTGATCTTACTGTCTTCAGCTGCTGTCAGGGAGAGCTGTATCTCAAGTCTGAATCAGTATAGGGACTGTTAACATGGTTAGTTTACATAATGAGCAGCTATAGAGGATGCCAAAATCATCAGCATAATTACTTACAAATGAATAATTAATAGCTTGTATGCGAGTTAAGAGGTTCATCAGAGTGACACAAATTCATGAACATTTATGAGCGATTAATAACCAGAAAGTCAGTGATAGATGGGCCACGTAGTGTACACAGAATCTTCAAATGCAAAAAAAACCCAGCTTTCCGAGCCATGAGGTTGCCAACGGTGTGCGTCAGAGTGGTGGAAGGCTAAGCTTCAGGGATGAAGTGCCTACTGTGGGGGAATGGAGGATCCTGGTATGTGCACATTAATAGTTCATTTGTAAGGATCCAGCAGTGACATAAACCTTCCAAGAGCAAACTTGTTCTTAATGATTGACATGCTTTAGAGAATGAAGCAGAAATGGGATACAACAAAAAAGATGACAGAGGGAGCACAGCAAAATTTAGCTTTTTTCAGTATCCATAGATGTTCTGAACCACAGCACTGTAAATATCCTTTCTAATAGGTATAAGTAATAAAGGATTTAATGAGTTTTTCATTTCTACCTGAAGGTGACTAATTGCAGCAAGAACAAAGCAGAACTCCTGCAGTGCTACGTAAGGTTTGCTGCAAATGTTCTGGTTTCCTGCATGTTCCTAATGTCTCACTGGGGGCACCTGAAGAATGAAATCCTGCTGAATGTAATAAAAGTCTGTAAAATTATTAGATACTTAATGACAATATATAGTATAAGGTAATGACAGCAGTTTAGCACTAGCAGTAATATAGACCCTACCTGAAAACCTCTACTCTATCAGCTTTTGAATAATATTCATGCTAAATTGCATCTAACATTATTAGACTTAGTAATGAGGTGAGGTTTTACTGGGTTTCAAGTGCAACCTTCTAGGGATTCAAAACTCCCATTATTTTTTAATCATTTTTAATAACCAAAACCACCAAACAGTCACTAGGTAGGAAAGTTGTTTTAGCAAAGTTTTAATGACTTATACTTTCTGAGGGTTGGTGAAGCAGAGCAGCATAGCACACAAACTACTGGTGTGTGTGCGTCCTGTGTGTAACGGGTTTTAAGAGAAGGTCAAGGGGTCAACTACATCTGAAAAAGAGGAGACTAAGAAACCCCCTATCTTTTATATTGCTGAGGCAAAATTTAAACAGGAGGAGTAAAGGAAGCGAGAATACACATGGCACATTCACAAATTAAAAGAATGAAGGAACCTTTGTTTAAGCTCTCATGTCCATAGTTGAATGCTTTATGAGTGGCTTAATTTTCATCTGACAATTAAAATTACTAAAAACAGGCATGTCCTTTACTGCAATAAAAAGTCTTCTCTCTTAAATCATACCGTCTTCTTTCTAAGTTATTCTCCTCATGAACACCTTCTCATTTTTCTTTTTTTTTTTTTTTTCAAATCCCACCAAATAGTTTCCAATGAAATGCCTCAGAAATGCCTCTATGACTTTAGGAGTGCTAGTCAGAGAAGATGAGTTTCTGGCAAAAAAGTGAAGGAAAGATTTGAAGCAAATCAAGAAGCTCTCACAGGCTGTGACCTCCTCATGGGACACACACTTAAAATATCAGACAAAGGTTCCCATCTGGCCTAAAGAAAATTAACTAGAATAAAAAATCTGCCTATGTATCAGAGTCAGAATACTAAATAAATTGCCTAACCATTTTTTTTTCCTTTTCTGAACAGAGAAGCAACTGATTAAATTGGTTTTGTTCACTGGATATTGGATTACTGCCATTAAATTATTCATGTACTTTTATGGCTATTTTAACATACATTGGGTAGCTTTTGATTAAGTAAATAAAGTGTTCTTAAACATTACAATCTAAAATAAATATCCCTATAAAAATACCCATTTTGAACAGAAATATAAGAACTAGATATGTACAAGCACTTCATTGTCCCCTCTTTTCTTTCTACATCCTGCTCCTCTCAAAAAAACCCAACAATCCAATAATAATCAAACAATCCTTCATCAAAAAGCTCTGGAAACAACAAAATTCCTCTGGAAAAATGTCTTTGGTACGTTTTGCTATACATGGTTAATAGTTTATAGATAAATCAAAGACTGGCCTTTTGGGTTAAACTTTTTCATTATTTTTGACAGTTATATTTTGTAATTTCTAATATACATTGATTTGGTGTGTTCTTATGGTTTCTTTACGCAAGTTACAAAACATCAGGTTTTTTTAATCTTGAATCACTCAAAATAGTTGATAATAAACTTCTCCCCTTTCAGAAGGAAGAAAAGTAGCTGTAGCTCTACTTTTTTAATTGCAAAGCTTTACATGTACTATGCAGTATATAAACTTCATTCTTGATTTGTTCTTCCTTTGTCATTTTCAACAGTGAAACTCTCCTATCTCCTCGGGCTGGAGCAATGCCTGCTGTACACACAGAATGAAACTACTAAAGTTGGGCTCCCTGTACAGCTTAGGCAGGAAGATGACTGTAGAAGAGTTTTTGCAAGCTCTAGTTTAAGGGTTGTAGGAGAAATGGAGTATCTGAGCCAAGGTCAGTTTTCAGGAAGAGCTCAATCACTGATTTAAATTACACTGCAAGGTATGTCATCCCCAAAACAGAGGCTTACACTTCCTCTTTGGTGTACTTTCTTCTGGCCTTAAGTCTGGTGTTTCATACATCTGAAGTGCACCAAGAAGCAAAAATGGCATGTCTCAATCTTTCACTTCCATGTCATTTATTCTTCAGTTTATAAAGCTTTTAGAGTTTGTTAGGCAAAATTTTTACTTAAGCAATGTATTTGAGCAAAACATTATGACATTTTGTTCATGTGTCCATTATCTAGAAAATATGAAAAAGTTGTATTTTTAAACTGTTCTAATAAGGTTTTCTGATTTTAATTTATCTAATTGCTACTGAACTTCAAGAGCTCATTAAAAATAGACTATCAAAATCAAAGGTCTTATCTAAAAGGTCTGTATTACAGTGCATACCATTCATCAAATTCTTGTATATAACTTGTTCATAAAATAATTCAAAATGCATTTTCATTTTTAGCAGGGTGATCATTTCTATAGGCTATATGACTAGGAGACAATTTTTTTAATCTTGGAAAATCACTAAAGCAACTGCCATTATGTTCCAGCAGTATTTACCAGTCTGATATAAGTCAGAGCTGAGCTGAACTAAACCAAACTCCAGCCAATACAGGTATATACCATCAAATAAGAATTTACTCTAATGTAAATATTGCCAGAGCATGAGATATAGTGGTAATTCTTCTTAACAGTTCTCTAAATCAGTTTTATAAAATCATCAGGTTTGTCAGATAAATGGAAAACGTTCTATTATTCACACTAGTGTAACTCCACAGACCACGCAGAATTCATTGTGATATATACCATTTCAACAAGAGAATAAAAAACCCCCAACCTGCTAACATAGGAAACTAAAGCAAATGTTGATATCTGAGAAAATGAATCATTTACAGAATTGCCATATTATTTTTCTTTTCAGGATATTAAAAATAAGAACAAAACACAAACATTCTTTAGAGAAAGAAAAATACTTTTAAAAATTATTTGATAGATGGGAAAGAAGTAAAAACAGTGCAATGATTTGCCAGAGAACAGAAGAGAAAGCTAGTCAGTAACAGAGTAGACATCTTTGTGATTCTAACATTATTTTTCATATGACTTCTCTATGAACTTAAAATATCTTACCATTTCTGCGTAGCTTTCAAAAGGTAGATTGGCACAGCAGTCTACCCGATCTGTGTCAAGACGAAGGGCACCTTTCCTAGGTAAACCCCATCTCCTCTAGAATCCCAACCAGACTGCTCAAAGAGAATCAAGTTTTCATTGATGATTCAATTGCAGTCATTCATTAATATGGCTGGACAATATAGGCCATGAATACTGTCTACCTCAAAGAGGATCAGGTTTTGGGGGAACTCTGCACAGCTACATGGCAGGAAAAACAAACATATGCCTGGTTTTGGTCTCTGGCTCTTATTGTGTTAGATTTATGTGTCTTTCAGAATCTATTTTCTCTCCTAGAAAGTACTTCTTCAGAATAATCAAGTTACCTCTAAATCTTTTGAGACCAAGTTCTCTAAAGCTTTAGACATTAAGACATGTCTGCTACCCACTGAATAATTCATAGATATTTTCTGAAACCTTCTCCAACTTTTTACAAGGCTTAAAATATCTAGTTGGCAAAGGTGTGTCCATTGTTAGAGTGTTTGACTCATTAACAATGTTAGCAATGCCACAAATAGCATGTAATTACGAATAATGTAATTGGTAAAGGGGAAGGCTACTGAAGAAAACCTCAGATCCCCTTTTCTACTCACTACCACCCCAATGAAACACCATAGGATGGCATCAGCCCTTTCTATAAGGTATCACTGAGTTAAGAATAAGGTGCATAACTAGGTCAGGCAGCTGCAGTAACTTCAGTTACACAGTGGCAGCCTTTTTAAAAGTAAAAAAAATAAAAACCAATAAAACGCAAAAAAAAAATGTAATAACATGTTGCACACACCTCCCCAAAACTGTATTTAGATCAACAGTCATGTAATACAACCCAAAAATCTCAGAACAGCAATAACAAAATTCCAGATAGAGAAGGAGAAAAGCAAGTCATCTTTTGTAAAAGCCCCTGTTTATAGCACAGTTATACTATCATTTAAGGACCAGGCATCTTTTAAAGTACTTCTTAAAATATTTGGAAGTAATTTTTTCCCTGGAACCTTAATAGTTTTTCCCAACTGTCTACTAGTAACACAAACAGTGATTGGCAAATCTGTGGTGACTGAAGCTCACAGTTTATAATTATAAAGCTAGTTTAGCTTCAACCCACAGTCATTCCATCAATTGTTTCAGTAAGAAAACCCAGGTTTCCTTACCTGATAAATTTATCTTCAGCCACTTAGTAACTAAAGCCAAATTTCCACCTTCAAGAAACCATTTAAACACTAGTAGTGAGACTTAGACAAGAATTTTCAGCGTACATCTGAAGTCTTCTGAAAGCACACCTTTAGGCATTTTCACTGGTAAAATTCTCCGATCGTTGAAAATTCAGCACATGCACACAAGAGTCTGTTTTGAGAAGCAGTAAGATAATATTCAGCTTTGAAGTCTTTTACCTATTTGTTAGGCATGTCCAAGGGAGAAAATGGGGAGAGAAGGACAGGGAATAGATGACAGGTTTGTTTGTGCTCTATGCTATTCTTGACACTGCAGATAAAGCACTGCTGAGGATTGTGTAATTTGACTTTGAAGGAAGCTATAAAAAGTCAAAATGTTGTCCAGTCAGGCCATGCAGAAGTACAGAGATCCCTCTTAATCCCCCTTTAAACTTTTCTTGGGATAGTGAATTTATGCTGGCTTTTGTAGACTAAGACAACAGAAAAAATATGAGGTGAGTCTTGCATGGACTGAGAGACCCCCATGCGCTCAGTAGGGCTTCAGCTATAATCGTTTCTCTCTTCATTTACTTCAAACTATTTAATCTGACAACAGAACAGACTAAGGACTAAGGTGAAACATTTAATCCTTCTCAAAGGTCAGAAGATCAAAACAGAAAGCACTGCTTACTTGTAACAGATAAAACTAAACATGAAAGAACTGAACATGTAGGGTGAGAAAAAGGTCAGGCTTTGCACCAAGAACCAAGCCAGTAATATGAAGCATTGATATCAACTTCAGGGTATTATGGTTTCCCTATATAACTCATATGAAGAACTACATCTGTATGCTAAAAAGATGTTCGCTTCTGGAGCAGTCATGTTAAATCTCTTTTCAATGTAGATGTCAGAGACTGGACTGCAGATGATGAAAACCTGTGGTCAGTACTCATTGCCCCAAATCCTTGCCAGGCCCCAGGCTACTTCTTTTAAAACACAGCTGAAAGGAGAGGTGGGTACAGTTTTCTTGACAAGCTATTTGTTAAAGTAGCTACACATGGGAAACATCTAGACATGTGAAAATAAAGGGTAGCAATTGTTTTCAGGACATTTTATTTTGCTGTGAAATCTTTGACCAAAAAAAATATAGCATCCTGGCTTAGCAGATAGCAAAGACATGTCTAAAATTGACAACACATTTTAGTTTGTTCTTGTAACTAAAAATGTAACATGCAACTTGTTAAATTTCATTCAGAAAAAGCCCCAAACATATTTCATAGGTGCTCTGGCTTTTTGGTATCGAAGCTTTCTTGTTACTAAAGGAGCTCTTTTCTCATAGCCACATCAAAATACTTTGTTGATAGTATTAATCTAATCCTATTACCAACCAGTCTTTTCTTTCATCTTCAGTTTTTTTAAATAAAGGACATATGGAAGGAGAAAAGGAAGGACAGAGTATAAGTAAACTAGAAAATCCCTAGGTAACCTAAAAGACCCTTAGAAGAAAAAGTGGGTGACTAATTACATTTTCTACTCTTTTGATCATATATCTTAGATTTAAAATCTAATTTTATTATACTTACTAAACACTGCTGGCTTGACAGCACCTGTCTCCTTTCAGCTGCAATCTGTGATGACATGCACATGACAGATGAAAACATTGCATATCTCTCACCTTTCTTCAAAACTCTTCTCTTCCTTTTGTGATATTTAAGTACTCATCTTCCTGCCATTTTCTTTTTACCCATATACCTTGACAAGCTGTGAAAGACAGATGAGTTAACAGAAATAATATGTTTTCTTATTACATTGATTTTAACATAGCTGGACCAGCCACCTTTCTTTCAGGAGTTTGTCACTATGAAATTAACAACACGCCAAACAAACTTTTCCACTGCAAATTCTGCTAGATTTAGAATAATATGTAAACAGTTTGCTTTTATGATAAATGCATAGTTTATACTTGAAAATATTTTCATTGATGTTTTGCTTGTTGGGTTGTTTGGGTTTTTTTCCCTACCTACTAAAGCAGCTACACTAGGAGCAGCAACCAATGTGTCCACTGAAAAATTGCTTAAATATGCTCTCTCCTCTAAAGCACAGATGGTAAAATCAAGCTGGTGTTCTGGTATGTAGTATATCCAGAAAGCTTTTTATCTGAGATTATGCAGTCTTAGTCTTTGAGATCTAAGGGCACAGATGCCCTCAGAAGCAGTAGCTGCAGCTAAAGCAGTAGGTGCCAGGGAAGAGGCTACACTGAGCACATGGCTCCCCAGGTCCTGAGAGGGATCCAGCCATGTCTACCCCATGGATGGACCACAGCAATTGCCAAGACTTTAGCTAATGTTTAAAAGGGAAAGGCCGCCTTGCAGACTGGCAGCACGGCTGATGGGCCACCTTGCAGACCGGCCGCTTTGGAGACCCCCAGCCTGCCCGGGAAGAAGCTACAACAGATAATTCTCTATCTTTTAAAGTATTTAGATCTGCTGCACAGTTTGGTTGGCATGTGGCAAATTAAATTTAATGTTAATTCATGTAAATTTATTAGACTCTTTCTTTAGAGTCCCCCATGTTTTCATTGTGCATTGTGTTTCAGTACAGATGATAATAAACTCATACAGATGCCACCAGTCATCAGTGCAACATTAATTACTGACTTGCTCAGAAAGTATTTACAGCAAAAATTTGAACTGGTTGCACGACGTTGGCAATTCTGTTACCATTAGCTAGAGAAACAGAACATTGTACAGCAAATGCCGTTTCAAATCATTAAGTAGGGGAGGAAAAGATGATAGCGGGGAAGGTGAGAAGGTCACATTGAAGGTGTTCTCTGGAATTTGAATTACTAACTCTAAACTGCAAAGCTGACAAACGTTATCTCAGCTAGCCTCTAAACTTGCATTCCTAATGCAAATAGGGCCCAGAAAAGGTCTGAGACTTAAAAGAAACTATTTTGTGATGTCAGCTCAGAGTCATTCATATTAACCCACCACATCAGATCCCACTGGGAAGAGCAAATTTAAACCTTTAAGGTTAGGATCCAGGTGAGAAAAGCAGAAGGTGGGAAGGAAAAAAGCATCTAGCATATGACAAAGCTGACCTAGAAGTCTTAGGACTGCTTAACTAACGACTAACAGCTTCTGTATTCAGAGCACACTAGGGACATACCAGTGGAATTAGACTTCCTACAAATGTAGGGATGCAGCTTATTTTACAAGCTGTTGATGGGATCACCACGTCTATTTTATGGAACAGACAACACTGTCTAAATGGAAATTAGAGTTCCAGGTTGTAACCAGCCTGAAGGTAGCCAAATATGTAAGAGTGCTTGAAGCAGCTAGGAGACTGTAGGACATGCTAGGTGAAACCCTTTTGCATCCTTCTCATTAAGTTGAACTGAGATAATAAAGATTAATCAGGAAAGAATTTACCCTTTTT
Source organism: Zapornia atra (assembly GCA_013400835.1). NCBI lineage: Eukaryota > Metazoa > Chordata > Aves > Gruiformes > Rallidae > Zapornia > Zapornia atra. The sequence goes on from VZTU01033343.1 coordinate 75,716, forward strand.
TCCCACACGCTATCCCAACCATAGTGAATTGCCATTATTATGTACTGTAATTCTGTATATATATACACACACATAAACAACAGAAATTAGCTCAACATTTTATCCCCATTTTACCAGAGGAAATGGTTAGAGCAGAGCAAGAATGAAATGAATATCATATTTAGGTCAATAAACCATTCAATTTACCTTCATGGTATTTAATAGCCACAGAGATGTTGGAGTTCACTGCCTTGGTTCATATCTTAATGGGCGTAGGTGCACACCATGAAAGTACGTTATATCTCAAAATTTATTGTCAGCTTAGATGTCTTTTCTTAGTAGAAGAAAACACAGACTGGATATAGACAATCGAGTGTCTCAAGTGCAGAAGCCTTAACCAACTCGTATTAGGCAATGTGAAAATTTGCATTTCCCTTGCTTGCACAGAAATTTTGTCTTTATATTGAACTCACTGAAATCAGTCAGGCTGACAACAGATACATTTTTTTAACTTGTTTACGGTTTCTATACAAAACACTCACCTGGAATTTTCATACGCTTCTCTTACAAATGCTAAGTTATTCTCACATTCATGTGGCTACCAGTTTAGTAAGTGATCAATCATAAGATTGATTTGTAAATAGAATGTTACCTGCTGTTTCCTTGATGGAAGAACACAGGTTAGGACAAAGAATGGAGGAAACTGGGAGCAAAAGGAATGCAATTGTCTGATTAAAAAAACCCCTCTACATATTATCAACAATCCCTGAGTCTGCCTAATTAGTCATAACATCTGGCAAATCTCTATTTCCAAGTGCAGTAGTAGACATAAAGTTGAGATCACAATGACAATATTGACTGTATTTAAATTGCATATTATAAAAATTCCCAACAAAAACCTGCTACTTTATGACTTTCTACCTCATAACAAACTGAACCATTTGCTGTCACTTCCTTTTGCTGTTGCATATATTCCCTGCCTGTCATAGTTCGTAGAGTGGTGCCATTTTATTCTTTGTGATACACAAACCTAGAAATACCTTTGGACCTTGTGAGTAAAACTCAACTTGAATGCAGTCATAAAAGATTTGCCATTTACTTTGGGAAAGAGAAACTGTACAGACAAGGTAACTCTATTTCAAAATGATAGCTGGAAACATCTCAAGAAGACAAGCATATCTCCCCTCCCAGTAGAAACAAAACCGAGAAATCTGCACCCATACCTGCCTTGAGGAACACAGCATAACACATTAGTATGGGAAAGAAAATATTTGTGTGGAGATTGTGACACCATGGCAAAACTCACAGGCCAAACCCCACTTTGGTATTGCTCTCTCACACTGGTGCTATGTGGGAACAGTAAAGTATTAAAATTAAATTTATAAAAGGTTTAGGATCACATTCTAAAAGCTCTTATACAAAATCATCTATCTGTATTACTTTGTTAAATACAGAATCACAGAATGTTTTGGGTTGGAAGGAACCTCAAAGATCATCTAGTTTCCAACACTCCTGCCACAGGTAAGGACACCCTTCACTAGACCAGGTGAAGGCCCATCCAACCTGGTCTATAGAAACACTTCAAGGATGGGGCATCCCCAACCTCCTCTGGGCAACCTTTGTTCCGGTGTCTCACCACCATCACCATAAAGAATTTCTTCCTAATATCTATCTAAATTTTCTCTCCTTCAGCTTACAGCTATCACCCCTTGTCCTGTCACAACATACCCTCGTAAACAACCTCTCTCTAGCTTTCTTGTAGCCCCCCTTTAGGTATTGGAGGGCTGCAAAGTGGTCTCACCAGAGCCTTCTCTGGTCCAGGCTGAAAAAGCCCAATTTTTTCAGACAAGCTTCACAGAAGAGGCGTTCCAGTCCTCTGATAATGTTTGGGGCCCTCCTCTAGACACCCTTTAACAGGTCCGTGTCCTTCTTACACTGGGGACCCCAGAGCTAGATGTAGTACTCTAGGTGGTATCTCATCAGCACAGAAGAGCATCATTTATCACTGGTATCCATTTGTACATGGAACCATTGACCATTACTGTTTGAGTACGACCATCCCACAAGTTCTAATCCATAAAATGGTCCATCTATCAAATCCTATGCACTGAATTGATAACTGAATTGATAACTCTTTTCTTTTACTTTTTTCCTTAGCTAGTGTTTTGTAGAAAGACTAAATAAACGAGTTATCTCTGACACCGCTACCCCCTACCTTAACTTTGAACTTTTGTGCTATGGAGCCACAAAAGATTTTAATAAAAACCACGAGTTTATCTCATTTTCATTGGCTCATTTCAGTTGTGTCATTCTATATGTAGTCTTACTGGACTTCGATGAATACAATAAGGAATAGGATATTATGTAAACATAATTACATTATAACCAATGTTTTAGAGTAATGCACTGTGACTCTAAGTCTGCTGCTTGTCAGACTAGATGGTAAAGCCATGTCCTTGTTAAAAAGACTGTTTTAAAAAAAAAACCCACAACACAACTGTACTGTGCGACACTACCAGACCACAGTATAAGAAACATCGTGCTTTTTAAAACCCTAAAGGTAGAAAAAGCAGTTGTATTTCTCAACAAGTTGGGGTTTTTTTCTGTTTCACTCCCCCCCCGCAATTGTGTATTCTCCATAAAATACAGCAAAAAGAGATTCAAACCTGTCTTCTGCCTGAAGAAATTCCATCTCTGGTTTTTTCAGCACTTTTTGGATTATCTTGGCTAGATTTTAGAGTGAGAGGGATTGCAAATTCAAGACCCTAGAAAAATGAAGGAGGGAAAATTGGAATCTTTCCAGACCTATTAAATATAATTCAAATTCTTAAGCAGAACTGTTTCTTTTGCAATATCTAATTTTTTATATAGAGAACTTTACACAAATTTTATACAATTCATTACAGCTACCAAAGGCTAGAAATGCAAAACACTTTCATGTCATTATAATTATGAGTATTTGTTTTCAATTTTCCTGTTTACATTAAAATTACTTTCTTTCTTTGGGTCTTGTTTACACAAAGATGATCACAGGGAGAGGTGTAACAGGATTCATAATTGGTCCTTTATCCTTGTGTCCTTATCAGTGGGCTACTGGTTTTCTTCAGCTGCATATGTCTCTCTCTAGAATGTCACCTTTTTTCATTACTCTCTATCCATATTACATTTTGCAATTCAAATGGTTGCTCTAGCAAATTTGAATCAAATTTTTAGTTTGTTTGCTTTTCTATCACTAGGTAAATCTGAACTTTAAATGTCATTCTTATATGAAGGAAATGAGAACAGAAATGGTAAACATAGTTAGGTTTATATTAGGACAGTTTTTAAATCTGAAACATTAGAGACTGTAACCTATGCAATTAGAAGTATGTAAGACAATAAGATTCATATAGCTTCAACTGAAATCAATCCAACTTCCTTGTATTCATAGCAGTAAAATATCATTACTTATGTAATTTACCAAAATGCCTAAAAGTCAGGAAGAGCAGGGGGACTATTACCTTGCACAAAGCATTTGCTTTCATTGCAGTTCCTTCTTATATTGTTATGGTAACACATACACACACACACGCTCAAATGTCAAATAACGATTGTAAATAAGATGGTAATTACAACCTAAAGGAGAATGCCTGAGACAGCATGCAGACAACGCTGTTACAGCCTAATCAATAACAGCTCAGAAAAACCTTTTCTGCCCACATTCCATCTCAACTAAACATGATTCAGTTAAATAATCTGATTTTTTCTGTGCTGTCACAGAACATGAGACCTTTCTAATAAAGGTAGGAGCCATTCAAATAAAACCTGATAAGTATGGCTACAGATAATTTCAGTATGAGAGCACAAGGTAGAAAACAAGAGGTAATGAAAAAGAAAAATTATCAAATCTACAAAAATCTTTTCTCCCAGATAATTCAAGCAGATGTCCAGTCAGCAGCTTTATATTACCATCAGGAAAATGGGAAAGGGGGGCAGAAGAGTGGGGACACCAAGTCCTCAGCGTTCTTAAGTATCATCATCATTAATATGAATAATCTTAGATATGGGTAATAAAGCTGATTTCTAGTGGAAATCTATTAGCATAAATAGCTTAAATCAAACTAATGAAACTCAAACTTGATTCAGCACTAAGCTATTTAGAAGTAACTGTTAGAAATGCAAAGACAATACAATTTGCCAATTTACCCCCTGAGTGCATAACTCAAATGAATGTTGACAATCAAATTCAAAGTTTTAATTGTTATCCAGAGGAAAGTCACATTCATAAAAAAGACATTAAAGTTTATTTAAAGCCTCTCACACTCTGTGAACATAAGCATGTGCTATTTCCTATATGTATCTGAGTCAATCAATAGCTTGATCATTATCCTATTAGTAACTGAATCAAACATCTTTTGGGGGGCACTCAGATAAGGATGTCCAGTTCTGGTAAGCAGTTTAGTAGCATCAGATATTGATGAGAGAGCTGTGTCATAACTCCCAGGGTGGAAGCTAGATAAATCAATTCTTTCCTCTAGCTGAAGAAACACACCCAAGAATCTTAACAGAAAATATATTACGTTTATGCACGTTAGGCAGCCATGTTCCAAAAGCATACAAGGCTTAGGGCTTTGAAAACCAAAATGCTTTTGGACCTACCAAAATCAGATCTAAAGAAGTGTTAGTAACTGAAGAGGTAGGCTGCGTGTAAGTGCAAGTTAGGAAGCTTTAGACTATCAGTTCATTGGAATGGACACACACTGGTATTCTTGACCCTTAAAATGAGCTACCAGTTACCTTTAGCTTTGCTGATTTAGACAAGACCAAACATTTTGATCTTGTGAGCTCCCAAACCATCATTGCACTGAGAAGGGAGGGAGTGGGGAGGGAATGTATCTGGCATGCCTGGGGTTCACAAGCAAGAGAGAAAATTCTTTTCCAGGGGCTTCTTGCTCCATATGAAGAAAACCAGGCTGAATATGTTTTGGACCTCTAGAAGCACTTCATGATACACCACTTTTATCCACCCTTGACAACTCATTTCTTTGCATAGAGCAAAGTTAGTAAGTAGGTCTTCTATCAGTGTTACTCACTACAGTATACTGCTGGCATGACTATCGCCACTCCTGGACTACATGATACATCTTTAAACACTATTATGCATTTTTGCATAGAATTTTTTTTTTTCCTAAGAACTAAACAAACAGGCCATCAAACCTCTAAAATGTATTGATATTAAAAAAGATATCGCTATTTTATAGAAGCTGAAAGAAGATTAGCTTATGGAATCACACAATATATAAACCTTCTTGGGAGTATAAGCTAACTTTTCATGAAAACAGATGCAAAGTAGGAAAAGGTGACATGAGGAGAGAATCACAAGACTGCTCTTAACAGTGACACGTGCAGAAGATACTATATAAATACTGACTTTTTTTAAAAAGATATTTTCTATATTGAACTTTCCTCACAGCCGTCATTCAATATTCTAAGCAAGACTCCTTAGATGGTTCAAATACGGTGATATAGAATATACAGTATTTTCTTCAAATTAGCTTAGCCTCTCTAGTATTTGGGGATTCATATTGTGAAACAAGAGCTATTGCCATATGCTCCGGCATTATGGGAAGGTGTATAAAGTTTTCAATCAGCACTTCAAATATTGTCAAATACATGACAATTATAGAATACTCATTTACTCCCAATCATTTTCTATGATCTACTCAGATACTTTTTGATCTCGTCTTTCAAATTATCTCTTGCATCACCTGCTCCTCTGTGTATTCTGTTCTTGTCATATTTCTCACCATCGCTTGCTTCTCTATGAGAAAGGAGTAACGATTACATCTATTATGGAGATATTTCTCCTTTGTACTTTACCACATCATCCATTTTTATGTCTTCTGTAAGCTATTTATACTTCTTGACAAGCTACTTTTCTATTTGAGATGCTCTTTATTATGCAAGGTATTTATTTTATTGTTATTGTTTCTACAATATCCTATTTAATAGCATTTACGCTCAGCACTCAGCAAAGAAAATATTTTCATAAGAGCCTTTGAAAACATGGCATAGTCTGTATCAATTTCCACATATCTGTAAATTTCAGAATTTGCAATAGAAATATTTGTCTAAAACTTTGTGCTGAGATGAATTACAGTGTTTAGAGCAATATGGAGTTATAGGTAAGATCATGAGGTGGGATTTTTTGATGATAAGAAAATAGACAATGTCAGCTGTAATCATTAGCATCAAGTTCCCAGTCACTGCTAAAGTGAAAGATCAGAAAATAAAAAAGTAAATCAGCAAGCACATATATGACATTTTCAAAATAAAATATTAAACTTACGGATACTGACGGTCTTTACCAGGTTAGTATAGATAACTGGAACTCTGAAAGTCAACTAGTTGACTGTAGTTGTTCCATTGTAGATACAGCAAGAAAACTACTCTGCCATGTATGAGCAAACGGCATTAACAATATCAGCATTAGGATGAGAGCTCTGGGCTAGGAAGAAGTTATGAATCTTTCACAGGGAATCCTAGACAGAGTATTTTCTCTGTTTCTCCTATCTATATGGAAGGTAACACTTCTCTTATGCAGAGGATCAGACTATTTGGAGACTGTGAGAACAGGGAATAACGATTCTAGTAGATCGTTCACAACCTAGGGTTAAGGATGTCCAGCATTAAATTTTTCATAGACAAGACCTTCTTTCATGGTGGATATGCACTACAGATAGCAAAAAGGTCTCTGATATTCATGGAAAATATCATAACACAAAGGAATTTTTTAAAAAATCAAATGCAATGCAAATTTAATTGCTATAACAATAATGCCATCTCACAAAGCCATTAGGTACCAAATCCAACGTTAGATATGCTAAATCCTACTCTGCAGTTTCTAAAGCCTGCAGATAGCAAATTTTCCCATATTCAGAGCTCTCTATGGAACACATTTCTGCTGATGAGACTGTACAGCTCATCCAGATAGCACAGGGGACCTTTGGGACCGCACAAACCATGCCTTCCACTTGCCTTGCCTGACACACTGCCCTTGTCAGCCTTTTCCCACCATGTCTGCTGGATCAAGCTCTACACTGGTCTCACGGGTACCTATGATATACCAAGGTGTTACAGAAGTGGAAGCTGGTGGCAGCATACCCTCTGCTGCACAGCTCTGGAGTGAAAGGACTCATCAAGGCTGAAAAAGACTCAACTTCATTCCTCTCTTATTAGTGCATTAATTCATATCCTCATGACATTAATTATAAAACAACCAAGTAAGAGTCTTGTAGTATCAGTGGTCTCATTCATCTTTCACTTTTAATAGACTGGAAAAGGAGGACTCTGTGGCCTTGAGGTTAAGGCACTCATCTAGGAACTGGACTGCGTTTTGGTTTCTGCTCTAAGGTGTAGACACAGCTTTTAGTCAATGACTGCTCCATCTAAATGCTTTAAGTTGGTCATCACACCCTGATATGCCCATCCCTCTGTGCTTCACATGGGTGGAAATGGGAAAGGAAAAATCTTCCTGCAGAAATATATCAGTTCTGGTGCAGGAGCCCAGGAAGAACACTGTCAGGGTTAGTCGCTAAATTCCTTTACAGATCTGTGCCCAAGATTTTTAAGATGCAGAATCATAGAATATACTGAGTTGGAAGACACCCATAAGGATCATCAAGTCCAACTCCTGTATCAGCTAGGCCTGTAACTTAATCAATATTTGAGCAATTGTTTAGAAGGTTGTTTCAAGAAGTAGTAAGAATGTCAAGACATGAACTGTGCTAATGGTATTTATTCTATCCTACACTTCATTCTCTCAGTAAGTTTGCTGTCTTCAAGCAAAATAGGGAAGCAAAGGGCAAAATGTGTTGTTACAGTTGAGATGGGAAAGGAAGTCATAAGTCCAGGTGGATGCACTGTGATCCAGTTTGGAAGCATTTGCACTTTCCGTTTCCTTTTTTTGATTTAAGGTTTTCTTATCTGTTGCAAAAGTTACTCTTGCAAAAGCATTTTCTGTGAGTATCTGAAAGAAATGTATTTCCCCAATACAGAAAAATAAGTTGATTAAATTTTCTCCAAAAATTTCCATGACACTTAATGCATACTTTAAAAATAACACATTTATATTACATAAAACGTATTGCCTTTGTCTGTGTATGCTCTGATGCACACTAAAGATAGCAGCTTATTCTGCTGTTCAAGGTTTGGCTCAGTGCAGAACTCTTGAGCTATGAAAGGGACGTGCACAGTGTTTTCAAGCCCATGCAGAAGTCGGTTATGCATGATGTGTGTTGAGCTGCAGACATTTCTTCTCCTGTCTCCTTGTACAGAGCATCTGATTGTTGATGACAACTGACATTTTTTATCATAAGTTCAACAGTTTAGTCAGAAAACATTCACCGTGACTTAGGGAATTTATTTTGATAAGAGAACACTGGTAGGCTGAGCCCAGTTTTGACCTTTAAAAATGAATGTATTAAAAAAAAGGGGAGAGAGTAAAAATGAAAAAGGAGGTGGGGCGGGGGGGGGGAAGGCCTTAATAGACAAACAGCTTTGATGTCCCGCTGACCAGATTTCTACCTGCTGCTAAGCATTAAGGTAGACAGCTTTCTCTAGAGAAGGAAGCTTCTTTTTAAAAGCCTTACAATGTTATTTTCGATTTTTAATTTATTTTTTTTTTTAAGGGAGACAAGAATGCAAAGCTGTCATTGAGCAACCTTGAAGAGTTATTTCCATAATTTTGGGTATGCATTTTTGGAAATAGTAGTGTTACATGCCAGGAAACCAACTCAGATTCCAGATTTTCCACTTGATTCAATATTCAACATTTGGTTTACAAAGGCCTTTGTTTTCAATTAATCTTTTTTAATATCTAAATACTCTTTTTGAAATATGATATATCCCTATAATTAAATTCACACAAAGAATGTATTATCATTCATTTTAAAATGTGTTTTATGGGGTTTCTTTCATTCATGTGGAGGCAAAGGTTATGCTAAGAATGAACAGAATTTGCATAATAACAAGCACTTAGTTCCCATTCTCCCAATTATTCAAATAAGTGTCCAAGACAGAATATTGCAATTTCCAGTCTACATTTTTTACTGGGATTGAAAATCCTAGTTTGAGACTGGAATAGTAGTGCAAAGTACACAAAAGTTCAGATGCATTCTTGTGCCAGGAATTTAGACACAAAGTAGGTGAAAGGAAGTGGAGCAGACATATTCCATACATGCAAAGAGAATGTAGAGAAAGAAGAAAGTCGGAACAAAATTGTAACTTGAAAATAACTGATGCAGAACAGGATGGAATTCATGTGGCCTGATCAAGGGTTCTGGGTAATGCTCAATGCAAGTTAGTTTGCATATAGACAGAGCAGAGAGGGAAAATGCAAGGAACAGCCTCTTATTTTGGATCTACTCTTAAAATAGCTTGGAAATGACAAGCACTTAGCTAGTCTGAGCTGTATCACTCAGCTTCTAAGAGACCTCTGGAGACTTCCTGAGCTGGAAGACCATTTCATATGCCACAGTACCATTATGTCACATTGTCCTGCTACAAAATAAATAGTGATCTTCTCTTATTCTAGAGCTTGAATTATACAGGTTTTCAAGAAAGTCATAGTATTCATTGGCATATAAAAGGAGCACACATGAAGTTTTAGTGTGCAGAAAATCCTGAAGAAATGAGTGTCCCCAGAAGATGACTGGTGCTGGATACCCTAGACTGGGGGATTGTTTTAGCTCAAAAACACATGGTAAACTGTTGTAAAGCTGCATACCAAAATGACAAGCTGTAGTTGTGTAAAAAACTGTACCTTTTCTCTGAAGACTTGAAATCACTGGTACACAATGGCACATCACTGTCTTTGAAAGAGTAGTTTTAGCTGAATGCTGAATTCAGCTACAGGACTAAGTTTTAAGATCTGCTTCTACTTTAATATCTGATTAAAAAACCCCAGCAGAGAAAACCAGAAAACCTGACAGCACACTTCAGAAGCCACAGTCCCTAGACCCTCTTAGAGGACTTTTCTGCAACCTAGAGGCAAAACAGACAATATGTTCAGATGGGTAAAAGTTTTCGGGAGGGGGGGAAGAAGGACAGAGGTTTCCAGGGGCAAAGGCAGATGTCTAATTTTATTTCTCTCTTCCTTACCCTGAGAGGACTTGCACTGATTTTCCACTGAGCAATGAGAATTAGTAACAACTGGACTGCAGAGGCTGACATTGACAGAAGCTGTGATCAGTGAATAGTGACTTACTGCCACTGAAGAATGGGGAAACCAACTATTGGCACCAAAAATTCATATCACAAGATTTCCTGCTCAGATACAGGAGTCAGCATGGCCCTACAGTGCTTTCTGTCTCAGCTGTTTCAGGAACAATGGGAAATAGGAGCCCATCTCCTGATGCTGCAGGGGCCTGGTTGTGTTCGCATCTTGTTTGTTATAGAGTAGTATGCAGCACATGTCCACAGGAATAAAGCCTGTAGCATGGGGTTTACTTCCTGCAGATGTGTTCCCAGAGTCCAAGTCATAAAGGGTCACTGTGGTGTCATACAGTGGCAATGGGACTTCCAAAAAATGGGCTGGGAATGAAAGTGGCTAAGGCTACTCAAGGAACACTGAGCCTGAACTCTGAGTCTTCTATCCAGTTCAGAAAATAATCCCTACTGGATGCAACAAATGAGAAGCATCTCCTTTTATAGGACACCATGTGTTTGATGCAGTCTCCAGAGAAATATAAGATACGGTTTTTTGCTGTCTCAGAGCAGAGCATGAGTACATATACTAGCTTCAGTGTACCTACCTACATTTTATTACCTAGATAAGTGCTGAGACAACTGAACTAATGTGGCATCTTAGTTTTGTATTATTATTCTTTTTCAAGAAGTACGAAAAATAAGGCATCACTTTTAGTCATACTTAAGAAAAGTTGTAACTGCTTTCTTTGTGTAGAAACCAATACCTTAATTATTCTCAGAGGACGTTTAATTCAGAGAACGTCCTTACATGAGGTAGGTTGAGAACATTTTATTATGGAGCCTGATCAGACTTGAGACAGACATGAGATAATCACTGACCTGCACAACCCTTCTAAGACTCTTAAGTAGCTGATAACAAAGCAGAGCTACAGAGATGTAGTGATTTTTGCTGCTGCGATGTAAGTTGTCTCTGGATACAGCTTCATCAGTAGCTACTCAAGTAATACCATAATATTTTTTTTCCTTTAAGAATCTAAATAAAATTTACTTTACATTTTTTTCTCTTTTTGGACCTAGATAGGGTATAGTTCACAGGGGAGAGGGAGAAATCTGTAACTTCCCTAATGACTTATGACAAATTCTGTTCATCTTGCAGCCTCTGTTTCTAGTATGCCAAAGCCTGAAGTGAAAAGTTAAATACTATGTGTTAACAGATACAGGGGATGATTTATATTTATTACTTATAAAAAAAAAATCAATAGACACAATGACATTTTAAAATCAACTATTCATAAATGATCTCACATAATCCTTTGTCCATCTCTGCATTGCACACAAGCTTTTCCAAAGCTATGTGGGCTAATGGACACTTTGAATTCTCTTTGCAGCTCTGGCATTGACCTGCTGCGTGAACCTATGCAGTTCACTTTTCATTCTTTTGTTCATCTCATCTCTATAGATCAGAAGCTCTTCAGGGCAAATAAATGATGTACTCATTATGGCTGTAAAAGAGATAAGCTGCTCTATCTTCTCCCTTTTCACTATGCCTTTTCATAAGAAAGTCCATTTACCTTAGTCAAAATATCATATTAAAATTGGTTTACAGCACCAAAGTAATTTCTCCAGCAGTATCTATGAACTACAATCTCAGAAAGAATTATGTACAAGCTTAACTTCTCGCCCTATGAAAATTCCATTTAGTATGGCAACATTTCAAGAGAAAACAGCTCCATTTCTACCAGAAAAAAATGAAAATTCTTCCAGGAAATCTCATTACATATTTTACAAAGAAATAATCACTCTCTGAACTTGTGGTGTGGCAAAAGCATATTCAATACATATGCAATAAATTCAGATTTTGAACAGTGGACTGTTTTAAAGTACAAAATATTTGTAGAAAATGCAAAAGAAAGTGACTATTTCATCTATCATACACTGATATTATTACACAGAATCACATAGACAAAATTGTAATCGTGTTTCAGAGAAAACACTTCCTCTGCAACATAGAGAGAATACACCTTGGAGTACACATGCAAACTACAGAGAGAATACACCTTGGAGTATTACCGGTCCCTGAGATGTATGTAGAAGGCTGTTTATCTGCTGCATATTTATTTATACAGAGATAATTTATCTTTATCTTACTGATGATGATGTGCCAAGCCATCAGAATGCAATTTGTATAGGAACTGCTATGTATTCTGCTTTAATATGCCACTTGTCTTTAAATCTTTACAATACATATAAAGAACCAAATAATTCAGGAAATATTAATACTGTGTCTACTCACATCTATTGCTTTTCGTGTTGTTACCGCAGATCTCCTCACCTGACAAAAAAAAAAAAGCCCATTGTCAGTGGAATATAACAGGTAATGTGGTAAACATCCCAAACTAAAATAATAAATTCCAACAGAGTTACAATGACTTTCATAGAATACTCATTCAGCTTATGTCAGGACAGATTTAAATTACAGCTATTACAACTCAATATTAGTTCTTAGAGCATTTAGTTAATTTCAAATGCTTTTAATGACATCTATCAGGCTAGTGGTGGACCTCTAGACTTCTTTCTTTGATTTAATTTTTGATTTTAATTTTTGAATGGTTAATGACGATGATCTGAGCCTACCTACTTAAGGCAGCACGAATAGAACTAGAAGCTTTTTTTTTTCCCTTCAACATTACTGAAATCTTGTAGCATGGAAGACAACGATGTAAAATGCTGTTCCAACTCAGTATCTGCTTTATTTTCATAGATTAAATGAAGAAGTGGAACAAAAAGAAAGAAAAAAAAAGAATGTGTATAAGAGACAAATGTTTGATTGTTTCAAACTACGTACTTTTATAATGAGCGGTGACAAAAGCCCTTAATATAAGCTGGAGTTTCCTAAATGAAGCTCTGAACTCAGAAGCAAATCTAGGAATTTTCATTTACCCCCATCTCTATTAAGAAGTGAACCTAGTCAGCTTCATTTTCAGAAGGGATGTTATCAGCTCCACTCTTTATGCACTGTGATA
>VZTU01033345.1:7403-33810 GCA_013400835.1 Zapornia atra
AAAAAAAAGTTTACTAAAAGATGGCATCTGGTTCTTAAGGATGAGATTTGAAGATTGACATTCTTGCCTTTTCACAAAAAGGCATATTTTCAAAATACCAGTGAACACTGTGACCAAAAACACTACACTGTTTAACTTCACACCAATTCAGGTTACCTTGGTAAAGTTATCTGCTGCGCTCACTGAAGTAAAAGATTGTACTGCATCATTGAGGAATCATTCAGGGGTCTTTAATTTTCAAGCTTCCTCTGTTGCTTTTGCATCTGTTGTCACATTCTGCAACAGTCTTTTTGACAGGTTCCACCTTATCCAGTCCTTTCTGTGCTAGCCTAGTACAGTCCATGAAAAATGCAGCTCTTGAGGATGCACAGTACCATTCCCCTTCTTTACCTTCTTACCATCAGTGAAATAGTTCAAAATGTCAATAATATATCAAGGTATTGATGTAAATACATCAATAGTCAGTCAACATCTCCTTGAAGAGAATGGGAGAGCTTATGTTCTTCTAAGGCAGTCTTCCATGACTCTGCAGGCTTGGGTGTTCTCTCCTGGTTTTGGGGATCTTGGCCAAGGTGACGAAATATATGGGAAGTCCAGAATCCACCCTATAATACCTTTTCTGATTCAAACAACAATACACCTTATGAGTTTTAAAAAAAAAAAAGTTTTTAAAAAAATCTTAGTCTTCATCTTTTTCTCCCTAAGGGGTGCCTTTTTTCTTCCTCATAAATTCCTAGTTCTCTTAAGGGAGGCATGACACTGACCTTAGGCAAAAATGATTATTCTTTACCTAAATATATATGCCTCTAATCATCAATAGAAATATGACAAATGAGTATCAGTTGAAACCATAACCCTCAGCTTCCCCTGGGATATACCAACTTTCTTAATGAGAGAAACAATAACAATTCTATTCCTGAGAGGGTTGAAGATAAATGACTGTCTATCGTTGATATTTTGATCTATAGGACAAATATCATTGGTTTATTGAGAATGTTTATACAAAGCTAGCTGAAACCCATAGGCTGTGTTCTTTGCAAGTAAATCCACTTGTTTTCACTAGTATGAAAAAGCAGAAATATGTTTGAATCCCAACATTCTCCAGGCTCAAAAGGACTCTTTTTCCCTTCTTTTTCTTTTTTCTTGCTTTATTATCTTTTTTTTCTTTTTTCTTCTTTTTCGTTTTTTTTTCTATTCTCTTTAAATAAAGGAACACCAAAATAAGTAAAACAATACTTGGAAACTCAGGTTACAAAATTCACAGCTTTCTCTTAAACTGCCCCTTTGACAGCCACATAAAAAGGCTCTGAAGGCCAAAGATGTTCTTTAACATCAAGAAAACACTTTAGTAGGAAAAAAACCCCCAATGTATAAAGAGACAAATTCTAATGGATCTCAGAGATAGAATTACAGTAACATTTCCCAGTATTTCCAGTAATACTGCCATTTTTTCCTTCAGACTTCAGAATGCATTGTCATATTCTATGATGTAATAACATTATATCATATAAAGACTGTACATCATACTTACTTTATTTAATCCAGACAACTCCTTTCTGTCTGATCGCAAGTTTCTTGGTGGCCAGGGTAGTGTCAAACAAAAAGATGGTTCCTGTCTTGAACTGAACATCATGACATTACTGATACACTTCTGTCACAGTTTAACTCCAGCTGGCAACTAAGCCCCACACAGCCACTCACTCACTCCCTGCTCAGTGACAGGAGGGGAGAATTGGGAGAATAAAAGTGAAAGAAGTAATTATTTTAGATAAAAGGAGTTTAATAGGTAAAGTAAAAGTTGTTCACACAAGCAAAGCAAAACTAGGAATCCCTTTATCACTTCCCATCAGCAGGCAGGTGTTCAGCCTTCTCCAGGAAAGCAGGGCTCCATCATATGTAATAGTTACTTAGGAAGGCAAATGCCATCACTGACAATATGTCCCCCCCTTCTTTCTCCTCCACCCACCTCTATATCCTGAGCAGGATGTCATATGACATGGAATATCCCTTTGTTCTGTTGGGATCAGCTGTCCTGGCTGTGTCCTCTCTGGACTTCTCAAGCACTCACAATCTACTTCCTGGTGGGGTGGCGTGAGAAGCAGAAAAAGCCTTGGCTATGTGCAAGCACTGCTCAGTAGCAATGCAAACATCCCTGTGTTATTGTTTCCAACACAAACACAAAACATAGCCCAATAGCAGCTATTATGGTAAAAATTAACTGAATACAAGTCCAAACCAGCACAACTTCAAAATCTTACTTGTAATTTAGTCGGTCCAATAAGGTCTGCTAAGTCACACCTGTTCATAACAAGCAAACACTATCTGGCACCATCTAAATGTATATAATGAGATAATGAGAAAAATCATTAGGATGCCTTTGGCAAGGAGGTAGACATTGAACAAAACTTACGAGAAAAAAATAAAAATCCATCCAACCCTACATAAAATCAGACCCTCTGGACCAGGAAGCCAATGAAGGCTGAGATAATACTCTGGGGAACCATCATATTTGAGTGTACCCTTCTTATAATCCTCTGTGGACATACAATGGTGGGCATTGACAGACATAGGATATTAGGTAGAAACTGCTATGTCCCATCATGATTGTTCTTACATTCTTTTCTTTACATTTGTATGGGACTTCTTCAATGTCTTCTGTCATTCCCATCCCAGAGACAGACTTCTGAAGAAAGTGTCTGAGTACCAGCAATGCCAAATTATTTAAGCAAATATCTAATTGAGAACTTAGTTCATCTCTGGTACCTTAGTTAATCCTATGCATGTAATGCAATTATGAAAAGAGAGAACATATCCTCTACAGAGGACAATTCCTCTTCTCCTAGCTACCCTTTGGAGTTGCTGACTTTGAATAAAAGGGTTTCCCATGACAACTAAACCACTCAGCCAGGTACTCCTTACACAAATGTGGCAACACTGATCCTAAGCACTTCTCTCAGTTGAGACCTGCAGAAATAAATTGAAGTGTGGTATTAGGAAACAGCACTACTGTGGAAACAGTGCATCTTGCTTCCTGAAAATCAATAGGTAGTTTCTGTGACAAAAAAAGGAAGAATATCATGGTCTTCTGTCTGTAAACATCACATCCCTTCATAAACACAGTTGATAGGTTTTCTTGCCATTAAAAAAAATATCAAAAGTATGTGGATATTGGGAACAATTGTACATTGCAGTGTCTGGATTACATCACACTAGTTTTCAAGCATCTACTTACGACTCCACATCCTTTTGTGTTTTCTGGTTATCAGTCATACCCTTGATATATCTTTTTGATCTGGGAAACGGGTCAAAGGGCTTCAGTGATGGAAAGTGGCACTTTTGAAGAGGAATGCAAAGAATTCACTTTACACTCGTTATGAAAATGTTGACCACTTGTCTATCATTTGTGGGGAACAGAAGCATGAAAATGAAATTACCACCACACTCAATACAATACTGGCATGCTGAAGCAGGCCATCTTTTTTTGGGGATTTTTTTAAGTGAAGGAGTTTAGCCTCTGAAATAACTGACCATGTCAGGTTAGCCACTTTCAGAGAGTTTAAAATGGGGTAATAGTGAGAGCACACCAGAACACAGGGTGATGAGTAGAAGCGCACTTCTTGTCAAACTGTGGAAAAGCCTACAGCATAAAAAACCGAAGTAGTCTCTGTGTTACAGTGTACAAATTCTCAGGAAGTGGAAGACACAATAAGCCCAGCACATTGGAGGAAGTGTGTCATTTTAGGAGCCTGAAACTTGTTTTTCACTGAGAACACTGTATACCTGAGCAAACAGATATAAAGCATCAGAGCAAAGGAGGAATGGCTTCATATTTTCCCAGTGGCACACATGCATTCTTCTTGTGACTGTGTTTTTAGTGCCCTCCAATCGCATCTCACTTCTCACATCTGTCCCTTCTCAAATTTCTGATCCTTGTTCATTTTGGGTCAGTTTATCTTATAGACTTCTGCCTCCCACTTCTGAACTATATTGCATCTTTCTTTCCAGATTCTCCTTCTATGAACCTCATATTTCAAGGTTTGTTAAGTAGCAAAATTGACAAAGACTTTAGTTGTGCTGAGTTTTGTGATAGTTCTCAGCTCAGAGGTTTTATAAATGTCCATTATAATCAAAGGGAAAAAAAGTACTATGAGAAAGTGTTCTTTACAAAACTTGGCTTTATAAAACTACTGTAGCACAGCATTAGTAAAATATGATGTAAAAATGGTGAGATTAAGCCAACAATAGAGTTTATAAGGCAAATTACGTCTTAATTTTATAAAAATAATAGCTGCATGGTCAAGAAAGAAACACTACAGGACTTTCACCAACACTGCTGAGACTTTTGCGGCTTATTAGCAAAATTAGCTCTTTTTCTCCTGATCTCATGACCCACTCCAGGGGTTTACCTCACCTACAATTATCTCTTCAGACCCACTTACATGGCCCAGCCAATTCCTCTGGTTTATATATTCTTATATACATAGACCAATAAGAGACCATTCTCCCACTCCCAACCTCCTGCCTCCATGTAACTTATAATTGGGTTGTGGTTGGGGAACATTAAGTCTCCAAAGGTGTATGGAAATGTTTTCTCTGACTGGTGATCTGGGAGATTTTATTGTCATGATTACCATCTGACTTTTCTATTCTTAGCTCCAGTTCTTGATTTTAGTGCCTGCTGTATCTCAAGAGGTTTTACAGAGACATAAGTAATTTTCGGGAGAAGAATGTGAAAGTTTCTGTGTGGTACAAAGTACAAAAAGGGAGCGTGGTCAAGTGAATAACAAATCAGGGTATGAATCAAAGACTTCTAAAACCAAAAGGAACATTATTATTAACTGCAGGGGTTTTGGATCCTGGAAGGCAGACTATATCTTACAATGTCACTGCTTAGTGTAAAAATATCACAGTTGTTTGTAGAGAGCTATGTTTAATAATATGTGGGAGGGACTGCTGAGAGCAGGAGAGCAGAATATTTCTCAGTTCTTCTAGAACATGTTCTGGCCCTTTATTTATAAAGGGGTTTATTGAGAGATTGAATAGAAACCCTAAATACTTCAGTATCAACATGGTCCAAACCAAAAAATCCATAAATCAGTGGCAAGCCTCACTCCTGATCTGGTCAGGAATTAATGATATCAGAAGCCAGTGCCAGGTTTGCCTCTCTTGTCCACATGCAAAAAGAAAGCTCTGGTCCCAAAATGAGCATCTGTGCTCTTGGTGTGATGGATAAAATCACTAATTACACTATCACAAGCCTGGGACAAATCCATGGGAGAGTGTAAACAGGGGAAAAATCATAGAATCATAGAATAGAGTTGGAAGAGATCCACAGGGACATCAAGTCCAAGTCCTGGCTCCACACAGACCATTTCAGTGCTGTGGACAAAGGGGTGGAAGTGGAAAAAAGTGACTGTTGAATAATACCATTTTCCAGCCAGCTGATTTTTCAAGCTATTCTAAATCTCCTCCATCAGCTTGGATGACATCAAGCTGAGTGGTGTGGTCGACACCCTAGAAGGAAAGGAAGCCATCCAGAGGGATCTTGACAGGCTGGAAAGATGGGCCCGGGGGAACCTAATGAGTTTCAACACTGCCAAGTGTCAGGTGTTGCACTTGGGTCGGAAGAATCCCAGACACAGATACAGACTGGGAGATGAGCTTCTTGAGAGTAGCCCTGCTGAGAAGGACTTGGGGATTGTGGTGGATGAGAAACTTAACATGAGCAAGCAGTCTGCTCTTGCAGCTCGCAAGGCCAATGGTATCCTGGGCTCCATTAGAAGTTGGGTGGCCAGCAGGGACAGGGAGGGGATTGTCCCTCTCTACTCTGCCCTTGTGAGGCCCCATCTGGAGTCCTGTGTCTAGAGCTGGGGCCCCCAATACAAGAAAGATGTGGAACTGTTGGAGAGGGTTCAGAGGAGGGACACAAGGATGATTAGAGGGCTGGAGCACCTGCCCTACAAAGAGAGGCTGAGGGAGCTGGGCTTGTTCAGCCTGGAGAAGAGAAGGCTGCCGGGGGACCTCATTGCAGCCTTCCAGTCCCTGAAGGGAGCTTACACGCAGGAGGGGATTAAACTTTTTAAAAGGATAGACAATGGAAGATCAAGGGGGAATGGATTAAAACCAAAGGAAGGAAGATTTAGATTAGATATTAGGGGGAAATTCTTTATAGAAAGAGTGTTGAGGTGCTGGAACAGGCTGCCCAGAGAGGTGGTGGGTGCCCCATTCCTGGAGGTGTTCAAGACCAGGTTGGCTGGGGCCCTGGGCAATCTTGTGTAGATCCAGGCCTGAGGTTGGTTGCCCTGCCTGTGGCAGGGGGGTTAGGGCTCTATGATCCTTGGGGTCCCTTCCAACCCATGCCATTCTATGATTCTATGATTTTCCAAACTTTTTTCTCCTCCCTCTGTCCCCTCCTCCACAGTTTTACATGCATTTCTTGGAGGCCTGGTATCATCTCTGCATCCTTACTCTGATATCCCACCAGCTCATACACACAAATGATTTTTTAAAGAGCTAGAAAGGAGAATGCCAGAATATGTAAGTCTTTTATCTTTTGGGGCCACCTCAAAGGTATCTTTTGCTACAACTGAGAGAATATTGCACTTCCTAATTCAATTACAAGTACTTCATTTCCCTACACCAGTGTATTAAACAAAAAAGAAAGAAAAAAAATCCCTAAACCCCACACAATGGTCACCACTGAATCAGGCAAAAGCAAACTAGTTTATAGCCAATGATTCACCAGTTGCAGAGAATGACAGCATACTATGGTAAAGTGAGGTGCAGTGTGGCCTTCCAGTACCTGGATGCTGTCCTCCAGTCACTGGAAAGTGTCCTTGCCCTTTAGAAGAAGGTAAAATACAAGCCTTGATGAATGATGTAGTCAGGATAAAGGCAGAGATGTCTCTGATAAGAAGCCGATAAATGTGAGCCAATCCTTCCTTTCACCATGATAGTATTTCAGCTTCTTATACAAGGGAAATCTTGAAGATTTTTAGCCTGGTGACACTACGTGGATGTTGAAGAGTGGTTATTGCCTGGCAGGAGAGTATGATACAGCTCATTCATGTTTTAAAGCACAGACTGGTGATATTTGCTGTCATTTCTTAGTCCAATCAAGGATCAGGAACTGACTTGTATTCATAGAGGGCCAAAATTGGCCTTGTTTACACCTGGAACCCAACTGGCTTGGAAGAACCAAAGAACTAACAGCAGTTACCATGCCAAACTCCCTTTAATCTGTCTCCAAACACAGAAAAAATAAGGAAAGCTGTTCATCTTTACAATATATTAATATGAATTCTCTTCAGCCAATGTTTAATTTTCTTCATACAGATGTATCTTCCATCTCAGAGTAGTCTCAGTCTTTTCATACCACCCAATACTAGGGTTTTATGACCATACTCAATGGATATCGCTTCCCTGATATACATATCCATCATAACAAAGAAAACTAATAAATAAAGCCATTTATGAATCCTCTATTTGTCTTAAGAGTGACTTTTCTTCAGTTTTTGCATTGTGCCTGCATTTTCTGCATTCTGTCCTTTGGGGACCATATTGCAACAACCTGGAAACATTTACAAAAGTTGTGTTCTTTTTGTGGAGTATTTTATTTGCTCTTATGTCAAATGAAGATGCAGGCTCAGAAGGTTAGTAACACTTAAAAGCATAGGAAATATAAGTATGGGATTTGGAAAAGTGGGAAGAAACAGCCCTGATGAAACTTTATAGCCCACCAGAGAGAGGGTTTGTATTGGAGCATTGTGAAGGGAAACTCAGCCTAGACTCACCCCACCTAACTGAGGCTCTAAATTTTGAACACAGAAACCCTTGGGAAACATAAGCATCTCTAGTGGGTAGTACAGCCTATCCCAAAGTCTGTTTCTGCTGACTGTAAAAGGAACTGAAAGTGGCTGTGCTCCTTTCTTAGATGCTTAAAGCGAGATGAGGCAAATCTCAGCTCAGCAGCGAATCCAACTTACCTGTAAAGAAAACAAGCTCTCAAATTATCTTGTAGATTGAAGGATTGCTGAGTCTGTGCTCTGTGCAGGACAAGAGGATCAAGGCAAAGACTTTCCAGCACTTAGCATTGCTGCTGAGCATGTCAGAAACACCCCAGTGGAGACATAAAGCAAGGAAGGAAAAGGCAAAGGACAGCGCAATCACAGACTTGTCTGATGTTTCCCTACCTGCTGCTGTCAGAAGTGTCGGTCATCACTGCATGCTTCTGCGTTTTGCTAACTGCCTGTTAGCCCTGCATTACAAAAGCTGTTCCAGTATGTCAACATACTCCATGGGGTTCTTTTTTTTTGATTGTTTCTTTATCTAGTGTGACAGCAAGCTGGCTACTAGGAAGTTAGTACCACAGCTAGACAGACAATTGTCGTAATCACTCCTGGGGTCTTTTCTCAGAAAACACGTTTCATGATCACACATCCATGCGTTATCTTCAGTCAGCATCAGCCAGACCAGACAGAGTCCTCTATGCTCTCCAGCATTGTCTATGCATATACTTCCGTTCTCTTCCAGGGTTAATGTCCTTCAGTGATGTTACTACACACAGCATGCCTATGCAGCTACAAAACCACATTCACACTCTGTAGAGTCTGTAAGCCATGCACTCCACCATACACCCCATCTATTCCCTCAGACACAGAGTTCTTGAGGAGCTGTTCTGTGGGGGTAACATGGGATGACCTTATGCACATACTGTCCAAACAGGCTTCCCTCAAACATTTAGGTAAAATTTTTCAACACTTTCTCATTTACTTGTCTGGTGCAAGTTCTTAAACTAAAAGAAATAAGAGATCTTGACCATCAGAGGCGATAGGAGAAAATGCAGCACCAGTAGCTAACTGTGGGACTAGTAGGAGTGAATCTGAGCATCTTAGTATGACTAAATACTGGATTTAATCACTTATAGAAACATTCAGGTGTAGCCAAAGTATTAATTTTCAATAGTGTCTATTTCTGGTTCTTCAACCATTCCACTTCATGGGCAAAAGAATGCCACTTTTACAATGGTTTCAGGGAAGGAAGGATCTCTAATGAAATTAGTAGATTTTCCTACACATTTTCCTCAAACCTCATCATCAGGGTCTTCCTTGCTTTATTCATATCAACAAAGAAATATTATGTTAACTTTGGTGATAGATCTTAATTTATATGTACCTATAGTTGCTAGGTATGATAGGGATTTTGGCATTGTTTGCATCTGAAACCAAGGTTACAAAGCAGAAATTGCCTATCTTCCTTCTTAAATGGCATCTGATATTCTTTAAAAATATCATTCCAGGTATTGAAAACATCCAAGGAAACCCTGGCTTTTATTGTGAAACTCATCAATTGTTGTCATTACCTTGTATAATCATTAACCAAATTCTCATTTGTCGTCCCATTTTTTCTCATCTGCTTTCCATGGCAAGTTGAGGTGGTGCTGGTCCACAGTCCAAAGCAAATGATAAATTCTAGAATCAGTAATACAAAGAAGAAGCCAATTAAACTACCTTATGATATCTTGCTTAGCTGCTCCAGACCAGTTATAAATATATTTCTTTGTGGTCTAATTAGGTTCAACTCAGTTCCACAGTGTGGAAGTCTATAATGAGTGAACACATGAGAAACACGGTTCAGACTTCATGTAAGGGATCATTAATATGCTCTGGGCTCCTGCTTTGCAAGAGGCTGTGTCTAATTATGTGGGTTAATGCACTTAAAGTAAATGGATGAATTGCAGCTATTTTCAGCGTCTCAAGTCCCCTTAGACCAACAGAACTGTAGATTAATAAGTTGTTAGAGAGTGATTTGTTGACCTGCCCCATCATTCTTCACTTTCACTCCATATGCTCTTAGATGCATGAAATTCAGAAGTGAAGAAATGTGCCAGTCACTGCCATTTCCATTTTGCTTTCTCTGGCATTTGCCTTAGAAAGTTTCAGAACTGGTGAACAGTAAAATACAATACCTGATATGTCTAATAACTTCAGTTGACTTTGTATCAAAATGCACCATTCTGAGGCAAAAACAAGTGCTTTGCTAGCATAGAACCATAACTGAACTTTCAGCTAGCTTAGCTGTCTAAAAGTCAAGCATATAGTCTAAAGCTGTTGTTTAGGACACCCCTTTAGCCAACTGAAAGAGTAAGTCATGCAAACAAGGCAAATTATCTAAGTATAAAAGAAAAGGCCAAGTCACCTGAGGCTATTCACACCAAACAAGAGACAACTTAGGGGGTATATAATGGAGGTTGCAAAATCATAATGGGATTGGAAGGGTGTATTGAAACAGATTGTTAACCACCTTTTTTGATTGAAGGAAAAAAAGGATATCAAATTACAGCAGTAGGAGTCAAATTCCATGAAAACAAAACCAATAAAACAACCACACAGAAAAAACCCAGAGACTTGTGGGGTTTGGAGTTTGTTTTGTTTTGTTTTTCCTTCCTCAGTTTGTAGTAGACCTTTGAAACTCCTTTGCAAGACACACAATTAACAGGATATCCCCTTAATGGAAAAATTAAGAATGGAGGCTGAGAAATTATTAAGGAGGATCCTTGATACTTTTCTTGTCCCCTAGGTTCTTGTTTATGGCTGGTGCCAGAGACAGAATACCCAGTGATACGTACCCTTGAGATGAGTCAGTAAAACTGTTTTTATGTCCTACCTTGTGGTGATTAAGGCATGTGATGCTGCTTGAGACTTTCTTCTGGTTAGCTCAAGCAGGCATCTTCCCAGCACAGTAGATATATATAATCCTGTAAAAGTTTTCACATGTATTGTAAAAGGGGCCAAAAGGTCAAAAAGATTGTTGTACATAGATGTTATATCCACCACTATCAGTTTTGACACCAGTTTTGTAGACCTGCCTTTGGGGAATACTCCCCAGACAGACCTCAGATCTGAGAAATTTCACTGGCTTCTCAATGGCTTGTCTAAGTGACTGCAAGAGACATGCCAAATAGGTTTGTTTTTTCATGTTCACACCTGTCCTTAAGGCACTAGAGACCAAAACAGCTTTCTATTCTACTTCTAAGATGACCTGACAACTTAATAATTGAATTGAGTACTTAGCTCAGTGTGCTTCCATGTGTCCTTTTAAAATTTATTTTCTTGGGATTTTTTTAACTTTTCCTCCACTGTTGCCAGCATGGCTTAGTTCCTCCCAATGCCCATGAAAAGAAAGGTTTTAATATATTTTTTCCCTGTCATATTTCATTCTCATATTAACCCTCAACACCATGGAGACTTGTGCGATCTGCCCAAATTGAACTGCCTTCTGTTGGAAAGCTTTAAGCTCCATGTCTCTGCCTATGAGATGGTAAAGAAGAACAAAATCCAACTGTGTCAGTAAGGACACGCAGTATTTTCATTCAAAGAGTTAATAGCATAAAAAGATGTTTAATGGCATCACTAGATATGCTTGCCAGGAGGAAGGAGAAGGCAA
This sequence comes from Zapornia atra, assembly GCA_013400835.1. Taxonomy (NCBI): domain Eukaryota; kingdom Metazoa; phylum Chordata; class Aves; order Gruiformes; family Rallidae; genus Zapornia; species Zapornia atra. Next base: position 18,849 of record VZTU01033345.1, read on the forward strand.
ATCCATGAAGTGAGTGAAGTAATAGAAAACACAAGTTCAATTGCAGTTGCAACTGAAGTTACAGCCAAAGTAGAAGCCATTGTTTATTGCCCAAATGGAGATTAGTAACAAGTGGTATCTCTCAGGGGTCCGTATTGGCCCTGGTACTATCCAATATCTTTATCAATGACATCAACAATGTGATTGAGTGCACCTGTCAGCAAGTTTGTGAATGAAGGGTGGCCAGCAGGTCAAGGGAGGGTTCTTCTCCTTTGCTCTCAAGAGACCCCACCTGAAGTACCACAGGTACTGTGGTTCCCAGCACAAGATAGACATGACATGTTAAAGTGGGGCCAGAGAAGGGCAAGGAAAATGGTCAGAGAGATAGACCACCTGTCCTATGAGCTGGTGTTTTTCATCCTGGAGAAGAGAAGGGAGACCTTATTGTGGCCTTTCAATATATAAAGGGATCTTATAAGAAAGACAAAGACTTTTTATCAGTGATTGTAGCAAACAGGAGAAGAGGTAGTGCTTTTAATCTGAAAGAAGTTATTGTGCTGGTTTTGGCTACAATAGAGTTAATTTTCTTCATAGTAGCTGCTATTGGGCTATGTTTTGGATTTCTGTTGGAAACAATGTTGATAACACAGGCACATTTTTGTTACTGATGAGCAGTGCTTAAAAAGAGCCAAGGCCTTTTCTACTTCTCACACCACCTCCTCCAGCGAGTAGGCTGAGGGGGAACAAAGATTTGTGAGGGGTCATAGCTGGGACAGATGACCCCAACGACCAATAACATATTCCATGTTATAAGACATTATGCTCAGTATATAAACCTAGGGGGAGAAGAAGGAAAAGGGGACGCACACACAAGAGACCTTTGGAGTGAGGGCATTTGCCTTCCCAAGTAACTGTTATGTATGATGGAGCCCAGCTTTCCTGGAGATGGCTGAACACCTGCCTGCCCATGGGAAGGTGAATTAATTCCTTGCTTTACTTGGCTTGTGTGTGCAGAGCTTTTGCTTTACCTGTGTCCCGGTTTCAGCTGAGATAGAGTTAATTAAACTCTTTGTCTCAATGCACGATTTTTCGTGTTATCCTTTTGATTCTCTCCCCCATCCTGCTGCAGGTGGTAACTAAGTGGCTGTGTGAGGCTTAGTTGCCATCTGGGGTTAAGTCATGACAGGTGGATTTAGATTTGAGATACTGATGACATTTTTTACAGTGAGGGTGAATAGGTTAACCAGAGAACTTGTGCACGTCCCATCATTGGTAGTGTTCAAGGCCAGGCTGGACAGGGCTTTAAACAACCAAATCTAGTGAAAGATGTCCCTGCCCATGGCAGAGGGGTGGACTAGATGATCCTTGAAGGTCCCTTCCACCCAAATCATTCTTTGATTCTATAGTTTAGTATGAATATACTACTTCATAGCAACCTCATGGAATAGTGTTTGGGGTTTTTTATAAATAGCATTTGATATTATAACCAAGTCTGTAATAAACAACAGAATAGAGTATATCCATGTTGCTACATGGAGATTTCATGTTTACTTTAAGACAGGCAGCCCCTATAGTTTCAGTAGAGAAATACTTTACCTGGATTATCAGTGCCAAATGCATCTGCTGTGTAAGATGGCTCATTGACAGCCCCATCAGTCTGTTTCTGCACTGCATCATACTAATGAGGTAATCATTGTGCTTCTAATGAATGGGATTAGAAAACGGGCAAGGATTTTTTGTTCTTGATCCCTTGTTCAAATGCAACTCAAGACTCTCAAAATATTTGCTTGCAATCAGCTCTGAGATGGGTTCTTTTCAGCTCTTACTAACTAAACGAAAATAATTTTGATGACAGAGGCAGCCTGCAGTTTGTAGTGGGTATAAGTAGGGAGTTCTGTTTCAGAAGTAAATTCTGGAGTAAGGTATAGCAGTAGGTAGCATGACTTGTAATTTCATGTCAGTACTAATCTTGATTGGAAAAAGGAGTTTCTTCTATTGATTAGCTTTTCTTAATAGCAACTTGGGAATAGTTAATATTATATACAATGATCCAATTTTGTTGTTGGGGTTTTTTTAGGTTAGATCTAGAGAAAAAAACACCAGAAATTGACTTCTGTTTCTTCACCAAACCTAACTGCATTGATTGAAGAAGTTTCACAGTTTTGACCCTGAATGAGCTTAAGCATCTGCGAGCTTTCTCTGAGCATTTTTCTGTGCTCAACCTTTGCTGAAGAAAGACTGTGTCAGCTTTTTGGAAAGGAAGCATGTAATTTAAACCAGTGCAGGTGAGAATCTAGTTTAATATTTGTTATTCATTTATAAACCTTCCCAGTAAACAAAAATGCATAACATATAGAGCTAGCTGATGTTTTAATTTTTTTTTATGGTGAGAAACATTTTTGTTCAAAAGATGTAGCTTTTCATGAAGAATAAAAAGCATATCATTTTGTGAAAATCTCTTCAATACTTCCTATGACATTTTAATTAAAACCATTTTTGAAATGCTTTATTTACTGGAGGAAAACTGCATTTATAGTACATGACACATTTAAAGAAGAATTTAAATGGCATTTTCAATCATGTTTTCAGCAGAAAATATTGTGGGTGAGAATGGAACAAAATCCCAAATGCTGGTTGCATTGAAACCTATGAAATGAAATGTAATGCAAAATTTGACATTTTTCATGAGATGCATTGCTTGATTTTTTTAACAGATTAAAGGTCTTTTCCTTTTAAAAAAGTGGCAATATGTCTTAATGTTTATTTGTCCTGCTCTTTCACTAGTGTTTTTCATAAATAAATGTCATGTTCTATGCATACAGTGGGATCAAATAAGCATCTAATTGATGTGTTTGTAAATGGCACGTGTAATTGTGAAATTGCTTAGCTCAGATCTGTCAGAGCAAATTCTAAAGCAGCAGTGCACAGCATGAGAATCTGAGCTAGATTATTTTTAAAATGTACAAAAAATAACAAAAAAAAAGAATCAGACAAAGCATGTTGACTTTCATGGTTTTAAATGAGCAGAACTGGAGATCATGTTAAAAACACAAACAATAAAGATGAATTAACAGCTACATATCTTATAACACCCTACATACCAAATTTGGAGACAAAGAAATAGCATTCCCCAGATATATAGGGGATATAATTAAAATCTGCAACATAAGGTAAAACATGTCTTCAATGAAGGGGAAAAAATAATAAAGGAAGAAGTATTTGCACTTATACTAACACACAGTATAAAACTTAGCTTTTCTTTCATACAATTAGTGTTTGCTTGCTATAGCAGTTTTAACATGACGTGATCAGTAAAGCAGACATTGACGTAGGGCCTGAATGTGAAATGCTTTGAGAATCCATTCCACTTCACAGGGTGATCACAGGCTCTGCAAAAGTAAGAATAACTGATAAGTATTCACAGGATTCTCAGAGACTTGCTGATGTAAAACTGCTACTGATGGAAGGGTGGGTAGTCTAGACGGTCCCAAAATGCATAGTCAAGAATGAAGTAGATATGAACTTAGAACAGTGTATTTTCAGTGGTTCTAGTCTAAGAAAACTGTGGCAGTGGAAGGGTGGGGAGGATGAGAGTATAAATGAAACACATTTATAAAGAAAATGTCGTGCATAGCCTGCTGTAGCAAGAAAAAGAGTATATATTGTGTTCCCTTCAATGCCAGCAGTTCCCATATCTGGAGGATGGTGCATTTAGTTTTAAAATACATTTTCCTGAAAAGTGGACTAAGTATTGAAGCCAGAGTGCAACACTGATGCAGTTTACAGGAAAGAATATATATTTTTTATATATATATATTTATATTATTACATTTAGAAAAGATACTATTCTGGTTTCCATTTTTCCATGCAATGAAAGCATTAGACAATTTCTCTTGATAGGAAGGACTCACTATACCATGCGTACATCTCTAAAACATAATATGTATACACTATTTATATAGACAGTTCATAAAAATACAGAGGCAGGTTTTAACAAAAAGGCATGTTTCTTTCCAATTACTATAAAAAGAAGGCTCTCAGGAAAGACAGCAGAAGCCAGATAGCACCTCCAAGATAGACATCAGTACTGAGGACTTCAGAGTGTAGACAAATTGTATTTTTGCACTCACTACCCCATGAAGTAGCAGGCCTGTGTGTTTGCAGCAAACATCACTATGAAAAATATAAGCAGGTTTTTGTAGTGTTTGTGTTTACTCTACCTTTACTCCCTTAGTGAATATTGTTTGTAGAGAAAATCTGGTTAAACTTGGTGTCAAGGGAAAGGAAAGGGATGGATAAGTAGTCTGTTATTATTGTTGAACACATAACTAAGAACAGCATTTTTCTCCCCCCCTTATTTTTTTGCTACATGTGAAAGCCTTAGAAACACACTGTTTTAATTGTTTGACTTTAAACCAACAAAGGATCAAAATAGAGCAGACATCAGACACCCATCATTCCTCAAAGCAGCAAAATACAAAACCACACATGTATTGTTATTTATGCCAATTATTAAAATTGTTTATGATAAAATATTTAGATAATCTTTTTTAATTTTATGTCCATTTTGTGCTGTTCTGCATATACAAAGCATAGGAAGTTCCTGCCTTGCAGCCACATAAACACTACCAAGAACTAATAGAAACACTCCTCTCTAATGAGAAAGGGTATCCTTCTGAAGATGACATTCATCTCAGCTAATTTAAGGTGTAAGTTATATCCATATGAATAGAACTGGAGCTCTCAGGCTCCAGGCTCCTATTAAAGTAATTACAGATCTAATCAATGCAGCCAATGGATTTTTAGGGTGGGGGTCATTAGAATAAAGACGTCAGCTTCGGAATCATCAAAAAACTGGCTGTTATTGACTAGCATTAATTACAAAGGGATCCTCAGGATGACTTTCTCAGATACAGAAATGTACACCATGGACACCTAAATTTAGCTGTACAAATTCAGCAACAGAAATCCTTCTAACATCACAAAATAATTTGCTAGAGTAACTCAGACAGGTGGAAAGGCTCTGGAAAGGGGATGGGCACCACTGATTGTATAAACTTTCCATCCACTTTGGAAACATTGTCATTTTCCTGTTCTTTTATTATTTTATGATTTTTATTTTTATTTTCAAAGAGGAAAGGCTGTAAGTGGAGGGAAAACTACCAGCAAAGGAAGAAACATTTCTATAGGTGCCAATTAACAATATGCTCACTGCCTATGCAAGTCACAAAATGGATGAGGTGGGAATCTGGAGATATTCAGTCCAACCCCAAGTCAGATCAGAGTCAGCTGAAACAGGGTGATAAGGGATGTTTGAGTTCAATTTTTAATATCTCCAAGGCTGGAGACTCCACAGCTTTTCTGGACAACCTGTTTCTGTGTTTGACAGCTCTTACAGTAAAAGAAAAAAAAAAAAAAAGAAAAAGCATTTTCTTACATTTAAACAAATTTTCATATGGAATCATAGAATGTGTTAGGTTGGAAGGGACATCTAAAGGCCATCTAGTCCAACTCCCCTGCAGTAAGCAGAGCTACCTTCACTAGATCTGGTTGCTCAGAACCCCATCAAGCCTGACCTTGAATATCTCCAGGGACGAGGCCTCCACTACCTCTCTGGGCAACCTCTTCCAGTGATCCACCACTCATAGAGAAGATTTTTTTTTCCTAATATCCAACCTAAATCTTCCTTTTTCTAGTTTAAAAACATTACCCCTCATCCTATTGCTACATGCTCTCCTGAACAGTTCTTCCCCAGCTTTCTTATAGGCACAGGTTGTGCTAAGAAGAATCTGTTTCTGTCTTCTTTATGGTATTTATACAGAAGGATAAGGTCCTCCTGAACCTTCCCTTCCCCACGATGCACTCCCAGGTCTCTCAGCCCCTCCTTGTATTTTAGATGCTCCTGTCCCTTAATCATCTTCATGGCCTTTGCTGGACTCATTCCAGTATGTTCATGTCTGTCTTTCATCCTGGGGAGCCCAGCACTGGACACAGCACTCCAATTGTTTCTTCACCAGTGCCAAGCAGATTGGAAGGCTCACCTCCATCCACCTCCTTGCAACACTTTGCCTAAGCTATGTGTATAGCATCATAGAACAGGCAACTGGCTGTCTGGATTTCTTAACACTGTCCTCAGTGAGGCCTTGTTCAAGCCAAGCCATCAACAGTTCACAACGCAAATGCAATGAATCAGTAAACAACAAATTCAAGGCAGTCCTCACAGATGCCTGACTTTAAGCTGGCCACGCTTCTTCATGAATAGTGTGTGGAAGTGTGTATATAAGCATGTGTGTACATATATACATACATATGAGTATGTGAGTGAGTGAGTGAGAAAACTTATGTGGAGGCACGCATGTCAGTGTACAGGAGAAAAAGAACACAGTCCAATCAGATGCTGTGGTCTTTGGATAGGCTTTTTCTCTAAGGACTAGGATGAAGGGCACCATATGTTTGACATGAAAGCAAACCCTACTACCAGCACAGGCCATTACTCTTGGCAGGCTCTGTAGCTACTGGGGATTATGAATCTTGATTTGCAGGCAGGGAAAATATTCAACTTGCAAAAGCTATTTAAATTAGAAATGGATAATCTACAGACTTGGCTCTCAAGTGTAACAGGAAAGATTCTCCACATACAATGTAAGTAAAAGATATATTGGGACACCAACCTCTGGTTTGGCTGAGGATAAAAATGAGTTATTTTAAGTTACTGAAAAAGAGTTTTAATTCTGTCATACTCTTAGGTTTTGATTAAAGAGGGTTTTTTTATTATTTGCTGTAGTAATAGAGAAAGACCTGGGGGTTCTGGTGGATGAGAAACTTAACATGAGCAAGCAGTCTGCTCTTGCAGCTCAGAAGGCTGATGGGATCCTGGGCTCCATTAGAAGAAGGGTGGCCAGAAGGGACAGAGAGGGGATTGTCCCTCTCTGCTCTGCCCTCATGAGGTCCCAGCTGGAGTCCTATGTCCAGAGCGGGGGCCCACAACACAAGAAAGATGTAGAACTGTTGGAGAGGGTTCAGAGGAGGCCACGAAGATGATTAGAGGGCTGGAGCACCTGCCCTACAAAGAGAGGCTGTGGGAGCTGGGCTTGTTCAGCCTGGAGAAGAGAAGGATGCGGGGAACCTCATTGCAGCCTGCCAGTACCTGAAGGGAGCAGAGAAACAAGAGGGGAATCAACTTTTTAAAAAGGTAGGCGATGGCAGGACAAGGGAGAATGGATTGAAGCTAAAGGAGGGAAGGTTTAGATTAGATATTGGGGAGAAGTTCTTTACAGAGTGGTATGGTGCTGGAATGGGCAGCCCAGAGAGGTGGTGGATGCCCCATCCCTGGAGCTGTTCAAGGCCCTGGGCAACCTTGTGTAGATCATGCCTGGAGGCTGGTGGCCCTGCCTGTGGCAGGGGGGTTGGAACTCTCTGATCCTTGGGGGCCCTTCCAACCCAGACCATTCTATAGTTCTATGATTCTATGATTTCCAGGGATGGGGCCTCCACTATACCTCTCTGGACAACCTCTTCCAGTGATCTACCACCCTCATATTGAAGGACTTTTTTCCTCATATACAACCTAAATCTCCGCTTTTCCAGTTTAAAACCATTACCCCTCATCCTATCGCTCCATGCCCCTGTGAACAGTTCTTCCCCAGCTTTCTTATAGGCACCTTTCAGGTATTGGAAGGCTGTTATAAAGTCATTTCTATTGCCTTCAAAGTCAACTGAAGAAATATTTATGAGGGAATATTTATCTTGATATCTTTTCACGCATAGAGAGGGTAAGAAAGGAACGGGTGAATGAAAAAAGATCCTGTTGTTATCAGGCTGCTAAAATTACTTGTCTGTATAAGGTAACAGTCCTTTTTACTGAGAACTGCAAAAATAGAGTTTAACGAGCTGCTCCAGTCATGTGGTGGCTTTAAGTTGCAATCAGAATCTGAACTATGGATCCATCCTAAATCTCTCCACTTCAGAGAAGCATTTTCACCCATTTGTGGTTTACAGTGTAGGGTCTACTCATTTATTTAGTCTAGGCTGTTCTACCTGTGAAGAGAGCTAGTCTTCCCAAAAGCTAGTCTCGGGAAGATAAATTCTCCAGAATAATAAACCACTTTGATCCTACCTGCTGTTGTTTTCAATCAAGTGAGATCTCTGTCTTCTAAGTAAATATGATTACACACATTGCACTGTGTAAGTAATTTCTGATGATACAAATTTTTACTTTTTCAAATTTATGTAGGCTTAATGTTTTTTCATAGAGATTAACCTCAATGAACTTCTCTGTTGGAGAAGGTTTATCTAGATAAATTGTAGTACATTTATAATAGCAGTTGGCCATTATATATGCAGAGATTTTTGGGCAGTTGAACGGTTCCTTCAACATGGGAAACAACAGCACTCATTATAAGCTAACTGAAATGACCAAAGGTCTGTGCAATTATCAGGTGGGCGTCTGCACCACTGAAAGATGAGACCCGATCCAAAGCTCACTAAAGTCCATGCAAACTCTCTCACTGGCTTTAGCTTTTCATCAGACCTATATGGAAGTTCTTATAGTTGCTCTGCAAGTCATAGTCTGCAAACCCAGACATTTGAAATGCATCTGATGGATTGCCCAAAGGATGGAGTGTATAGGCCAGAATGAACAGATGGATTTTGGTACAGAGTACTGAGAACATTGACATGGAAAAAGCTTTTTAGAACTATTCACAGCCACCTTCTCAAAATGTCAAACTCATTCAGTGAGTGTGTGCATGCCAGAGCTGGACTCTCAGAAACTACATGTTAAGTGTTCATTTAAATGTTGCCTTTTTTGTTTGTTTTTTTTTCTTTTTTTTGGGTTTTGTCAATTGTTTCAGTTCATGTTGTAATGAACCTGTTCTGAAGACAGAAATGTCTTTTAATGTTTTCAGACTGAAACCTTCACATATGAACTTCTACACTGATTAAGCCCATGTCCTGTCACAATATATTGTATTAATCTGCTGAAACTCTTTTATATACTATACCAGTTTCAGATGTAGCTTCCAAATATGAAGGAGCTAAAAACTTGCAACAGCATATCATTCATGGTAGAGAACCTAAACTGATCCACAAGGCTGAAATTAGTGATAGCATCATGTTACATGAGGATGAGCTCTGCTGAGGCCGCACCTTGTGTACTGTGTTCAGTTTTCGGCCTTTCACTACAAGAAGGATGTTGAGATGCTGGAGCGTGTCGAGAGAATGGCAATGAAGCTGGTGAAGGGTTTGGAGCATAAGTCCTATGAGGAGTGACTGAGGGAACTGGGGCTTTTTAGTCTTAAGAAAAGGAGGCTGAGGGGAGACCTTACTGCTCTGATGTGCAGAAGGAAACCACAATCTGTATAAAGTTATAAAGCAGGTACATTTACTGTAGCGCTGGGTGCAAGGGGGATTACTCCTCTGAACTTGCATGCCTAAGAGACAAAGCAAGCGTCCCTTCACAATACAAAAGCATGAATATTCACTAAGGGTGTTGCATTATTACAATCAGTTCAGGGGTAGGAGTGATTATTATAATTATTTCTCATGATCATTTGCATAAGTCCCCTCCTCCTTGCGCAGGCATGCTGCTACCTGGTGGTGGTCTTTGGGGGTCTTCTGGAGGAAGGCTTGTAGTTTTCCTTGCAGTGTGCTCTTCATCTTTGGTATGGAATGCTGAGTTTTCTGGAGTCCAAACCGCAGAACTGGGTCTAACTAGATGGATACTTCACAAAGACAATTGAGTCCCTCTTTTGTGTGCAGGCTGTTCCTTATACGTTGTGCCTACAGCTCAAGGCTGCCTCCTTATTTGGGCTAGACTTTAGTTCCAGGCCTGGACATTTGCTGAGCTAGATTGCACTAACAGTGTTTAACTATTGATTCTCTGAATTAGCTCCCTACAACTACCTGCAAGGAGGGTGTAGAGAGGTGGAGGTTGGTCTCTTCTCTCAGGTAACAAGTGATAGGATGAGAGGAAATGGTTTCAAATTGCACCAGGGGAGATTTATGTTAGATATCAGGAAGAAATTCTTTACTGAAAGGGTAGTCAAGTATTGGAACAGGCTGCCCAGAGAAGTGGTGAAGTCACCATCCCTGGAGGTATTTAAAAGATGTCTAGATGTTGTGCTTGAGGACATGATCTAGAGTAGGACTAGCCAGGGTTAGGCTGTGATTGGACTCGATGATCTTGAAGGTCTCTTCCAACCCAAGTGATTCTATGATTCTATGTTCCATGTTTTCTGTTTCTGAAAACCATCAAAAGAAAGTTGGAGAGAGTAGGAAACCTTTGTTTGTTTACATTTTTCCTGCCTCTAGCCACTTGTAGTTGCTAATGCTCCTTTTTCCCCAATGTGCCAGAGAACTAAGTGTGCAAAGAATGTTAGTTCTGATAGCTACAGAATTATCTCAGATTTTCCAGACATGTATGGCAGTCTTCTCCCTGTGCTGGCACCTAGAAAATCTCCCTCTCCCCCTTCACTGACCTCACTGTTTGCAAAGTTGTTCCTCTCACATATTCTCACACCTTTCTAACTGCAATTGCTTCTGGTGTTTTTTCCCCTTCTTAACTCTGTTATCCCAGAGGTGATATCACTATCACTGATTAGCTAGGCCTTGGTCAGGCGTGGATTCATCTTGGAACCAGCTGGCATTGGCTTTACTGGACATCGGGGAAGCTTCTGGGAGCTTCTCACAGCAGTCAACCCAGTAGCTCTTCCGCTACCAAAACTTCATCATGCAAACCCAACATAATGGGGTAGATATACTTTGCTTATTTGTTTGGGATTCAACAAATCACTGGCTTTGAGCATCAGCATCAAATTTACTCCTGAGTGAGATAATCCTCCTCTGCACTCAGGGTACAATTCATGACCTAACTCATTTGAACTGACTGTCTTCTGCCTGTAATGGTTGGGAATGGTTTCTGAGAACCCATCTTCCCTTTCTGATCACCTTGATGACAGTTTCAATCTAGGTCTTATATAACTATTATTGACATAAATTTTTAATGATGCATATTCAGGATTCAAAAACCAAAAAAACTAAAACCAAAGAAAAAAGACAACAGTCAAGATACTAAGAAAACCTGTAGTGTTCCCTGCCTCTTTGAAGCTGTTGCTGATCAGATACCAAATTAGACAAACTGCATTACTGCCACTGTGAACCTTCCAGACCTAAGTCACTTTCTGGGCCCTTGTTTTAATAGTGGTACTGTGTGACCATGATGAGATTTTGCTTTCAGTAAAGCCTATTTTTTAATGAGTTATTCCATTTTTGAATGGTCCTTCCCACTAATATTCCAGGAAAGTAAATGACACCCACTTTTCATTATAGCACTGTTTATACATTTCTCTCATGCACCACTGCTCATAGCAGAAAAGCTCTGGTTCTTAGTCACACTGGACATTTCTGCTTATACTGGAATTTTTACAACAACTTCTTAAAATAGGACAGACCTAATAACCCAAGAGTCTTCTGTCAGAAAATATGAGATAGCAGGGTGATTATATACTCCATGCAATATTGCTTCATATTCACATAGTCATTTATTTCTCCTGTGCATTCTCTTAACTGCATCAACAGGGCCCAACAACCACCTTTGATTCGACTTCACTGAAATAATTTCTTTTTTCAGTTTAGAAATATGCCTCAGTAGAAATCCTGATCCTTTGGAAGTTTAAAGGACTTCTAGCCCTCACATCAATGGCTTCTAACTTGGCAGCTGCATATCATTGATGATACAGGAGAGGCAAATGTCAATGCAAGTAGATGGACATCTTTCAGGGACCACCAGAAGTACACAGGTGAATCTCATGGATAATATGGATTTATAATAAAGGAAAACTAAATAAAGAAATTAGATGATACTGGGGAAAAAACAAAAACCTCAAAAAAACCCACCACTGCCAAATCTGAAGTCCATACTACAGGCACTGTTTGATGGTCCAAGAAAGATGGAAACTCTTTAAACCAGATCATTGGGATTTACTACACTAAAAGACATCCCAAACATTTTCCATTTTCATGCTAGAAGACTTGCATGTCACTAGTAGGAATTTACTCCCATGCCTTTCTATGTGTGACCTGTAAAGATTTGTCTTAGCAATACATTCCCTATTAATGTCACAGTATATGGCAAAGTTTTAAAGAAATATGCAACTGATATGGTCATGTAGACCTCTGAAAAAGATCTGTAGCAGTGTCAGAATCTTGACCTAGGAGCCTAAAGTTCTAAATGACATAATTACAGCAAGAAATAGAATAGGTGATATCACATTTCAGGACTGAATATTGTTAACTAAGATAATGGAGAAAATACAACGATTTGAGATCATGACAAAATCCATTTCACAAAGACAGAATGTCCAGGGCCTGGAAGGTTGTGAAAACTCTCTGAGAAAAGGTAGAGAAAGCAAGGGGATCCTTTCTGGACCTTGTGACTCAATGAGAGGGCCTTGCCCAGCCACACATCAGACTTGAACACTTTTATGTGACAGCAGTAACACATAATGAATGAGATGGGCAAAGGGGAAGGGGAAGCAGTAATTTTGCCCAATGTCTTAAGAAAATGCTGTTATAGCCAATGTCTTAAGAAAATGCTGTTATAGAACTAGCAAGACCATGTGCATAATGATTTTTAAATTATCTGATGATGAATATGTGCAACATCGGATAATGACATTGCAAGCTCGGCTCTGATTAAATGGTGAGTGAATAGCAAATCTCAGCAGCATTGTCTTTTCACATTATATCAAGGGGAAAATCTCCTATTTATGAATGAACTGAGCTAATTTTTTCCCTCATGGCTCACTGTGAATGGCAGAGTTGTGTATGATTGAAAAGTCATTACATAGTTCTTTAAGATGAAAATGTTTAATCCAAGACACTGTTCCTTTTCAACCTCCAGTAACTTCTTATTTGAGTCATACAGCTGCTGTAAGCTCTGAATGCATTTTCTGAGGTTGTGTGAGATGTAAAATTTACATTCTGACAAGTTCTTCCAGTAAGTTCTGTCAAGGGTCCCCAGGAGCTACATGAAGCACAAACTTACAAGCTACTGTAATTCACCAAGACTAAAAGACATTTTACTAGCTTTCTCTCTTGACAGTTCTTGGGTTCATAGAGCTTCAAAACCTCCAATTGTTTTTCTGTATCTCCTGTTTTTGACCATTAATGCCGATCTCACTGCAGATACTTCACCACTATTTATATGGGCTATGCCCATTTGTGTTGATCCACTCTAGGGTCCATCAAGACACCCACAGAGTGCTATGGCAATGCTTCAGTGAAAAGGTGAAATTGGTGAAGAGGTAGGAGATATGAAGATGTATCCAAGCTGATATATATATAAATAAGTAAGCAAGCAATTCTATTCTTTGAACAAGGAAGAACTTCTTCATGCCTGTACTAAAGCAAGTCAGTAGAAAGAAGGGACCAAAACCCCTTAAAAATAAGACCTTGTTCTTCTCAGGATCACAACTTACAAAAGCTGCTCTCTCAGAACAATACATACTGTTCATATTATCTTTATTGTAGAAACATTGTCATTCTTCTTCCAAAAACAACATAAACAACACTGCCCTGTCACTTGGGATTCCCTTCATAACATTCCAATAAACTAAAGAACCATATTCTTCAGAAGAATGAAATGCAGAAAAATGAGGCTCAAGGTGCAGAACAGTTATGACATCATTTTGTTGTCTTGAAAATAAAAGGTTAAAATTGACAAGAATTCATGATGTAAACCTAAGTGACCTTATTCAGATGGCACTGAAGGACCAAGAAAATAACATTGGTCTTTATCCATCTGTGAGATCACTTTGCATTTTAAGCTGCATCAACTTTTCTCAGCTACAAGATGCAGCCTTTTTCTTGTATCTATCTCTTTAAAAAAGAAAACAAACCAACAATTCAGAGGGCTTTGGGACTGGAGACATTGCTAGGTTAATAGCAAGAAATCCTGTTTCTCATGAGGAGAATGAAAAGGAGAACATAGCACAGAGATGCTTTGATTTGCCAGCATTTCAGGACAGGATGTTTCTTCCTGTTGCCACTTGGAACAAAAAGGTGAATGATTTTGTTCATCCTTTTGCAAGTGGTATGGTTGTCAGGTAAAAGCCTCTAGCAGAGAACAGCAGGGACAGTGCTCCAACTGCACCTCTTTAATCAGACTTCTACAGTAATGGAGGCAATTTGAAGACGTTATTTTAAAAGACAGAGGCACCACCACTTACACAGCCTATTTTCCTCCCTTTTGCTTCACCTTCAGAGTGCTCCAAGGCACTCTGGGTTTCTTTTTATATATGCTTTAACCCCAGTGTCCTCAGGTGGAAGCTAACATTTGAGCTAGCTAGTACACTTCTCCATTCCTCGTACTTCACAGACAAGTGACTAGAGTCCACTTTTGGCCATATCTCTTTTGGTTTGTGTAGTCGCCATCTATCTTTCCCTAGAAAGAAAGGGCTCCCAGACTCACATTTGACAACTGTTGTATGGAGGGAGGAAGGTGAAAGAAAAGCAACTTTATGAATATGCTGAATTATTCTGGGAAGCACTCAGGATAACACTGAAATGAGACACATAAAACACTGGCCAGATAAGACATCATGTGCTGGAGAGTAATAGAGATTAGATAGCAGCCCTGACGAGTCATCAGTTTGCACCAACGTGGCAAATCTTGTATTCCTTTGGGAACATGCAGAATTACTGGCATTTGACTTTCAGCTTGGATTAACTATCAGGAAGAAAAATGCTGACTCAGGTTAAAATATGTCTGGTGCAGGAAAAGACAATTTCAAGGAGACGGAAGCTTAAACACTAGAGTATGTAGCTAAGGCTGCCTAGCGTGCAAATCACTCAGTACCCATTCAGCATATCATTACTATTTCACCATCCCTGAGAATCTGCCAAGAGCCATGGGGAAATACCAGACTTTCACCTTGCAGCAGCATTTAACTACAGAGCAAGCAAATCAGAGCTATAAAAGGTG
>VZTU01033346.1:6959-20311 GCA_013400835.1 Zapornia atra
TTGCCGGCCGCGCCCGCCCCGCGCGAGCTGCCGCGCGAACTGCCACGCCACGCCCTTCTGACGTGCCATGCCGCGTTCACGCGGCCGGTTCGTTCCGGCTCCCCGCGGGCTGCTGGTGTACGTGGGGGGGGCGGTGGCCGGGGTGGGGGCGGTTCGGCAGCTTCACTCCCGTCTCTGCCCCCGCTGAGTCAGAGCTGCCTGGCCTTAGGTGCTGCCTCTCGCCCGCTCGGTCGGGAACCGGCGGCGGGGCTTGGAAACTCTCTCCCTGAGGCGTTGGGGCTGTTTGCCCGCTGTTCTCGCCGCTTCTTTGGCTGCTCAAGGAAGGGCTGCCATCGCAATTCGCCACTCAGGAGCAATTCGCCTGAGTGGCTGTGCTTGCTGGGAGGGATCCTAACGACATTGTGTAGCACCATCAGGAAGGAGAACAAGGAAATTCCGTGTGGGATGAACGCACGAAGCATCTTTGGTATTCCAGATCTACCAGATACCAGCAGATAGACTGCTGAGGAAGGCAGGCTGTTTTCATAGGAGAAAGCACCGTGCAGTGGAGGTTCTCTCATCTGAGTAGCTTTCTTCTAAGAAATGTATTTGCATTGAAAAGGCTTTTGTTTGGGTTTTTGGGGTGGTTTTTTTAGGAGGAATGAGAGAGATCATTGTGGTTTTCCTTTAAAGTATTTTTTAATAGTATCAGATACCACCTATAATGTACTAAGTCCTCTGGCTTGGATTTCTTTCATTAGTGCGAGTTGGTTTATAAAAAAAAAAAACCAAAATTGACAATTTAAAGAGACAATTTAAAGAGACAAAATTGACAGTTTCTCACCTCTCACCCAGAGAAAGACTATGGGGATATAAAACTTTTTTCAGTTTTTGTTCAGTGTGGCAATCAGTTATATTCTGTGATAGAACAGAAAGGGAGGATAAAGCGTGTAAACATGATGTATTTTAAGGGCTGATGAAAGGAAATTAGAAACTATTTCTGCAGTAATACTTCTTGTTTTGGCTTGTTGCCTTCTTGACAGGAGATTCTGCCACAGCTTGAAGGCACTAAAGGGCAGGGCGTGGGGTGGGAATAAAGGTGGCTTTTTAATTTATTTATTTATTATGTATTTTTGATCTAACACCTGAATGTAATATGTTATATGTTGCTTTGTGGGTTCAGATTTCCAGCGAGAGTTTACAGTGACTACTCCATCTGTGCAGAGTCTATGGACTGAATGGTGTTCCCGTCTCAGCTGGAGCCTTTACGCATTCATTTTAATGCTAAAAATAGCCCATGTGAATGATTTTGTAGCTGTCCGAAAGCCTTTGTTCTCCCTTGAGAGTAATTTTTTAGTATATGAATTATTTAACGGGCATTACATTGCAGATGTAGTCTGACGATTGCTGATAATACAGTTCTCTGTCCCATGCATCAGCTGTCCTTGAAGGAACGCATGCACTAGGCAAGTTTTTAAGCCAGGACTGCAGCCTGCTCTTCTGGCAGTGTTTGAAATTTTAGTTTGCTTGAGCAGTTAAGACTTCAGAAGTGTACCAACCCTGTTACTAGCTTGTGACTTTAAGCACATGTATTTTGGGCTTGCTTCTAAATGGAAAGGAAGAGTGGAAAAACACAGAAGAGGCTAGAATGACCTGAGCTAGCTTGGAGTTTTTCTCAGATGAAGAGATAGAATCTCTGTTACTCTCTCAGTTTTTGCCCTGCTCTTCTTCCTTCACAATCCCCAAAACTGTCAACAAGAAACAGCCTCCAAGTTTCACTTCAAAATAACTGTCCTTTCTCATTCTGCTCTCATTTTAGAGCCAATGTTTTAGTGTTCATGCTTGCACGTGGCAGTGATTTTCTTCACATAACAAGTCTGATAATGAGCTTTATGGATATTTGTTAGCACAGGTATTGAAAAAGTAAGTAAAAATAAACAACAACCAAGGAAAGAAAAAAGCAAAGCAAAATGATGCTTCTCTCATTCTTGGGAAGTGTGTATTTTTCTGATCCTCTGGCTCCAGTTTTGTCACTATTCAAGACTTTTCTGTCAGTATACTCTTGCCACTCTCTCCAAAACAGTTGCAAAAGGCCTGCAACACTTTCAGAAATATTTGGAATTGGGATCCACTGGTAGACAGTAGCACTGGCAGCTAACCACTTCAGAGTGTATGTGGATCACACACATCGCCCTGCATTTACTGCCCTGAGTCAAGGAAAAGAAGTGAATGGGTGCTCCAGCACACTGTCCAAAACTGCAGCAGTTGGTATTAAATGTTTGCTTCCTTGCTTGTCTTGTATATAGTCAGATTCCTTTTAGTCTGATACAGTGGGTGAACATCTCATGAAAGACAGAAAGCTCCAATGGAGGAATACCAAATACAGGTATGTATTTGAGACACCTGGCTAATGGCCAATTTCTCAGTGAACTGCTCGTTCCTGGCTCACACTGGCCGAACTATTCATGAACAGTTAGTTCATACATGTACCAATAGCACAAAAGGAAATGGAGAAGCCTGATTATCCCTGATCTCAAGAGGAACAAAGAAATGTTAGAATATTGCCCTTGGTTAGTGCCTTTTGTGAGCATCCACATATACATGGAATATATCTGTGAATATTGGAAATTTTTGGTGTTGGTAACATTCAGACCTTTTTTTCTTGCAGCAGTCATCAGGCTCCTCAAAACCCTCAACCTGAGTTCATAGCTGCCCTGTCAGCTTGCTGCATTATGCCTCATTTATTTGTCCTTATGAGATATGCTGTTTCCTCATCCACAGTAGAACTTTTGCTTTTGTGGATTCAAAACCACAAAAAGAAAACAGAAGAATTGAATGTATACTTAGCAGTTTGTTTTGCAGCAGGCACTCTGCCATCACTAATGCCTGTGGAAGAGGTCTGCAATGTTTGAGAAAAATAGCATATTCTGCACAAAGGCTTGAAGTTCAAGTGCAAAAGTAGCATCTACAGTGCTGTTGTCTTGTCAGACTCTTTGCTGTGGAGTTGGGAGCTCTTAAATTTCATCTTTCTTGCATCTTCCGTCAAGTGTCTAACCACTTCTCAAGCACTGAAGAAAAACTCATAGGCTTAGTGTGGATGATCAAGGCACCCATAAATTTCTACCCCTGATAAGCACCACTTCCTGAGACCTCCCAGGTGGGACCCAAGAGAAACTTACCCAAATGAGGTAATGAGCTGTGGAAGTACGGAAGGCAAGGACACGTTTCACTGTAGATCGAAGTGTACCAGTAACTAAAATATTTCTCTTCCATACCTCTGCAGAGCAGTTTTTGCCAAGTACTTCATTGCTATCATAACACACACACCCCCACCCCACATAAAACAAACAAGAGCCATGGGACATCTCTTCTAGAGAATCAAATTATCAAACCCTAGAGGATATAGTTGCTGGTAGCTACGGTGTGAATCTGAGTTACCTCTCTTTAGGGGACAGCTTACCAGTAATTGTAGTTCCAGATGTGTGTCCATATGCTCATTCATTATTCCTCCCCTCACTCCCACCCCCCACCCCCAACCTGCCCCATGTCAAAGGTTGAGAAAATAAGAGCATGTGCTTTGCACTACCCTTTTGTGGTCATGCACAGAGGATCAGGCAATAAGGACACGTATCACAGGGCGCTGCAACAACACAAGGCTACAATAGTGCCAAAGAAAGGAAAAGAAAAACCATCATGAGCTGCACATGGACTAAAAATAAGAGACCATCACAGCAGTAGGGACACAGCAGTGAGAGGGTAAGGCGGCAGCAGCCTAGCCAAAGCTTTGCCCTGAAAGTCAGACATGCGGGGCAGCAGCATCACACAAGGGCTTGAAGGGGAAGGAAGGGGGACTGGAAGAGAGGTTCCTTGTGACGCTGCTGACCCAAGCTCAGAGCTGCCATTCTGACCTCAGCAGTGCTTTAAAACTGCTCTTGCACTGCTGCCTTCGTTCAAACCTCTTCAGTCACATTTTGGGCAGTGCAGTTTGAGAGGAAGTGTGGGAGCAAGTAGAAGTTTGGGGGAGAAACCAGTTGTTGCACAGATACCTTGCAGTTTGCCTTGCTACAAGGAAATAAACTTTATAGGTCGATTAAATGGATGCGTGACATTTTAACTGCCCTATATCTGAAGCGTACATTGTTCTGCTTCTTGTTTTACAGCACACTCTCTTTATTTTCTCTTTACTGCAGGGAACAGAGGCCTCATCTGTGTGATAAATGTGCCTAGAACCTTGTAAGGGTCTGAGGTGGGCAGGCGCACGTTTAACAGGGAGTTTTGAATTGGGTCATTTGTAGATTAATGGAGCAGTTGCACCCAGCAGTGGCCCTGCTACCATTCTCAGCCTGCAGGAAACAGCCAAGGCCACAGAGCAACACAAAGCACAGGGCAGCTATTCCCTCTGTAGCTGAGCAGAGTATCCTAAATGTAAATGGCTTCATCAAGAATTGCAACACTGATTGCCCTGTAAATTGGGCAGGCGGCGTTCGCATCTGGTCTCAAAACATGTCTGCAGAGCTGGTTTCTCATCCTAGGTGACAGTTTGGAGAAGCATGGCTGTCAGCTTTGCTGTTGTAGGAAGTCTACGTTGCCAGGGCTGTGGGGTGGGGATTGGAGCCTTCCCGAGGGAAATGGCAACACTGGAGCAAGACAAGGCCCTTGATGCTGCTGTGGATGTGATATGCTCCATGTGATACCCACTCCTCAAGCTTTGGGCTGTTAGTGTTGTTCTGGTACCGTGTGTCCTACACTGCTAGGATCAGCTTTGAGGCAAGAAAGTTGGAGAGGGATAAGAGAACAAAGCACTGCAGGAAGACCTGAGTTTAGGTTGCAAGCTGTCTGACAGCTCAGTCATGCTGTCTGACTAATTAATTTAATCTCATGTAACGACTCTTACAGGCAGCTTAGAGCCAATGAATGTTTTGAAAGCCAGTACCAGGCTGGGGCATGACCTGAGAACTAGGCATGCTGATGCATGTACTCTTTTGTCCTCTGTATGCTCATCTTGAACAGCATATTTCAAAAACAGTGTATTTCTTATCTAATCCAGAAGTCCCTTTTCTTCCACCTAGCCAGAAAAAAGGTGTTTACATACAAGAGCTTCTAAAATTTATTTATAGGGATAAAACAGAGGTGCAAGAAATCCAAAGCTGTCCATGGTTTTCAGCAACGCTTGCCAGGTTAGCTCCTTGCCAGGTCTAAGAGGAGATCCCGAATTTAGCCAAACTTGTTGATGAAAGAGGATAGCATCATAGTCTGAGTGATGCATTTTCTTCTCCCTCCCCCATATTTTTGTGCTAACTGTTGCTTATTTCTGAGTGCCAAATGAAGCAGAAAGCATGTAGCTTGCTTTCACATTATGTATTTGTTAGAACTTGTCGCTGTCTTGCTCAGGGGAAGGGAGGAAAAAAAGCACAGTCTCTGGTTACCTCTTTGATTTGGAACAATCTTAAGGGACATGCAGAAGAACTTTAGTGTTTCTGAGGTGGTCAGTAACTTAGGTCAGTAAAATGCTGCTTCTCAGTGTGTGTGTGGGAGATGAGTAAGCCATGGGTTCTATCTGGAACTGGTGCTGAAATGCTCAGGAGCAAAGCTCACAGGTAGAAGCAAGGAGGCACAATGCAGAGAGAATTGAGGTTGCCAGCAGAAAACCAAGGGCACTGCCAGTTAGGATCTTCAGTTTCAGGTGAAGAAAAAGAGTCAAGCAGACAGTAACACAGCAGATATGGCAGTGTCAAATAGCAATTCTGTTTTAACCTACACCAGGGATGTTCTTTTCTGGTTTTGACTTTCCTCCAAGAACATCATCACAGAGCTACTCACAGAATGTTGCTAAAATCTGACCACTCTGCTGTAGGGCACAACCCGGAGGAAGGGTGGCTCACAGTACAGATGGGGGCACAGGGGGAGTCCCAGGTTCACTCAGCTCAGCTGCCCCAGCCATTTTAAGCTGATTTGTTGCAAAGAGAAGTTTAATGAGTGTTGAGGATCTAGTGGATAAGCATATTATGGTGGGGTTTTTTCCTTCACACACATGCTTTTTCAGGACTTTATATCTTTTAAAGCCAAGTTTCAGTGAGAGACGGGGTTGCCCTGAGTTTGACATCTGAGATAACCCTTGCTGAAGCTGCAGAGTGTTCTGCAATGGCAGGAAAGCAAAGTTGGGGGGTGGAAGGGTGGGCAGGGAGGGAGCATACAGTTTTATTATTTTTGTCTAGATTCACATGCTTCTTTTCGTCTCTTACTTGGAACAAGAAACCATATCAATGTGCTTCTTGTGTTGCCTTCAGTCAGAGGACCAGTAACAGAGAGACTTACAGGTGACACACATAAGCAGTGTGCTAGGAGGCCTCCGAAGCCTTGCTCATTGCTTTGCTAGGCCAGGTCACCAGCACCCTCTCAGAGGGAGGTCACCTGTTAGCCGGTACGAATGGGGATAGTAGACATAGTACATCACTTCTGAGCTTCTTCACAGGTGTGATGGACCTACTGCAGGTGAAAGGTGAGCCCATCAGCAACAGTGGTAGCACCTCTATGATACCATATTTAAGAAAGGGTAAAAAACCCACAACCTGCTGTGCAGCAGCAGCTGGAAGAGAGAAGTGGGAATCTGTGAGAGAAACAACCCTGGAGACCCAAAGATCAGGGGAGGAGGGGGAGGAGGTGCTGCAGGCACCAGAGCAGAGATTCCCCTGAAGCCTGTGGAGAAGACCATGGTGAGACCGATATCCACCTGAAGCCTCTGGAGGATCCTGTGCCCCACCAGGTAGACATGCTCTGGTGAAGACAGTGACCCTGTAGAGAGCCCATGCAGAAGTAGGGTCCTGGCAGGACCTGCGGCCCCATGGGGGGCCCGTGCTGGAGCAGTCTGCTCCAGAAGTTCTGCACCACATGGAAAGAACCCACACGGGAGCAGGGGGTGAAGAACGGCTGCCTGGGGGAAGGACTCAGGGTGCAGAAGGGGGCAGAGAGCTGTCTCCCATGAGAGGGACCCCACGCTGGAGCAGAGGAAGAGTGTGAGGAGTCCTCCCCCTGAGGAGGAAGGAGCGGCAGAGACAACATGTGATGAACTGACCCCATTCCCCATCTTCCTGTGCCACTGTGAAGGAGGAGGTAGAGAAAATCAGTGGTAAAGCTAAGCGTGGGAAGATGGGAGAGTTGAGAGGAAGGTGTTTTTAAGATTTGGTGTTATTTCTCATTATCCTACTCTGTTTAATTGGCAATAAATTAATTTCCCCAAGTCAAGGCTGTTTTGCCTGTGACAGCAACTGGTGGGTAACTTCCCTGTTGTCATCTCAACCCACGAGATTTTCTCCCCCTGTCCTCTTGGGAGGGGGAGCAATAAGACACCTTGGTGGGCACATCACAGCAAGCCAAGGTTAACCCCTCATATCTGGAAAAGTGACACAAGGGTCAGGTGCAGCAGGAATGGAGCAGGACTAGAAAGCTGTTTTTCTGTGTAATGAATCCTCAGATAACATAGCAAGACAGGAGAGAATTGATGAGGAAATCTGAGTTGTACAAGGCTCCTGTAACTGACTACATATTTCAGTTCATTAGCAGCCACCGCAATGTCATTTAACTCCATCACCTCTCCACCAAAACCCAGCCCTTTGCCCCTTCTGAAGGAGGCTGCTGCAGCTTTCAAAGCCTGTTACCAGTTTTCCATGAGTTACAATGAGCTCACATCACTTGGCCTGCCCTCTTCCTGGAGTCCGGGTGCTGACAGTCACCTGTCAGCTGAGGACCACAGCACAATGCTGTGTTTTCATCAGAAGGACTAGGTGTCAGCCCTAAAAATGACACTTCCTTCAGGGACCAGCTGTGGGACAACTCTGAAGACTTTTCCCTTTTTCCTCTGTCTGGGCAGGTTTACCTGACCAAAGAAATCTAGTGGGGTTAGAAGTGCAGAAGCTGCTGAATTTTCCCTCCTCAGTCTCAAGATCTGCAACCAATGCCTGCTTGTATATGTGGGCTTTTATTACTGGGCCCTGTGCTCAGCCATGGAGCAGCTGGGCACCTGCACTGTGGTCTGACTTCTAAGAGACCTTCTGATCCTGCAGCAGACCCTTCATGCGCACCTTCACTTCCAGTCAGGCCGGGATTTTTCTGTTGCTTCCCTCAAATGCAAACACCAAATCCACTTCCTGACTGGAGAACCACGACAATCAAGCCCAGCATTCACTTTGCATTTAGCCCCAGGAGCAGAATCGCAAGACCTGCAGCCTTCAGCTCGGATGAGAACACGGTGCCGTGTCCACAGTGGCATCCCTCACAAGTCACCCTGCCTGTAAGGAAAACAGAGGGTATGTTTTTGAGGCCCCTACTCTCAGAGGTAAGGGCTCAAGATGGTACTGCATCAGAGTGACAGTATGTCATTGGGGCTGACTAAGGGGGTGTCTTAGTGTTGTAAACACCCCCACTGACAGTCACATGCAGGCACACTCACAGAGATTTGTTGAAAACATGCAAGGTTGCACAGTCAGAGCCTTCTGCCCCTTGCGACCAGACTAGTGTGTGAGCACAATGCCAGATAAGCAGTCCCATGGACAGAGGTCTCTGTTACTGTGGGTGTGACTGCTGCTGCCCTCCCACACTCCACACCACTTTCTGTGGAGGTGTTTCTCAGAGAACCAAAGGAAAAAGAATTACCCTGTCTATCTCTGCAAGTTCCTTCATCTTTCCTCTTGCAGTTCGGTGTTTCTTCCATCATGACAAGAGTTTGGTAATGGAACTGTCTCTCTGTAGTAGCTTTGCAGAGGATAGATCTTGTTCCCATGTCCCATCAAATGACTATTTGTGATAGAAGTAACTAAAAGCTGCATCTGAAGCAGTATTAGAAGTGAAAGGTTCTCTCTCTGATCACCCAGGCAACCCTGAGTGCTTTTACTGACATAAATTAGCAAAGTAAAAGTGAGTTATAGTGACCTCAGATGAGACAAGTTGTCCTATTCTGGCTTAGTTTCTGCAGTTCTTGTTCAAATAAATAATTTCATTAAACCAAATGAGGCTTTTTGACTAGAGTGCTGTGACCCTTTTTTACTTTTCTCAGAAGATCTACTTTTTCTTACTTTGCAGTAATTGCTTGAAGAGTAGGGAGCTCTCTTGTCAGTCTACTGCTTCTGAAGAGATATATGATCCTTCTGGGTACAGAAGAAAGGCAAGGGACCGGGCAATCCATTTATGAAAAAAATATATTACCAGCTTCATATACTTAATAAATTAGTTTTCTCTTTTTCAAAGTGTCTGTTATACCCTGTGTGCTTTTGGACCTCACTGGAAATCTCTGAAGTGACTTTTCAAGAAGTATTACTGATTGAAGTGAGGATGAGACCTGGGATGTCAGCCACTTGGTTGCATTGCTACAACAGCAAAATGGGGCACTGCTGTTATACTTTAGAGGATGTTAGTCCTGACAAAATATCAAAATATTGCTAAAGCTACTTCAAGAGCATTGTAGGAGATGTTTAGGGGCAACCTGCTTTTGTCTGTTGCTTCAAGTCTCAGTTAACTTCATTAGCTCCTGCTGCATATTCCTGATAATCCATGTAAATATGATGTTAGTGATGTGAGGACTAAGGCTGACCTCAGGTTGGAAACAAGCAACATCAGTAGCACATAAAGTCTTCAGTAATAGTTCTCAGAAGGCCAAAACCTTAAGTAGTGCATAGTGAAGGAATAAAAAATGCAGATGATGTGCTGTAGCAGAAATTTAGGCAAAAGGTTGTAGAGAGGAAAAAAAAGGCACTGAAGTCCTGAACCATGTAAATCTATTCTTAGTTTTGTAAAATCCTTTAAAGTCTTTGCAGCCTCTCAGTCTGGATTCTCTTGGCCTGATTAGAAAAGGGTCTGCCCTTTGCAGGTTCATGTACGAGGTGGGACTGCAGGGTTCTCAGTTGGGAAACAGTCCAGTGTGCTGGGAGACTGGTGTTACTTTGGGACAACAAGCTATCAAAAACAATTGCCCATCCAGGGCAGCCAGCATCCACTCTCCAATTATCCAAGCATTTACAGCAAGTTTATCAACATCTTGTAATGTGAACATCAAGATTGCCAATGTTGGGGGCAGGAGGGTTTATGGGCCCTGTGACATGGTTGGCTGGACAGGACCGTGGAAATTTCTGACAGAGAAGTTTAAATTTAGAAGGCATGTCAGTCCTGTGGAGGATTTTTCTTTATGAGTGTGGATGGCTTTCCTCAGTGGCAAATAAGCAGCTGCACATATTTGATCCCAGTTTTCCAAGAAGTGACAGCACTGATTATTGCATTGATAATAACCAACTCTAGTTGCCCTTCCACTAGCTGCCTTGGCTGGCATGACCCAACTGGACGTACGCAGGGAGGAGGATCTTACCTGCCTTTGCTCAGAATTAGCTAAGTGCCTTCACTGAGAAATCCATTTTTCTTAGCTCAGTGAATCCATTTTTCTTAGCTCAGTGCAACAGAGTACCAGTCTGCACTAGGGGAGGGAGCAGTGCTGCACAGGAGCGTGATGCAAACAGCTCCTTTGGTTTGGGGTGAGGCGAGGGCCCTGTGGAGCAGGGCAGGCGCCGCTGACCCACACAGGAGCTGAGCTGGGGACGCGGCACTCGCAACAGGCTTTGCCTGCCGGTGGCTGCGATGCCTGCAGGCACTGACACAAACCATGCGAGTCCCTCGAAGCCAAACGGCTTCGGCAGTCTGAGCTGGGGCAGGATGTGCGTCCTACCGGCGTGGCGCTGGGCCGCGCGCTGCTGCTGGCTGTGGGATGGGTATTCGAAGCGCCGCTGCGCAGGAGGCAGGCCGGTGGATGTCTCACACAGCGTCTGAGAAGTGCCTCCTACCCCAGAAACCACCAGGCACTCGGTCATAGTGAAGAAATCTTTAAGTCTCATTATAGGCTGTCCAGCACTCAGTCATAGTGAAGAAATCTTTATGTCTCATTATAGGCTGTCCACTGGGGACAGTATGGGCCGCTGCAGCGATGCAGGGCAGAACAGTTTAATTGTGCTCTTAAGTGTTCAGGTGTGCAAGTGTGTTTTAAGAGGCTGAAAATCCTACTTGAAAATGTTTCAGTAAGCAGTCATTCTGGTGTTACTTTGCAGTTCTACGTTTTACAGAGCTGCTGGATTAGCCAGTGTCTCCTGTCATGTCATTCCTAGTGTTCTGATTATGATTCAGAGAATGACTGAGGAAACCAAAGCATGGCATGGGCTATTTAATTCCCATGCAGAGACTGGAGTGGGTGTATTTTGGCAGCCTCTGAGGAATCAGAGCCTGCCAAATACGGGTAGATGTAAATAGATAGAAGTGGGTGTTTCTATTCAGTAAAAAGAAATATTGGGACTTGGACCAGTGGCAGCAATTTCATCCTGATGTTGTCCAGCTCCAGCAGATGGGTTCAGAAACAGGCTTCTGAATGGTTTTTAAGAGATTTAGAGCCACATGACCATCCATCGCACCATCCTATGTGTATTAACATTATGAAAAACAGTACAGACTTTGAAAATTATCAAAAAGAGTCTCATTTCCCCGCTGAGTTCACCATGTAGCCCTTTTCCCCTGGGCTGCTCCTACCCCGCCTGTTACGATGGATCCTGCATAAGCCAGCTGGAAAACAAACATCTGCTGCAACTTACATAAAGAGTAATTGGCTTGGAACCTACGATCTAAAACAGTGAAAAATTAACAAGCCTTGCTGCACTGGGCTCTGGTTTTGTGGCTGTTTCCAAAAGGTCCTTCTTGAAAAGAGCACCATGAGGAACTGGCCTAGGTTCAGTGTTTGGATGCCTATCAAAGTTTACACTCCTCCTATACTTACCCTGCTCTCTTCTCACTCACCCAGAGTGTTGCTCACTGAAGTGTGATCGTTGACTCCTTATTTCCACCCTTTGAAATGTTTCTCTCCTTTATGAACGTGAATCCAAACGCTGCTCAACACCCCCACATCCATGCATTATCTCTGTTACTTCATGCATGCACCACACATGAGGTGGTTGTTACTGCTGCAGCAGGGGAAGTTGTGACAGGTGACAAAAGCTGTGGAGCACCAAAATGTACATTAGAATTAACCACCTGGAAAGTCTACTTTTCTGCAAGAATTATGATTCTTTGCATGTTTTATTGTTACTTTAAAGATTATTTCCTAAAGTAGAAAACTTTCAGAATAGCCATTTCCCTAGTGTTGCTACATTTCATGAAGTCTGAGGATTTCAAAATCAATTCCCAGCAGTAGGTATCTTCTTTCTAGTAGTGATGTTTTAAGAACTGGACTTGCATAACATCCTACTTCACACATTTGGTGAAGGATTGTGGTGAGCAACAACAGGTGGAATAGGTAAACTCCAGCTCCTGTGTGGCGCATGAGGGCTCCTCACACTGTGGCTGTATCAACAGGAGTCATTCATCTGAGCTTCCCACCAGGAAATGCACAAATGCCTTTAGATTTCCTAGCAAATATTTCAAATAAATTCTAACCTAAAAAGTTGGATGTAAGGGTGAGTGATTAAAAAACCAAGCCAACAGCCACTTTGAGGCATTGAATGCATGGCATGGGTGAAACAAAGCACGTTCCTGGGAAAAAATTGCCCATGACTCTGACATACAGAGCACTGGCAAAAGACGAGCACTCTCTGAATGCTGACATCAATAGATGCAGCTTTCTTACTGGTTTGCATTTTGAGGAAATGGATAACCTTCCAGGGAAGGAGGAGATCATCTTGAATGCCCTCACACAGCACATGCAGGACAGCCAGGTGGTCAGGCCCAGTCAGCATGGGTTCAGGAAGGGCAGATCTTGCTTAACTAATCAGGTCTCCTTCTATGATCAGCTGGCCTGCCTAGCAGATGAGGAAAAGGTTGTGGACATTGTCTGCTTGGACCTCAGTAAGGCCTTTGACACTGTTTCCCACAGCACTCTCTTAGAGAAGTGAGGTGGTTTGGCCCTGGCTGGAGTCCCAATACCCACCATAGCCGCTCTTTTCAGCTGAAAAGGAGAGAAAGTGTATGCTGAGAAGCTTAGGATTTGAGATAGGGACAGAGAGGGATCACTCTCCAATTAGTGCCATGGGCAAAACAGGCTCATTGCAGAATATTACACTACACACCCAGTGAAACCAGAGTCAGGTAATGAGAAGTGCGGCCAGGTCTTAAAGCACCTTCCCCCCACCCCTACCTTCTTAGCAGACTTCAACTTTATTCATGATTTTACTTCCTTCTTTCCCCCCCATCATGGCACTGGGAGGGGCAGGGAATGAGGGAACGGGGGAATGGGGTTACGGTCAGATCCTCACAAGTTGCTTTCCTCTTCCAGATCTTAACACTTCTACTTCCCTCCACCCCTCCCTTCTTTGCAGACTTTAGTCATAATTTCACTCCCTTCTTCCCCCCACCTCCTC
>VZTU01033346.1:21041-32873 GCA_013400835.1 Zapornia atra
AAGCTGGTGAAGGGTTTGGAAGACAAATCTTATGAGGAGTGGCTGAGGGAGCTGGGATTGTTTAGTCTGGAGAAGAGAAGGCTGAGGGGAGCCCTCATCGCTCTCTACAACTACCTCAAAGGTGGTTGTATTGTGAGGTGGGGGTTGGTCTCTTCTCCCTGGTAGCTAGTGACAGGGCAAGGGGAAAGGGTCTGACGTTGTGTCAGGGGAAGTTTAGGTTGGGTATTAGGAAAAAGTTCCTTACTGAAAGGGTTGTTAGATATTGGAACAGGCTGCTCAGGGAGGTGGTTGAGTCACCATCGCTGGAGGGGTTTCTTGGTGACATGGTCTAGTGTTGGACATAGTAGGGCTGGGTAGACAGTTGGACTCAACAATCTTGAAGGTCTTTTCCAATCAAAACCATTCTATCATTCTATACTTAATGCAGATGCACATGATTAGAAGTACAATTAAGTTGTCTAATGATGACCACAGTAATCTGTATCACAATCAGAAGTAACACAAATACCAATCAAAAAGAAAGAAATTCTGTAAATTAAGGTGTATTTTTAAAGAAATCTTATCGTGGAGTTCCTTGAAGAAGCCCCTGGTACAGCCATTAAATCAATGCTACAGAACTGCCAGTAAAAGTATGGTTTAGTCCACTTGGCAACTTCAGGGTCAACTGGCATGAAAAAACCTGCGAAGTACTGAATTATTGACTCCTCAGAGAACTTTCACCACAAATCTGTCTGTAGGCTGCAAGTGTTTTTCTAATGCAAATGTAACTTACAAGAAAAAAAAGGGCAGGCCACCAACTGAAAGAAAACATTTATTGAATCAAAGTCAATACTTTCCTTTTAATATCTACAAGCCAACACTGAACTGACTTTATTCAAGAATGAACACAATGTACAAAAAAAGTATGTCTGTTATAAAAATATGTCAATTTTTTTTTTCCTGGCTATTGAGCTGAAAACATTTTGTCAAGTGCAAGATAGATTTGGCAAGCAAATTTAAGCGGCTGTTACCGATGACAAAGTTCAAAGAGTTTTGTAGCCATAGCATATTTAAGACATTGATAAAGTGGCATTGGCAATGTTGATCCCCAAAAAAGAAAGTGTGTCACTGCACTGCCACGTGTTTATGCACCCAGACAACTGAACATCTTGATCTTCTGTCACAAATCAGTACCTTTATCAGTGAAGACTATCCAACCTCAGTCGATCTATTCAACCAGGTAACTGACACCTACCACTGGAATACAACTTAGGGAAGGAAAATTACCTCCATGGCCCTGCATTTTGTGTGTTGTTTGCAAACCGACAGAGAAGAATAGGTAGGTTAATACATGCTTGAGTCAATGGATATTCAGGAAAAGTATGCAGAAAGAATAAAGAATCTTTTATGACAGCAATCTGTATTTGTGAACACATGCATGTTTAGGTATAAAAATGGATCTGACTAGGCTCAGTTATGCCTTCTTTGTTGGGATGGGTTTTTCTTCACATAAAAAAATTAACTCAACCAGGACTCAAATCATTGACTTCTCTCAAACCACCAACAAGGAGACAAAAAAAAAAGGGACCATTTACAGGGATAATCTGAAAACAGTGCAATAGTAAAATACAGTTTCACAACATGTGAAAGAAACATGCTTTGGAACCTGAGCAAAAGGCATTTTACTGACTTAGTAAAAAGTCACCCTGTATGTTGTTTTCATTGGCATCTGTTCTGCCAGATTAGTATGTTGCTCTTAGCAACTTCCATGGCCCCTAAATATTTAGTACACAGAAACTGCCAACTACTTAAGAGAAGTCTACTAAACTTTTCAGCTAATATTGCAGGCAGTCTGACATGCGGCTACTGGGAATGACCATACAGTCTAAAACTTTCAGAGGATTTCAGGAAGGAGAGAAGCAGCCCAACATGATGCTTTTCCTTTTTAAATAGACTAAAGCGCTTCCACAACACTGAAGATACGGTACTACACTGGTTTACAGTCTCAAGGTCAGCTCTTTCAAAATAAATATACTGAACATTTACAACAGATGCCTCATGAATGCAAGCTCTCTTTATTATTTCAAGATCAGCTGGGTGAAAACTAAAAATAAAGACATTAACTCTGAAGTAGCTAAGTTACAAGTCCTTTTTTCAGAAACAGGCATGACTTGGTGCCACAGCAAAACTTTTCACCAGTCTGCACTAAGCAATTTTTTTTTTTTTTTTCTTCTAGCACCAAGCAGGCCACCATAGAAAGCAACCTCACAAAGCATGCAGTCACCTACTCTGCTCATTTTGTATGAAATAATCATTTGTGCTTGCAGGTCCAAAAAGGGTTTTGAACAACAGATGACTGAGACATTAATGGCAACTCACTCATTTCTAAATTACCTAAGTGGATGAAAGATTTAAAGTCTAAAAAAGAAACAAAAATATTGTGCATTAGTATTTGTGAGGGATGAGGGAAGCTACGGGTGGTGCTTTAAATTGCATTAGAACCAACAAAAAGCTAAAATCAATCCTAAACAGCTTTATGTCCATGATACTGGTAGAGGCCAATGTGTGCATGCCACTGAAGGCACCGTCGGACCAGCCTGGTAAAGGGCATCATCAGAGCAGAACAGCAACTTTTCACTGGAGTAATTACAAACGTTGAACAATGAGCCATCACTTCTCTCGTCATGAGCACAGAAAGCAGTCACCAAGGCAAAGTGGGGTCACAGGGAAGAAGATACAGGAACTCACATAAACCTGTAAGACAGAAAGCATACAGTAAACAGTTTGGTACATTTGAACATCACTTGCCTATTGTAACCCTGTTATTCATTGATTTAAGACCATGCATATTACGCTTAAATGGACAGACACACTGCAAAAATGGTACCCTAACCACATCACAAAATCCTCCTGCAATTTGCTACATGACTAACTTCACTTGCAAAGTTATGACTGAGATACTATCTTAGGTACCTTTTGGTATAAACCAGGCTTACAGACAGTACCTTTAGGTATAAACCAGACTAATGCAGTCAGGATAGTCTCCTGTTCATTGTGTAAAAAAATTAGCATGCTTTACTATACTGATATATTTATTCAGAAATGCATCTTAAAATTTGGCATCATAAGGACACAGCTTCACAGGGAGCTAATTAGGAAGCAGTATGATTGTTTTCCCTAATACTCTAGCAGTACCTAAAAAGCAGAGTGCAATACTTACGGGAGAGGTTTCCCCAAGGTTATCCAGCCTTTGTATCTACAAGCTGCATCTGAACATTTGCAGACATGCCACCTCCATAGCCTCCCTTGGACTGCATTTGGTTCTGAATTGAGCTGACCTGGATACACAAGGGAAGAGGAGACAGAGAGAACAAAAAAGGCAGTTAGTGAACGATGGTACCTTCTTGATTCCAATTTAATTTCTTGTTTAGGTTTGATTTTCAAATGCTCCTTTAGCATGAAAGCTACAATAGTTTTTTGCAGGAGGACATGTGCAGCATTGGCTTGCTGAAATTTTCACTTCTTCAGGCAGCTCAGCAGGAGAATGGACAAACTGGTGCTGAGGCATAAATTCTTCCTCTCTCCCAAAGAAAACTGACTGATTTAGGATTTCACTGCCCCACGAGATTACTCAAAAGAAATAAAATCTCTTACTAGTATCCAGTAACTCCACTCTATCAGACAAGCTACAGTTTATCTTGTGATATGGAAAACATTCTTGACAAACCAAAGAACAAACCAGGTTCTATGATAAAACAGAGAAGTCGACAACTTACAAAAATAACAGACAACTTACAAGATATATGGATAGTACCTGTGCTGCATGGCTAACTTCAGATAATTAAAAAAGGAAATTTCTAAACCAGCTTTTGGTTTGTGGAATGGTATATTGTATGTATATTTACATAACAGCATACACTACTTCCCTTATTTGCTGCCATTCCTTTAAATGGCAGGACATTTAAGTCATGTCTATCAACTAAAAGGAGCAGCTGATGGAACTGGGGTTGTTTAGCCTGGAGGAGGCGGAGGGGAGACCTTATCACTGCCTACAACTACCTGAAAGGAGATTGTAGAGCGGTGGTGGGTGTTGGTCACTTTGTCCAAGAGACAGGTGATAGGACAATGGGGAATGGCCTCAAGCTGCACCAGGGCAGGTTCAGATTTGACATTAGGAAAAAGTTCTTCACCAAAAGGGTTATCGGGCACTGGAACAGGCTGCCCTGGGAGGTGGTTGAGTAACCAACCCTGGATGTGTTTAAAAGATGGGTAGATGGGGTGCTTAGGGATATGGTTTAGTAGAGAACAAGTATGGTTCGACTCAATGATCCCAAAGGTCTTTTCCAACCTAGTGATTCTGTGATCCTATAACTTCCCTGGAAATAGCTTATCTGAAGTTATTTTTAGCCTGATGCAAGCAAGTACATAAACAATACACACACACGAACATACAGACATGCACATCCCTCTATGGCTTTCACTGCCTTTATCAACAAAACACAAGGGAATCAATCCGTAGTTCTTTCCTGCTTGTGTTGCCTGAGGCAAAATCATCATCTCCAAGTGCTTGCAGGAAGGCAACTCCAACCTCAAAAGGTTTGACTTTTTTTCTCTGAACCCAAGAGCACACATAACAAGCACACACTGAGCACAAAACAACTTGCAGCAAAGCCGGTGTCTGCAGGGCATCGCTTCCAACTATTACATGCATTCTCCTTCACAGAAACCTCTTAAACATCACTAGAAAGCTGGTTTAAAACATCACTGAAGAACTATTTCCAAGTAGTCTGCTTCATATTTCCCATCTACGAAGACAAAAGTAGCATAATTCTTTTCCACAGCAAAGCAAAATACACGTACACACATACACAATGAGTCAGCATGCTTTCTTACACACTGGTTCTCAAAACCATGTGAAAAAAAGAGCATGTTTTAGTCTGCTTATGGTCACTAGTATGGCACACTGCAGTGCTGTGCAAATGATCTGATTTTTATGTATCTACACAGCGCAGTGTAAAACCACACTCAACCTTGGGGCTTTGCTCAAGTGATGCAGTAGCAGCAAAGCAGTATTACATCCACATTTTTCTTCAGGAAAAAGTGTTCAGAACCAATACTCTAAAAGGTCTGACATCAGAGACTACTAACTTGGTAATGAAGTGTGGAGAAGTGCAACCACATGCATGTGGTGGTGTTTAAAAACTTTAACATTACACCAAGCTTGTCATCTTCTTCACCAAACATCTTCTGTTGCTCACTGGACAAAAGAGGTTGGACTATAATCCTATTTTCCTCAGAAAATAATTAATCTACATGTAAATGTATTCACAAGAATGAGCTGAGGGTGTGATTAATTCCATCTAAATGAATGAACCCTGCCTCTAGTGAAAAAGAAGCAGAAAAAAACGTTTCCAGGCCATGTCACCTTCCATCCTGACAACTTGCCTCCATGGCTTGAAAATTTTTGAGAACAGTAAATCAACACAAATTGCAAGGCTAAAGTGTAATTTTCTGAGTACCTCTTCTAAAGGTTAGAGTAATTTCTCTGGTACCTCAGTCACACAGAGAGATGTTTGCATTAGTGGCTAAGAAAGTACCAGTCTAAAATGCAGAGGCTGTAAACACCTAAAGCAAAGGAAAAGCAGTGAATTAAACCTGACTGCTTGAACAGTTCAGTGGGTATTCTGTGTACCCAAAATTATACAGGAGACACACAGTGTTACAAGCAGTGAGCAAAAAGCAAGTCCAACAATTTTAGGCTTATAAGGTGATCTTTCTGAAGCATCTTCCTTTTGAGGCAGTCTGAGCTACAAGCACCAGGAAATGCCCTTTTTCTTTCCCAAAGATGCCATAACCTTCCTTTGATGATACATTACAGCAAGGCTATTCTCCCTTGTGTCTAATGTAGAAAGGATAAGCATTTTAAGATTTTGGAAGGGGAAGAGAACTGCACCAATTAAAGATCATACAATCTGTTGTGACACATTCTACCTCATTAATTTCTTTCTTTCCTTTTCTTTCCCTCATTTTCTTCATTAAGAAATAGGTCCCTCAGATGGTCTTTGAGAAGGAAAACAAGGGAAAACTAAGAAAAGGACAGAGTACAGGAAGCCACAGATTAAACTGTGAATATGAAGCAGAAGAAAGTGAGAGATTTCACCATGGAATATGAAGGTAAAATAAGAAAGTGATAGGGGTGAGAAAGAAACAGTGCAGAGAGGGCTCCTCCTGTTTTAAGTTGTACCTTTGACAAAGGAGCAAGGTGCTCTGCAGGGAAGACAAACAAAAATCCAAAATATTTCAGTAGTCAGAACACTTATGTACTCAGAATTGTAAGGATACAAAATGAAGAACAATGCTGATGAAAACAGGCATGTAGCATCTAGCAGGTGAAGAACCCCATGTGCACTGGAAAAGCTAGTAAAACTCCAGGTCTTCCCAAGGTATTCAGGAGAGAACAGGCATAAAGAGGTTCACAGAAGAGTGTAATGACCACACTATAAAGGAAATTAAGCAGCAGAAAAATTTGTGGAGCTTATAGCACTGTAACCTTGGAATTTACCCTGCAAAGAATATTACTACAGGACGCGACCACAGCAAAGGCAGGAAAATAAGTGGTGTGAAAAAGTAGAGATTTGTGATTCTTGAAAGGAAAAGAAAAGGATCATTTTTTGCATGCAGATCCAGTTCTACCAGAGAGAAGAAAAATCACGCTGGAGACTGATGCAGCACATTATCAAAATTTTTTAAAAATTAGAAAAAAAGAGATAAGCTAATTACAAGCATTCAAAATTAAGAAGTCGACACAGAGAGACAATAATGATTACCTACTACCTGGAGGTAAAAATAAGCAGGGGGAGAGCCTAAGCAAAGCTTCAGGCAATCACCACAAACCTCGCACAAGACAGTTCAGCCGTGAGAAGGAGAAAGGTTCTCACAGGTGGTTCAAGTAGCATTGAAAAAGCAAAAAGCCAAGCTTTAAAAAACAAACAACCCCCTACTCATCATCACCTTGTTATTTCAATTTATAAAGGCTTTGCATATGAATATATTGCATTAAGCAAACATTAAGCTTTAACTGCATTTTATCCAGTTGAAGCCCTGTTTGTCCATTTTAACTTGCTTAAAGATGGTTAAGTAGAAATCACTCCCAAGTTACGATGTTGTTTCCAGGAAAAATATTGTTTGCCTTGTCAGATTTTCTAACTTTGCCCTTCCCCACTACGCAGTGAGTCACAAAAGCTTTTGTCTGATCTCAGTAATCTGTGAACCAGTTAAAACTACAAATGGCCTCACTTGACTACATTAAAAGTCTTTCTTTTACAGCTCTACTGCATACTCCTATACCTGGCAGATTCTTTCTCCTCCTTTGTCAGGAAGTGTATTCCATCATTTTAATCTCAAAACATTTTTTCTCCTTTAAAGAAGATTATTAAGGTCAGGAAACATTTTTCATCATTATCCACACACAACCCTTTTCTAGGTTGCATATTACTGACCTGGAAAACAGATTGACATTTCACATAAATACAAAGCTGTATAAAAGAAACCCATCCATAAGCTGATTCTCAGTTATCTATCTAAGCCTCTTGTTTTTCACTATCAGAGAGATAAAAATATTTGTTGCTCTTATCACCTGCAGGAAGCCACAAAACCTTGCTTGTGACATTGTTGCTTGCTCTGGAAATAATTCACACTGCAGACACAGTTAACAGAGTACTGAAAAACCTCAACCAGGATGCGTAAAAATGGTCGTGTGCACCAAAAACCAAGGCAAGTTAAGAGGTTTTACACGGACTATATTTAAAATAGCCTAGGGCAGTTAAGGTAAGGATTCTAGTCAATTGTAAGACACCTCTAAAGTATTTTCTCCAAAGTGGTGTATTTTCACATATACCTCTACTTTAGTTCATACATACCACCAGAACAATTTTTTAAAAGATGTTCTACACATACCCTGTAGAACATACACAGCATCTACACTATGTATTTTCAACAAACATAGCAACTAAAGAATTGTATTGCGTAATCTCAAGCATGTTCAAGGACTCAGAATTAAGATGCTAGCAGGTTGGTCTTCAATTTTATAGATTCCTTCCTCTAGATGAAAGACTTGCTGCTTCAGCCACAAAATACACAGGCAGTGCTCCTCTATGCTGAGATGCAGTATTCTTCATCTGCTCATGCTTACCGAGTTCATCCCACTGAACAGGTCTCCTGATCCTACATGAGCCGTGTGAACAAAGTTTGTTGGTTCCCCAATCATGCTTCTGTCGATTCGCCGTCGCCGCTTCTGAAAGGAAGGCAAAGAAACCCTCTGAGTCACTGGAAAGGCAGCATCAACAGCAGCGTGTGTCATAAAAGATACCTGTCCATAGGACATTTCACAGACTGTGAGATACTCCTATACAGACAAAAAACAGAGTCCGGGTTACACTGGTAATTGGCAACACTGTCCTTTGTTTCTTCTTGGAGGATCTATAGCAGAACACAGCACTGACACTACTCCTGAGATTTAGACCAACAAAACATAAATAACCTTACTGTATTCCCTGGTTTATTAAGCTGTATTTGCAATATTTCATACAGTAACTTCTGCTGCCTACATTTGTATTTAAACCATGATGTGACAGATCAAATTTAAGGCTTAGTCATTCAAAACAAGAATTAAGGATCAAAGAGCATTGCTATGGTCTATGAAACCACTAACTGGGAGAATTCCTAATTTGCATGCCATGGGACCTTATGTCGCTGTTTGTAATGTATTTCATGGTGATGTTCAGAGCAATGCTGTGAGTCTGGCCAGGGTTAGCCACAGGTGTAACCTTTACTGAACCCCATATACTCAGGTAACTTCCAGTCTGCGTGGCTGTAGAGTGTAAACTGAAGAGGTGCAGTGTGACAGGAAGGCAGAATGCCAGATTAGGAACTCCTGAGTCCTGTGCTGTCATACATAAGGCAACAATTGCTTAAACTCTGCCTCCTCCTTCATTTTATATTAGTGTAATAACACACAAATGAAAAATTGGAGGCAGTAAGGACTTCCTCCAAACAAAGCTGCTTCTGGAGGAGTATTTATTGCCTCTAAAGCAATAAAACAAGAAAAGCCCTATTCTCATCTCTTAGGCCAGTGCCAGGGAGCTTACACAAAACAAACCATGCAGTATGCAATCACCATATGCCTGTATCCTATCTCTGAAAAGAATACAAAACACAATGGCCATGATGGTATGAATGTCTCAGTTTAAGGGTTTCCCATTATCTTCATGTCCACTCAGTCTCATTTTTTAAAGGGATCTCTGTTTCTGATCTGCAGTAAGACCACCCAGACTTGAGAAGCAAAGGTACATGACTCAGGAGTGGGCTAGCTGCTATTGAAACGCAGCTACAGATTACATCTTTATGAATCAGAGCCTGCAACTACTGAGAATACATCACGGGGTTTTGCCAACAAGTGCTTTCTCCCTATTACTCCCATACCTTCTCCCTATTACTAAAACAGATTTCAGTTGTTTTCAATACCTTACTGAATCATGTTAATAGCTGGGGTGAGAAGAAACAAGTACAATCTCCAGAGAGACAAAATCAAAACAACCTAATCTCTGCCAAAATTATTAACGAATGCTCTACTCCTCCCAACAATTTGACAAGACCAACACAATAAAATAAGCATAGTTATAAAAAAAAATATCTTCATGTAGTTTGAGGACTTTCACAGAGAAAATGTTTATGGAAATTAACTGAGATGTCTCAATTATAGAAAGCATTCATAAAGAGTTCATAAACAGCCACAACAGAATCTATTGCCATGTCCCACTAATGCATTAATATTTCACTTTGGAAGTAAAGTTCACTTATATTTACAGCAAACTATTTTCAGCATGGTATCAGCTAGTAAAGAACATCTGACTAACTTGGGGGGAGAGATCCGATATAGGTTTATACTCCCACTAGTTGAGAACTGCTCATCTGATGTGTTCAGGATGAGGAGCATCTTCACCAGGTGTGATCACTATTTTAAACATGCAGTGCTGCTCTTACACAATACAGGATTGTAATACGCTCTGAGTCTGGCAGTGAAAGAAGCTCTAGAAAGCTGTATGAAACACAGAACTCCAATTAAAAGTCTGTTTCAGATCTGCAGTAATTGCCCCTCTCCCCTTTTTAGAAAATAACAGCCAGAGTCAAGTTCATTTGTATGCCTAAACAACACAACCTTGATTTCTTGGGTTTTGTAGAATTTTGAAATGCAGAGAAAATGCAGACAATCTCAAAGCTTTTGGAATTATTTGTTTGCTTTGCAAACCCTGAAACACTTTGGGCAACTCAACTTATTTTCCTCCTTTACTTCTGGCTAATATCACTGGCATGCCAGTAACAGAATCATGTGCTGGATCATGTGAACAACTGCAAATGATTTTCTCTTAATCATCAGCTTGTCAAACAGTAACCACTAGTAACAGTGAATCGCCATCAAACCCTGTTTCTTATCTAAAGCAAGTTTCTTATCAGAGGCCATCAGCCAGTTATACCCTGGCATGTGCCCACTGCTGTGATCTCCCTGAAGCAATGGAATACTATTTAAATGCTCTGCTACATTAAGACCACGAAGTAGTTTGATCAGAGCAAATCAAACATTGTATTTCTTGCTGCACAAGCACTCAGTTTACACATCCGATCCCTCCCCTCCTCGCCTGGCCCCCTGCCCTGCCTGTCCCAAGGCACTTCTCCCTTTAGTAAGGGGGAAAGAGGAAAAAGGAACACAACAGAGGTGAGATGAGAGGAAGTGGAATAAGAAATGTCATAGTTTAATGGCTTTACTACATACCCTTGACAGAAATCTGCAGCATTTGGATTTGAAAGTACACACCAGGTAATCTTTACACCACAAAAATAATAAATAATCTTTTAACTGAGGTAGAAGAGACGCAGGTTTGTGTGTAACATGTCTGGGGGGAATGAAAGCAGACTGAGGACCCATTTCAGAAGCTCTGCTTTGAACAGTAGATGCAACAAAACTGGATGCAACAAAACTGGATCACATTTGAGTTGCCATAGTAATGAAGTAAAGAATTGATACATGTCCTCTATTCTTAATCTGCGAGCAAAACTTTGCACCCACACAGGGCAGCATCCCTTTCAAAGCACAGGATCAGAATTCAGAAAGCCACTAACAGTTGCATCATACGAAAATTATTTTAAACCTGCAAGTTGCTGAAACTACTGGGTTTGCATGGCAAGGGTGTGTTAGCTACAGGGGGGGCATCAGGCACAGCTTCTGCAAGAAGCCGCTAGAACCTTCCTCACGTTTGACAGAGCCAGTACCAGCCGACTCCAAGATGGAGCCACAGCAGGCCAGGGCTGAGCCCATAAGCAATGGTAGTACTGCCTCTGGGAGGACGTAGTTAAGAAAGGGGAAACAAACCATGTTCAACATTAAGATCTATTACAGCCAGAGAGCAGAGTGAGAACATGTGAGAGGAACAGTTCTGCAGACACTAAGGTCAGTGAAGGAAGAGGGGGAGAGGCACTCCAGGTGCTGGAGCAGAGATTGCCCTGCAGCCTGTGGAGAAGACCATGGTGAGGTAGGACGGACCTCTTCCGGGGTGGAGGGTTAATGGTGGAGCAGATACCCTGCTGCTGCCCATGGAAGACCCCATGCCAGAGCAGGCGGAGACATGAAGGAGACTGTGCCCCTGCGGGAGGCCTGCACTGGAGCAAGCTCCTGGCAGAACTTGTGGAGCCATGGAGAGAGGGGACCAATGCCAGAGCAGGTTTGTTGTCAGCAGGTGTGACCCCATGGAGCACTCATGCTGTAGCAGTCTGGTCCAGAAGGTCTGAACTACAAGGAAG
>VZTU01033347.1:2363-58025 GCA_013400835.1 Zapornia atra
ATAACAGCTCTTACAAAAGCCGTAAAATGTTTGAATAATGTCTGATGGTGCTTATCCACTGGCTAAAGTCTCCAGTTAAAATAAAGTGAGGATTTAGGGCTTGATTCACAAAACACTAATCTGCAACTTATAGAGCCCTTTATGTTAGAGAAACAGGGCATTTGCATGCAAAAAGTAACTAGCGCTCTGAATCCCTATATTTCCTATTCACAGAATAAAACCCATCATGTGCAACTCCTCTGATATAAGCTACGGTCCCTTGCCTACTTATGTGAGGGAAAGGATAACGTATATACCTAAACGAGGTTGCTTTGGGCTCTAGAGAGGCAGCTCCCCATTGTAAAATATGCCATTTTCTTCCCTTCCAGACAGCAGCAATATTGACATGAACACAAGAGACTGCAGTAGTGGCAACTCAAGTTGAGGGTACAGCTGGTTCTTCTGAAGATCTGAAGGACAAGGAGAGGGAGAATTATACCTTGCAAGCAATCTTGCATCTCTCTCTGAGTGGAACGTGGAATTGTATGTTTCTGACCTAGATAATTTCAGTGCAAATAGCATTTTTGGATTTGTTATCCTAAAAAAAAAATAATCCTTTGAGACTAAAATTAAATTTGGGTAAAAGGTCCCCCTGAGTGCACTATTTTATGGTGATCTGAGTGCTTTGGCTGAATACCCCTAATAATCTTTTGAACCTTAGTTGGGAGATAGAGATGTCTTCAGAAAAAGGAGCAAAATATTTAGTTCCTCTAACCCCAACTTAAGCATTCTCATTTTGTGTTTTTGGGAAACCTCATCTGGACATGTTC
Source organism: Zapornia atra (assembly GCA_013400835.1). Lineage (NCBI taxonomy): Eukaryota > Metazoa > Chordata > Aves > Gruiformes > Rallidae > Zapornia > Zapornia atra. Next base: position 3,173 of record VZTU01033347.1, read on the forward strand.
CACAACATCATGAGGAGAAAGTATAAAGACATGAATAAAGGTCAATCATCCAGCGCTTCCCTTACTGTTGGTCCAGCAGCACATAGAATACAAAAAGCTTGCAAACACCTCATCTGGAAATTCCCTTGGCATTACGTTTAGGAGGGACTGCAAGTAGAAAGGTGTTACAAGGAAAAAAGTGCCTGTTCATCGACAAAAATTTATTATTCCTGGCATAACCTAAAAGATCCATTTACCCTTAAGCAATTCAAGGGAAGCCTAGGACTAAAACCATTTTTGTTGTCCCGTTTCATTTACCCTTCTTTGTGCACCTAAACATAGGCTATACAGCTAACCTAATTTTTCCTCCCATTCTGTGTGTATTTGACTTCTCTTTGTTGAACAGCAGCTGGCCAATGCTCATCCAAGAGTTTTAAGTAGACTCGTCAAAGAGAAGAAAAGATGGGAGTAATTTCTAGCTGGTCACACCATGCTGGACTGCACCCATTCTGGTATTCCTGCAATATACAACAGCAATCAAGTTACAAATCGTTACACATTGTTCAGTTAATTAACTCTGTGTTTGTATCACATCTAGAACAATGAGACCTCGTTACAACCTGGACTTCAGTTCACTGCTGCCCTAAACACAAGAGCTATGTAAGTAAAAAATAAAAGTAAGTTGAGGCCCAGTGGTTCATTAAATTGTATGGAAGACTTCACTGAAGTAGTTGTTTTCCTTAAAAAATATGAATAAATCTTTACCACAGTGCATGAATGTATTAGAAGGATGGAGGAAATGTTATCACTACTCTGTTCAAATACTATCTGTAGCCAGTCATGTTTAACAAATCAGATTGTAGCCCAACTTAGCCTTGGTGAAATGATATTGCATGGAAAATTATATTCTCTTGCATGATATTGCAAGGGAAACTGGTCCTTTTTCACTTAAATTCTGGCCTTTGACCAATATTTGTCTCATTAGGCAGCTACAGTAACAAACACTTCAAGGTAAGCATAGAAGGTATGTAGTTATGCCCCAAATCACGTAACAGGTCTATAGACACGTAATAGCCAACTCTGCTGTTTACAGGCCTGTTGAGACAATCCAAACAGAACACCCTCATCAGGGATATTTAATATCAAGAACAGCAAATAAAATCCACTGGCCTACTCACACCAGGGGTGAAATTTGAAATCCAAGTGTAGTCCATGGTAAAACTCTTACTGGCTGCGATGGAGTCATGCTTTCACGCAAGTTACATGTGATATGAAGGATGTGGTGGCTTGCATGGGTTTAGGGAAAACCAGGAGCATCTGCTAAGCCAGGGCCCTCCAATTCCCTGCAGCTGCCTTTTATCCAGCTTGCAGGCATAAGACTCAACAAAAAACCCATCAAAATCAATGGGCTCTTTCGATTGGCTGCTGCTGGTTTTGGATTAGGACTATGGAGAAAAGGCAGATCATCATTCTTCCTTACGAAAGTATTTAAAAGTTGTCCTTTAATAACATTAATTTAATACACACTGAATACTGATAAAATGCAGATTATACTTATTTCCATCTGGCTCATACCCTGTGGAAGCACAGCTCAGACTCTGTATCGCTCTTCCTGGGGGCTGAATGTTTTGCACTTCTTGTTGACTCGGGCCATTAATGTTAAATAATCTACAAGGGCCCGTTTGTTTTTAAAACTCCCCAGTCTGCAAGTGAACATGCAGATTTTAAACTCTTCTTCGAGAAGTCCGAAGTTTTCTATGGGGATTATTTCATTTATACATCACAGCCAATCCGAGGGTTTCTAAAGCCTTCAAACAACTGACACCATATGTCCGGGTACAATGGAATCTACGGAATTATCAGCAACAGCAAAAATGTCTCATTACACACCGAGAGCTACAAACACATAACAAGTATATTGAGTAGCACGTATGCTTGCAGAGAAATTAATCGACTCAGATGCATACAAAGGGATTTCCAAAGTGCTAGAAACATATTTCAGTGAAGAAATGCACTATGCTAGGCTGTGATTTTCAATATAATAAATAATCCTCCTAAAATTCACTTAACTTTCACTCTGTCTAATGTGAGGCTTCACAGATTGTACAGAATATGCTTTTGTGTGACACAACATACAGAAAACAGCACATGAGAAAAAAAAAAGTCCCTTTTCAGGTCAGTAAAAAATGTTCCCAGAATCCTGGCAAAATCTGCAGAATGTATTATATTTGTATTTACTCTGTTTACGTATTTGTTTGTTCATAACATGCCTGCAGAATTCTACCAAATATTCACCTCAGATATTTTGCAATGTCTACACAATTATAGCTGTGTTTTCAGGTGGAGTGGGGAATACAAAGTGGTGATTCACATCTAGAAATCTGGTTTCATGGAAAAAAAAAAAAAGAAAAGAAAAAAAGCTGGGAAAGCACTAGCATTTTTTATTCGCTTCTTATCATACAATCTGGACTGCATCATAGGAAGAGAAATTTTTATGAGCAAGTTAAAAATAGTGAGATATAAATGAAAATTATAATGAATAATAAGAAATAGCAATTAGCAGTGTTTTTCAGTGCAATATCATCTCCTGTCCAAAATTGTGTAGTACCTTAAAGAAGCAGGTCATGAATTCTGAACCCCTGAATATTTTAATCGGAGAAATGAATGAATAGTTCATCCATAAAAAATGTGGGCATTCCTTTGAGTAAGTGCTTCCCTTACATGAAGTATAGGGTATTCATTTGGCACAAAATAAAAGCCCTCCAGTACTTCCATGACAGGTACGTACTACTAACCCTTACAGGACAGGTGAGGAATAAAAAGAATAAATACCTTTTAGATCTGGCTGATGAGAAGAGCATTATTTTTTACATCTTAAATGTTTCTTTAAAACATGTCAATTGTTACAAGTGGTTCATCTTTTATGAGAGTTCATCATAAATATTTCTGATTTCAGTTCTATTTTGATAGGCCAGTGAAGAGGGGAGAGGAGGCGCCCCAGGTGCTGAAGAGAAAGATGCTCCTGCAGCCCATGGAGAAACCCATGGTGAGCAAGTGTCCCCCCAGAGCCCATGGAAAAGGCCGAGACTCCACCTGCAACCTGTGGAGAAGCCCCACCCTGAAGCAGGTGGAAGACACTGTGACCGGCATTGGAGAAAGCCTCTGCCAGCACCAACAGCCCATGGAGAGAGAGAGAGACACAGAGATGAGGGAGATAGAGACCCACACCAGAGCAGGTTTCCTGGGGGCAGGGGGCTTGTGACCTTGTGGGGGACCAAGCTGGAGCAATCTGGGCCTGAAAGACTTAGGGACATTCTATGATTTATGACTGGGCGCCATAGCCATAACAACTGGGCAGCTGGTGAAGAGCTAAAACCCTGTGGAAAAGGACTCATGTTGGAGAAGTTCTTGGAGGACTGTCTCCTGTGGGTGGGACCCCACACCTCAGCAGGGGAAGGATGTAAGGAATACCCTTCCTGACTAAAAAGAACATTCTCCCATTCCCTGCCCCTACCTGTGCCACAATGAGGGGGAAGAAGGGACCAAAGTCATGACTGAAGTGAAGTCTGCTAAGAAGGGAGAAGTGTTTTAAGATCTGGAGAAGGAAAACAGCTTGTGAGGAACTGACGAAGAACACCATTTCCACAGTCCCTACCCCTCCCTGTGTCACAATGAGCAGGCAGAAGGGAGTGAAATCACGACTAAAGTGAAGTCGGCTAAGAGGGAAGGGGTGGGGGGAGGTGCTTTAAGATTTGGTCACATTTCTCATTATCCGACTCTGGTTTCACTGAGTGTGTAGTGTAGTAAATTAGATAGTTTTCTTTCCTTTATTCTGTGTTGAGTCTGTTTTGCCCATGACACTAATCATGGAATGATGTCTCCCTGCACTTATCTTGACTCCTAAGCTTCTCAAAATATATTTTCTCCCTTGTCCAGCAGAAAAGGGGAGTGATTGAGCAACTTTGGTGGGTATCTGGCCTCCAGCCAGGTTCAACCCACCACACCCATGGAACAACATTATCCAATAAACTGTTCACTTTCTTTAAGTGATTTAATCATGAAACAAGGGTTGGGTTTTCTAGTTCCAACCAGAGCAGTTCATGATGTAACATCAGGCAAACACCTGCCTTCTAACTGTCACCTTACATGAGAACAGAAATAAAAATGTACCTTGCAAGAGTACACAGAGTTTTGGATTTAAAAAAAAAAAAAAAGTTACTATTCAGTAATTATCCTAATTAATTTAAATTTGAATGAATTCTTTAGAATTATTGCATCTCATTGCATTACATTGTATTTGTGCTATCACTGATAGGAAATATCCATTGGTGTCCTAATTGTCTGACTCTTCATTTGCAAAGGTGAATTAAGCAGCCAAAAAACCCTATTTGTTTTCCTTTTTTTGCTGCTTGGTCTATAAAAATCTTAATTCAAGTACATAGCTAAAGCAAAGCAGAATAAATATGAAACACAGATGTGCATTATTATTGAACCAAGGCCCAGAAGTAAAAGACCTCATTGACTGTGAGAGGTAAAGCTGTTTTCCAAATTTTCTGACCTTTTCATGGCACAAGGTATGAAGAATGTCATACAAAAATACTTGTTCCCAAGAGATTCTCAGGCAAAATTTGCAGCACAATGAGTTTGCAGTACTTGTAATAATTGTCAAGACCACAGATATTTACTCCTAACTGAACCAACAAATCTTTTAACATGAATTTTCTAAAGTTTTCAGCATTATTTTCTTACGTATTAAGCCTCTGCTGCTGTGTCTGAGCATAAATTTAATAACTGAAATAAAAATTTTCTTCTATCTAATTGCAGTTTGCAAACATACTGCAAACTAATCTTGAAATAAAGCGTCAGTTCACTCTGGATAGAAAACCTCAGTGGAGAAGTACGAGCAGCACCTTATTTGTGCTCTCCCAGTGGGAGATGGTTTGGTTTGCGCACAGCAATAACAATTTTCCTCAGATCTATTGTGAGTGTCTTGAGACCAAAACAGTAGATGACAACAAAAACTTCAGGTTTGGCCCTTGACAGTGAAGGAAATGAGTACTTTTGTATGAAAAGACATGTGTTCCCCTGCGGGTTGAGGGAAATTTCCCATTTGAATTGCCTTTAGAATATGGCTGAGTTGGGTGCTAAGGGAGCCCATTGTTCCAGCAGTATGGCAAACACAGCTCTGACCGGGCTCCAGATCCAACATACAACATTTTTGTCTCAGCACAGAAATTGTTTTGCAATGCTGTTGGGAGATCCTTCTTCCAAAGGATGAGGTGTCTGTGCCCAGGTCCATGGCTGGACACATCTCCACAGTTGGAAGGCCAGCTTGTTTATCCTCCATACTGTGCAGCATAAAGAGCAGTAATAATACTCTGAGGAAGGCTCCAGCTTTTGATGTGCTGCCACATGGTTCAGAGAGGCTCACCTGTTCCCTTGCGGTGTTGTGAGTGCAGCCTGGCATGCAGGAGCTGCGTATTTATTTGAATAGGAACCCAGCTGTTCTCCTTTCCTATCCCTACCCATCTGCAGAGGCTGTTTATTTCCCTCAGTCCACTCATGGAGCAGCGAGCTGGAATTTGAGGGTCTTCTCAATTCAGAATGAAGAAAGAAATCAACCACAGACTCCAGAAAAAGCACAAACCTAAAATGAAATTATATTGAAGAAGAAAACTAAAGACTATGAGTTGACTTTTAACACTAGGAACTTGAAAGAGGATTATGATCCTTCACACAGAACAAGAAAGTACAAGATTTTCTACTCTCTCAGTAGACCGCAGTGCTAGAAGAGACAGAAGGGAGCCCAGGTGAACCATACGCTCACAGAAAGGGGAATTTCTCTTGCAATGACCACAATGAATGTGTTTGCTGAACCAAAAATAAGCAGAGAGCAAACACCTGCATTCCTGATGTTAAAGGAAAAGCAACACTTAACCACAAACCTGAACTCCTTCAGTTCTAACATTTTGGAAGCAAAAATTGTTCAGTTATAATTCACTCTCCTCAAAAACTGACTTTTGTTTCCAAGGCTACTTTTTGGACCAAAAATACAAATCTAAATTACAAAAACTAAACCATGTCAAAAGCATGGGTAGTCCTATATAATGGTTTTAAACGGTCTAAACAACAGTGTAGATTGCCCTTATTGCACTGGCATTTGTGTTTGCCATGGGTGCTGGGATGACCTGTTGTGTTACTGTAATTTAGAAAGAAATGAAACTGCATAACCTTCAACATTGGTTTAAGAAACTTACTACACGGCATACTCTTCTGAGAAACTGTATACATAAATCAGACCCTTTGCATCGATGAAGATACTTTGTTGATGCAAAGAGTTCATAATATTATGGGATCACAAACTTAATAAATCTCTGGCAAATTATTTACTTCCTTTTCATATCTCCTTAAAATGCAGGGAATTTTTTTTTTTTGTAAGGACGTGCTACTGAAACCTGGTTTCTTTATTCATGTTGTATAGTATGTTGCTCTTCATTGGTCTTCAGGTCACTGGTGGAGAAAAAGTATGAAACAATTCTGCCTCAAGCTCCATTAAAAAAGGGTTAAAGTGTGAAATGGCACTGTAATGGCATATGGCTATCCACCACTGTTAGCTGGGTGACAGATTACGTCAGGACCTGTTGCAGATGGATGTTTTAGGGTCTACCGAATACAGCAGGTACTTATGTTTCATAAAATAGAAATTGATTGCTGCCTTAGATCTAGAGAAGTAGTTATTTGTCTCATTCCTGCTGACTTTATCTGTGAGATGTCAGATTGTGTTCAGACTTGGGCCTTCACTGACTTCATTATTTTTGAAAACAGAACTTAAAGACATTGAAAAATTCTGCCCATAGTTTGCAAGAGGATGTCAGTGTTAGGTCCAACATTCAGGCATTTTATATTCATTGAGAATGAATTATAACTTACTTGTGAATCTGTACTGGGGCATGATACAAGGTACTGAGTGTCCAAATCAGGACTGTGAAAGTGTAGACGGAAATATCCAACAGCTTCATGATCCATCAGCCTATCTGTAGTCTTTTTGGTTGCTATGAGGTGTGCTAAGGGAGAGGGAGGATTGTGCTCATAAAGATGAGCATGCTATTTCTATCATACCTGTAGAGTTTCTGAAGTTCTAAAAATATAGTCAATAGTGAAGAGTTTTTAAATAACGGATTTTGGATTATAAAATAATCTATTTTTTCAGCTGCAATTTGCATCCAAAAGAATAAACTTCAGTTCAGCTTTCTTGACTTTGCTCTGGACCTTTCATAGACCAAGTAAACTCCTAGGAGGGCACATTTTTCCATGAAAAAGACTTGAAAACCACATGAAAAACTCCTCAAGGTGTGATTTTTCTTCTTTTCCTCCCTCCCCACTCCCCTTGCTGCACAATGAAATTATTTCTGATCTCTTGACATGTTGCTGATAGGAGATGGTTTCCTGCCTACTCTACCCACACAAAATTAGTTCCAATGAATTTCTGGGTACATAATTGGGAAAAGGTTGCACAGTTACCCACTAGATTGCTACTGTGAGAGATTCCTCTTTGTATTGAACTTTCTTTGACCTAATTTCATTTTTCCTTATAACTACTTCCATTTTCAGGCATAATCTTGGTATTTGCATTTTTTATGGGAACCTTAATCAAAGTTTACTCTATTTGCATTTTTCCAAGCAATCTTAAATTATTCTTAAAAGTTAAAAAAAAAATATATTCAGTGCTCATGACACTTAAGTATTACCCTTTAACACTTGGCACAGAATTCTTCATCCTTCTGTCACAAGTGAGAGATTAAACACCAGCCCATGGTGGATCTGGACCCTGGGTTTATATAGGAACCAAGAGGATCAGAGCTTTTAGCCATCTTGGTTACCTCACACTGTTACTTGTACACTGCCCTTCCCAGTGTACCATTTGCTAAATTTTCACTTGCCTTCTGACCAGGGATCACTGCTCACCTGGGAGGTTTGGGCAGAAGGTCAGGTTGGTCAGTGCCTGTCCCTGGGCATCCCTTGGCTTTTGTTTTCATCAGCTTGATCCCCAGATCTTCCCCACTTCCAGGACCTTTCCTCCAGACTTCTTTCCAGACTTCCTACTCCTTTCTCCAACCACTTCTTTTCAAGAACCCTTTGTTTTGGCACCATCTGTTCTTTCTGGAACCCAAGCCTCCCATTTGCCATATCTACATAGTCTATGTGCAGATGCCCAACAGATGAGCAGCCACCTACTTGGTAGTTTTATTTCATTCCTCTTTATTAACTGGAGGACTCTAGATACACAATTTTACTTAGTCTAAGCATTACAAAAATGTACAGCCAGACCTACAGATTCCAGTCAGCAAGTAGCATGTTTCTGCTTGAGAGTTCAAAAGTTCATTTTCAGACATTCACCCACACACACCCCCATGCACCCAATTATCTGTTCCCTGTTAGCATTTATAATTTAAGCTATTTTTTTCACCTACATACTATTTTGGCACGCTTTTACTTTCTCTGTATTGCAATACTTAAGAATTGTGGGGTTCAGAGCCATGTGACTAAGCCTGACCTTGTGTGGTCCAGAGCTCCCCCCCGCCTGCTTTTTTCAGAGAAAAGGAAGGTTATTCAAAAGACCTTAGCAAAGCTGCATCCCCTGTTCAGGCAACACACATCTCAGGTGGGGCTGCCCAGTGGCTGCAGATCTGCCTGTGGCAAGGCAGGTGAAAAATGCAGCCTGCAGTCCTCAGCCTTGCCACCTTCCCTTTAACAAGTGAAGGACTTGACCCACCACATTTCAAAACCTGATGAGTAAAGAAATTGAAATTTATTCTACGGTAAAATATGCCTGAAGGTCTCGTGCTAAACAGGGGTTCATATCAGTGTAACTATGTGCTGTAATTGCAGACTTGAGGCCTAAGCGACATTTCAGTGATTACCACTTGAGGAGGTACTTGCAAATACTAATATTGCATTTACTAACTGAAGGATCATGTAGAAAGACAAGAGAAAAAAGGGGAAAAAACCCAAGACACGTATGTACTTTCCTGATCATGGTTAACTAGCGACGCCCAAGGTACAAAACAACAAAACCACACAAAGTCGCCTTTATCTGCGCAGATAACTTTACGTAGGTCTGTGGTCAAAGCCCACGGGGGCTTTACTGTAAAGCTCAGTAAGAAAACATATTCATGCTTTTGATGTCTAACAGTCCTACTACATAACATTTCTGGAATATTTTTTTTTTTCTGCAATAATGTTCACAGTCTTCACTAATATTCCTTTTAGTCAAAGCTGAAAAAAAGGAGAAAAAAAATGAAATAAAGCACCATGGAGAGAAACTTAAATGGAATGGGACATAAAAATTCAGGACATCTATGTTTGATGCCATCATTAAAAAAAAATAAAAAGAGGAAGGAGGGAGGGATGACAAAGTGAAAAGAAAAATGCAGCAACTCTTTTATGTGAAGATTACATTTAAAAATAACCAACTAACAGTCTGCACTTTTCAAAAGACTGACGTCCTGAAACGCATTTAGATTGATGCAGCCTGAGCCTGAAGTTCTCTTGCTGAGTAAACAGTCAAGTGTTCTTAATAGGAATTGCAGTTTCTCGACATCTGTTGGGGAAAAGGGAATGGTGAAACAACAATTTAGATTGAGATTGGTTTTGTTAAATGCATTTAAATTCCAAGATTAGTGGTGTTCTTTCTTTTTCAATTAGCATTTACTTGCAGAAAGGTTACAGATGAAGGGACTGAGAAAGAGTTCTTTGGGGGAGGGGGGGTTAGATCCCAGGGCAGTACAGAATGCACTAAAATGTGTAGCGCAGACTAGCATAGGACTTTAACATAAACTTACAACTTATGCAAAAGCAAGTGCCTTTGAAAAGCTCTATGAAGGAGCAAAAAAATTAAAAAAACAATAACCGTGACTTCACTTTGTTGAGCTCCTAAGAACCAAGCTGGAATTCATATATGAAAAAATATTATTATTGCCTTTCAAAGGAATTTTCCAGCCCATTCATTCTGCAATTCCCCATGCTGATTAGACTGTGAGAGGACTGTGACTTCTTAGGGGTCACAGAAAGGTAAAAAGAAAGGAAGGCTATAAGAAATGTCCTACCTGCTTTGCTGCTTTTCAAAAGACAAGCTCTCTTTATGAGTTTTGTCAAGCCGAGGAAGATTCTTTTAGCCCAGTGAAACAGTTGTTGCCGTTTTGGGGAAACTGCAATAATAACAAAACCTGGAATGTTCTGAATTGTCTTGCCCTGTTTCTCTCTGGAACATATGTCAGAGGTTGAGTCATCATTCCAGACTGAGGCTGCTGCAACTGCTTCAATTTCAGTGTAAAGATGAAGTGATAAAGAATACTCCCAAACCAGTACCATGCAGATGATTTCCACACCACACACACACACACACCAGTGTTATACTTTTTCAGCCTATGAATTTCAACTAATTCCATCCCTTACATCTGTAGAACTTGTGATTACTCTATGTGATTTGGGCTTTTCAAATTTGTTATCACTGTTCATTCCTTAAATACCTGGAATCAGGGTGTTGTGTTTGTTTTCTTCATTTGGAGTGTTTAGGGTTATTCTTTATCCTTTGCAAATCCTGGAAACATTTTTCCTTAGCCACTGACAACAGACTCAGAACTGGACAAACATTATTCATTCCATGACCGGATACCTGGAAATTATCATAGAATCACAGATGGGTTTGGTTTAAAAGGGACGTTAAAGATCATCTAGTTCCAATCGTCTGCCATGGGCAGGGACACCTCTCACTAGGTTCCCCAAAGCCCCATCCAACCTGATCTTGAACTCCTTGAATAGGGAGGGGATAGCCACAGTTTATCTGGGAAACCTGTTCCAGTGCCTCGTAGTACAGAATTTCTTCCTCATTTCTAAGCTAAATTTACCCTCTTTCAGTTTAAAACCATTACCCCTTGTCCTGTCATTCCATGCCCTTGTAAACAGCCCCTCTTCAGCTTTCCTGTAGGCTCCTTTAGGTAATGGAATGCTGCAATAAGGTCTCCCCAGAGTTTTCTCTTCTCCAGGCTGAACAAGCCAAACTCTATCAGCCCATCTTTGTAGGGCAGATGCTCCAACCCTCTGGTCATCTTCATGTAAATTGTAAAAAGAGATGCAAAACAAGATAAACCTCAACACATTTAGAGAAGCAAAGAAAAGGAAAAGCTGATTATATGCATTTTTTTCTATCACAGTAAATTCAACAAATTAAATTGTTATCTCAAAGCACCTGTGAGTCAATAGAAAGAGTCCTGTTGGCTTTACTGTTTAAGTGTAAGAAACATCATGAGAGGCAGCACACATATTAGCACCAGTACAATGTGTTCAGTGTTCTCTGTGCTGTTAAAGCAATGTTAGCATACAGGAGTTCTGTTTAAATCTCTCTCTGGACACTTAAAACTAGCTGAGATTGATTGCACTATTTGTTGATCTCATTTATATTGTCTTGGAGATTTCAACCTAATGTTAATCTGATGAAGTGCAGATGAAGTAGTTTGTGGTGGCTAGTACTATGTACTTTATTGCACAGAGACGTTAAAGAAGCAGTGTGAACAGAAATTACGAACAGACGAGTGCACAGTTGGCCTTGTGGAATATTTAATTCTCTAACCACAAGTAGACATGATCAGAAGAGACTTTACAGGAAATGGGGCTTTGGACTCCTGCTCTTTCAAAGGGAGAGTCCCCCACCCCTTCCTTTTCGCCTTCTCAGAAACCTTCACTTTTTTCTATAACTGTCTTACCTTGTAAAACAGTAATGGGCATGTCCCCTCCTTTCTGTTTAACGCCCTGGTTTCCAGCAGGCCTCCTCACCATGTGTGAATGCCACTTGGCCTCCCATTTCATTCTGGTGTTACATCTCTGCCGACCGTATGGTAGCCTGGTCACCTACAGCAAAGTCAGGACTTTGCCATGGGTGGCAGAAGTGTAATTGAATCAATAAGGTTGGAAAAGACCTCCATGATCATCTAGTCTAACCACCCCCTTACCACCTATTTTGCTTACTAAAGTAGCAAGTAGTTTTATTGATGACAGTGGAGATGTAACAGGTTATACCTTCTGAGCATCAGACACACAGAGCAGTGTTTTGCTTCAAAAGAAACAAGTAGCTTTTCTTCTGCAGCAATCTTGATCCACGCTTTAGGATGCTTGATCTGTTTCCTTATCTTATATCTCCTATCACACAAAATAAATGTTTAGTTAGACAAGTTTTATTCCTGTAGGTAGTTCCACTATTGCAAACTGATCCCCTAAATTATTTGGTTCATTACAAACAGTCAGGTAACCTGCCAAAAATAGCATATCACAAAAAATGGAACATGACAAGTCCTCTGTGCTTGCTTTAAGTAGAACTACTCTGTATCCTATTTAAGAAAAAGTCGATAAATCTTTAGGTAAGACTTGGGCTCAGTCTTCAACTTCTACCCAGAGGTGCTAAATAAGCTGCACTACATCAGCTGTATCTCCAGGAGGTGCTGTGTCACAGATACAATGCTCCGACACAATTTTTCCCAATTTCTAGTCTGTCCTGGGTGCAGTAGGTATTTATACCAGCAGCAAATCAATGTACCATATGTGTGTCTAGCTATGCACATTGTATGGAAAAAGGTGATCCCTGGTTTTACCTATTTGCCTGCCATTGAACAGACAATGTAGGTATTTGGCCATCACAGAAAGGATGTTTGCTGTTTCAGATCAGATTGGTTCATCCACCACTTTAAAACAGACTTCTAGTAAGGTCTTTGCGTTGAGTGAGCATGTTCAAAACACAGTCCAGTCTACGTAAACATGGAATTTTGTATCATGCTAAAAAGCACCTTGAATGATCTAAAGATCTGGATATGCATTGACAGATAAATGTTACCATGCAGCTACGTATCTGGGAGGGGTTAGATAGCAGCATTGCTTATTGTACTACTTGGAAAAAGACAGTGAGGAGCTTTGGATTTCTTCCTGCCTGGGGACTAGCTGACCCAGAGTGATGTTCCTGCAGCTGAAGGACATGCTCTTGAACACAGTATTTTTACCAGTAGCTATGGGAATCAGGTCCGATCAGGCCAGCTTTACTCATTTTAAACATACTGGGACTCCTCCCTGGAGAAATGACTTAACGTTTTATCAAGCTAGTGGCTCAAAAGGATGAAATGTAAAAAGCTGAAAAATGAAAACCAATTTTCCACATAAGGGAGGAGTTGTGGCACAATGGATTGTGGTTTTTTACACCAATTTAACTCAGTTGAATAGAAAGGAAAAACAGAGAGAGATGCCTGAAGAGACTGAGGAGGCAGAAAACTAAACCTGAATGAATCTGGGTCTGGAATTTGTGCAAGTTGTCCTCTTCAGTTTGCTTGGGGCTGAATTTATTGCATATTAAAGGCTTTAATCAAATACTCTGGGTCATATGAATGTATTTTTAATGCTTTTATGGTGTGGCATGTTCTAAGCAAAAAGTGTCATCCCACATATATCACATTTGTCTAAATTTGCATTCTCCCAGATGGCCACATTTATTGACTTTGTGAAGTTAACTGTCTCTCCCTCCTTCCAGCCAATCAGGGTTTTCTGGAGGATCAAAGAAAGCGAATCTTTTATTGTTTCATCTATGGCTGAGAATGACCCAATCCCAAAATCTTTTGACACCAACACCCCCAAATATCAGTCCCAGATTAGCAAAGAAAGCTCCTGGCACAAATTCTATTTTCATTTTTTACAATTTCCATGAAATTAAAAAATATTTTACCTGTGAACATGAGTACTTGTTATCATGTTATTTGCAGCCTCCAATATTAATGACATTTAAAAATTTAAAAAAGCCCATTTCACACCTGCTGAACAAACTAACTTTCCAGCTATTATTCCAAATATACTCATTTGTACTTATGTGACCCGGAACCCAAGAAACGTACTCAATTCTTTGCATCCCTAGAAACTGAACTTTAAATAGCAAGCAGAGAATTTTTTTTTTTTTTTAGATCTTCTAAGACTGCTTTTTGTAGCTATCAGTCTTTATTAATTAAAAATCCACAAAATTCAATCAAATTCCTTTCCTTTAAATCATGCTAAAGGAAAATGAACAACAAAATGCCCACAGTCCAGGTAGCTGTCAAATCCTTTTCTAGTAAGTGTTTAATCACTGGGTTTTTTTTTAAGTCCAAGTGTAATAGCATGGGAATTTAATCATCATTTCTATTAGTACAACTGCTTGAGAGGGTCTTGAAGACATTTCCTTTCACTTTAGTTTGCCCTGTGGATAAGTACAGCACTTTGGTTCTGTATTGATTTGTCCTTTACTGCAGTGATCACCTTTCATTTTCAAGCATTCACCTTCCATTCATGAGCATTAAATCCCTATTTAAAAGAAATAATAGAACTGGAATGGTGGCTCAATAGGGCAATGATCAGTGGAAGAACCCAGATGACTTTATCTGGGTCAGAACTTTATTTCATTAGGTTGAATAGTGATTTCTTGCTTTCCCCTTCTCTGAATCTCAGGCGGTGACAGGCCTTCCCTCTCCCTAAGGATGTGAAGACCAGCTGCCTTGAGATAAGAGAAAAGGAAGGGAAAGAAAGTGCGTTTGTAAAGGACACTGGTCTACACGTGCAGTTTGCAGCATATAAAAGCCCCCTGTGTGTGAATATGGGCTAACACATCAGCACATGTCTGTTTTGAAATGAAGAGCAGCAGGTACATTTTGACACAAATTCAAATCAAACGTGTGCCTTTGATATCATACTGGCAAAACTCGATCATATGCTTTGCTAATCGAGTGTGCCGAGTCTCCTATGCTTATGTTTTTTGGAATTAAATTGCATGACTGTGCTTTGCTCTGTAAAATGTGTAAATGTGTAAATTATGTCAGGACAGATTGCAAATGCCAGTTGAAGAAATAAAAAATATGCTGCACTCATTGTAAAGAGTGCAGGGGTGTGGCCTGGGAGATGGTGCGAAGGGGTTAATGCCTCCTAGCAAAATTCCTGGAAGAAACAGATTGATTTATTAACTGTTATTTGTATTACTAGTATTAACAGCTTGGTGAAGAAACACCAGAAAACCCAGAAAACCCTATTCAGGACTTAAAGCCAACAAGACTGTACTCTATCAAGAAATGTAGAGCCGTGGTTTCCACCTGGAAGAATTTGTGGTGCTGGAGTCAAGATGGAGTGAGTGAGTGGAGTGAGCAAAGGCAGAATGTCTGAATGAACATGGCATGGAGTTATATATTGGCCCTACTTCAAGAGAACACTTAAGGAAGAACTTAAGACCAAGTCCTCCAAGAAAAGCACTTAAACAGAAGCTTATGCACAGTAGTCAAAAGGAATGTGCCCTTGAAATAGGGCCAATATATACAGCTTGCTTGATACATTATATTTACATATATGGAATTATTTTATCATCTTTTAATGTATTCTAATTATATATTAAATAACCAATTAAATCACAATTCCCTCTGATCCTTCATTGTTTATCTCTTTTTCTCATTCTTTGTCCCCTGAAAAAATGACTTGGGATTACTTTCCAGATTCTCCTCTATTCTGGTTTTCTCTCTTGTTCGAAAGGGGTCCTGAAAACCAAGGACTCTATTAGAAATCAAGGGGCATGGAGATCTCAACAGATTGCTTCTTCTTTCAAAGTTTGATCTTTCTCATTTTTGAGAGACAACAAATTATTGTTCCTATTGAAATCAGGATCAGCAAGAATTTGTCCCTGAGCTAAACACTATTTACATACATCCCACTGTGCGGTGGAATCATCACCCAGAAGTGATCTTGCACCTCTGAGATGAGATTCATTTAAATAGGTATCAGATGACTGTGATGAAGCAGGTATGAGCTGATTGTGAGATCAATATAAACATATGTCATTCAGAGCACTGGGAACAAATATACTGATTTTACAGACTCTCT
The DNA here is from genome assembly GCA_013400835.1 of Zapornia atra. NCBI lineage: Eukaryota > Metazoa > Chordata > Aves > Gruiformes > Rallidae > Zapornia > Zapornia atra. The sequence continues at coordinate 19,076 of VZTU01033347.1, forward strand.
CTTCTAGCCTTAGCTATTTGTTTAAGTGGGTCGTGTTTAGCGTACAGAGTTACATTATCAGTTCTGTGCCTTTATTACTAGATGTTTAATATTTTATCTTCAAACATATTTTGTAGTGATGTTTGAACTTTTTGTTTTGATGGCCTGAACTTCAGAACTGTATCTTGCAGGGAGAGGAAAAATCCTTTAAAAACAATGTGAAAAATGTATTCCAAGAAAAGGCCATTTGCTATAACTGAATCCAACTAGAACCAACTTAGTGTGCTGATTTTGGCTGGGACAGTAGCTGGTACAGGGCTCTGTTTCAGATATGTGCTGTAAACAGTGTTGGTGACACAGGGATGATCCAGTCACTGTTGAGTAGTGCTTACACAGAGACAAGGCCCTTGCTGCTCCTCACCCCACCAGTGAGTAGGTTGGGGGTGCACAAGGAGTTCGGAGGGGACACAGATGGGACAACTGACCCCAACTGTCCAAAGGGACATCCCCCACTATATGGCATCTTGCCCAGCAAACAGGGCTTGGAGAAGAAGAAGGAAGCAGGGAATGCTGGGAATGATGGTGCTTGTCTTCCCAAGTAACCATCTCCTGCTTTCCTGAAGATTGCTGAACACCTGCATGCTAATGGGAAGTGATGAAGGAATTCCTTGTCTTGCTTTGCTTTTGATTTACCTATTAAACTGTCTTTATTTCAATGAGTTTTCTCACTTCAACTCTTCTGATTCTCTCCCCCATCTCACCAGAGGAGTGTGAGCGACTGGCTGTGCGGGGCTTAGCTGCCAGCTGGAGTTAAACAATGACACTTAGTAAGAACCAATTTCTAGAAATAATACATTAAGGTTTATCAGTTTGTTGTTTTTTGGTGTTTTTTTTTCCAAACAATTATTTGTTAGTGTCACACATGATGAGTTTTCTTCCTCCGGGAGCAGAACAGACTTTTTGCTTCATAGCAAGCTTCCAGATTGGTATGGAACTGCTGAACATCAGTATTCACGTGGCCATGCATCCATTTGAGCATCTAGACACATAACTTAGTGGTCCTGCATTTGAGAACTAGGATCCACACCATATTTATGTTTACTTGTATAGTACCCATTAACCTAGACTACTCATATAAGATTTGGAGCATCACCACCCTATGATTTCAGGGGCAAAAGAGGTTTTCTCATCTTCCTGCATGCAGTTTGCCATCTACCCAATGGTCTGACTGCTTAAAGACCAGCTGCTCCTTCCCATTCAGTTAATGGGAAGAAAGAAGGGCACTATTAGATTAAATAAAGGTAGCCTGGCCGTATAGCAATTTTCCAGACTGCTATATATATTTCATCTTTTGCCTTCAATTAAGGTAATGCAACGATCAAGCTGACTATCTTTCTGAAATACATGATTATGTGAAAAATATTTCATCACACATTTCACAATGTCGGGTGTTTTCATTTAACCTCTAGAATCTGATTCATGTTATGGCTTTAGTGATTACATACTGCCTATGCCAAAACCTCTCCTCTCTTTATGGAAGGCTATTTTGTTTGACTTTATGTCTTAAACCTACTCTGTGGTGCTGCACTCTTGTTTCACCAAGGTCCATTAATTAGCTGTGGAGTTAGCTTCATTTTTAAAAAGGAATTGCAAAATCCTGAAAACGTCAAAATTTTCTGAGTCGAAAAATTCTGAAGAGGAAGAATTATGTAAACTTGGTCAAATTTTTTTTTTTTTTAAACATTTTATACTATAATTATGTGATGGATTGTGACAGAAAAAAAAAGCAATTTTTCTGAAATGCCACTTTAAATTTAAGGAACAGAAACACTTTGCTCTGAGAATGCTCTTATCTGTTGGGATACCCACCCTTTTACTTTCATTTAACTCCACATGCAAAGCTTTTTATTTCAAATTAAAGACATTTTCCAAAGGAAAATATTTTTTTTTCCTATGCTACTGTGTATCACATTTCCTGGATTTTCTACCAAATTCAGCTTTTGAAAATCGGACCATTGATTTTGATGTTTAGTTGGTCCCTTTAGAATGTTTGGCCCTTCATTCATAGACCTGGTACCATACGTCTCCTCACAAACTGGTATTAGGATGTTTGGACTGATAACATTTATTGTTGTATTATTATTAATTAGGAATATTTACCATGTTTTGCCCCTTGACCAAGGTCATTAATTTCTGCTGACAGCCTTCAGGAATCTCTGAAGAAGGAAAGGAAACTCAACTATAATCCTATGAATGGTTCTGTTTGTATGAACTTTACTGAGAGGGACTGTGTGGAATTCTGTGGCTTCACACATGCATTCCCCCAAGCTCCCCTAGAGAAGATGAAACATGACACTTCCTTTGTAAAGGATCCAAGAATCCTGCCCCTAATCCATAGATTTCATATGTATGTAATCAACTTTTACTGGTTTTGTGAGGATAAAGCTTCCCCTTCCAATGTGAGCACAATACAAACTTTGACAGTGTCATTAATAGAGCTGCATGGCTCAGACTAACGGGGCAGTTTATCTGACGCCTTTCTCTGGGTGCTTTCTGTGACATTTGTGTAGTGTACTATTACTGTGCCAGACCTGCTGTGTCAGACCCCCAAAAGCAAACTTCTTGGTAAAAAGCAAGAAAGCTAGTGATGTAAACAAACAAACAAACAAACAAACAAACAAAAAAACCACCACAACACAGCTGAAAAATGTTGAACGTTTCCTAAAAATCTTTCTCTACTGCTAATGGTAGAAACTTTTTGAGTCATGACACTGAGCTTAATGAAGACAATGGCAGAGAGCCAAATGATCACAGTGTCATTAAATCAAGCCATTGATGGGGAAATTTTGAGATTTGCTCTTTCAAAGCCTTGATGTTTTTGTTCAGAAACTCAGGTCATTATCTGAAGTCCAGCAGGGACCAGGTTTGGAAATTCAAGTGGCTTTTGGGGCTATTTTCACCATAACACATGCAATTCATCCTTTCAAACTAAGAGGCAGTCTTAAAATTACCAGGCACTAGATAGTGTTCTCAGGAAATGGCTGAATCAAGCCAATAAAAAATGGAGAAAAGAATCACTTCTGATTTCAGACACAGCACATTATTTTCCTTTCACTATAACTAGGATTTTACAGCTGTTCTTACTAAATATCAACCACATTCAGGTGAAAAAAAAAAACCTGTAATAATTCTCTCATCTCCACTGAAAAGTAATATTAATGATAATAAGTTTTACATAAGCAATTATGCAGAATTTTATTTATATAGTATTTCTGTGCATGTTTTTCTACGTTACAAGGTCTTGCTTTTATTTATAATTTTTTTATGTTCTAAAGATCATAGATTTCATGGTAATGGCTTCACCAATGCACTTAATTCACTTAATATGCATGACTTCACCAGTGCACAAAGCTGGATGTTAATTCACAGGACGTTTTGTGATTTTTTTATTTTTTTTTAATTGCTTCATCTTGAAAATTCGAACATTATCCATATTTCATTTAGCTGAAAAATCTTTAAATAAAACATTGTTGAATGCCTTTGTAGATCGTTGCAAACAGATACCTCCTCCTGCTTTACCATAGACTGCTATAGTACCTGCTCTGAGGATGCAGCAAGAGTACTGCAGATGCAACGAAGCCAAGAAGGTCCTGTTATTTGCTGAAAGGCTATATTGTTTAAGGTCCTATTTTTCATGGGCAAATAGAAAACCAACCATATATGAATAAGGTTGAAAATTTGCTTATTAACATAATTTTGTATGAAAACCTCCAAAAACCCCACAACCCAACAATCATCTCAGAAACAAACAGGATTTAAATTCTTTGTTTTCTAATGCTTCAGAGCATAAGGAAAGAGAGATTTTCTGTATGAAACAGGGTTTTTTACATTCAGCAAGGTTTTTTGTAGCCACATGTCTTCTAAGGGGGAACGAAATAAGAGTCCTATCCTAAAACATGTGCCTTCTAACTTGAAGATTTAATGTTTCTCTTCTGGAACTCTATCTTGACTTAATATACAAGTGCAAGTCACTACCGTAACTGCCATGCATCTTGAACTGCCTCTTTCAAAATTAATACACATTTGTTGCTCTAGATATCCCTTTTTTGTGTGTTTTTTGTTATTGTTGCATGTAACTCTAACTCTCATTTTGATAGTCCAGACATTTTTTCTCTCTAAAAAATACTCAAGAGACTTCCTTCTGAACCCTTTTCACATTCTTCACTAGTCAAAAGTTGCTACAGACATCTCTCAGAACACTCGTTTTTAGCAGTTTCTAAGTTCTCATCTTCTGATCTACAGATGTAGCAAAACAGTCAAGCTGCCTTATCTCACATATAATCTCTATAGCCAGAGGACAAGGGACTCACGTAGCACTGTAAGAACTGGCTACCGATATTGAGTACCCCATTTCAGATATTTGAGGGTTTTACAAATTGTGTCCTTCAGTGGTATATTACAGTGTGTGCAGAAATATGGAAGAAACTTCTATAACTGTTAACAATATAAAGCTGATGATAGGATTTAAATTATTTTGGCGAATTTCCACTGATGAGGCCTAGGACTTCCTGCCCTAACCTGGGTCTTCACCTCAAAACAGTTATTAATCTGTGCTCATGAACGACTGAGACAATGTAAATTGCAGAAAGAAGTTGCAAGAGTTTCAGGCATGAAGAATTAAATTAATAGATTGACAAAATACAAGGAAATTTAAAATGGATATTCAGTGACTATACCTCTGGATAAATGTTTTTGTGAGTGCATTCTTTTAGCTGTACTTTCACTCGGTCAAAGAAATAGAAAATGATTTTACTTTGCAATTGCGTAAGGAGCAACAGATAGATTATGAAACATCTTTATTGCAATCTGCTACTGGGGTGAGTTTTGTACTATGACATGTAAAACAGACTACATAAAAGGCAAAGAATTTTAAGATTTTAACTTGCTTTCCCCTGCTTCTCTTGTTATTTATTTTTGTGGTCCATTCAGCTGTCATTAAGATTACATTGGTCACCTTGTTAGTCATGTTTCTGAGCTCTTCACCACAAACATAATACTGTGCTTGAATGTGAGAATTGAACTTAAGATTAATTTTAAAAAGCAAAAGCTTGGTTTTACTTTTTGGTTTTTTTAAAAAATAAATTAGAATTTCTTTCTCTGTATACATCTAATTCATGTTGGTTTACAATTTTAAAAAACTTCCAATTCCTGCTTAAGGAGGGGGAGTGACACCTGGATCAATATCGGAAAGGCTATGAAAAACTGCAGAAGCCATTTCATTATATTCATAAACGGACAACTGTAGAAGGCCACATGGAAATGTCCTTGCCCTGAGTTGAGATGTAGAAACAAACACTGGCACCAGGATCTAATTCATTTGGGACCAAAAGCTTCCATCTGAGAGCCTTATAATCTCTTTCTAAGGAGTAAAATCCTTTTTGCATAGACTTATCATAGTGCATGAGTTGCCTCAGAAATGTTATTAAACTGGATGTTTCTTTCCTTATCCAAACTTAAAATGGAGATTTCACATTATGTGACAATATTCATGGCTCAGTATCATGAATTGTATATTTCTCGCATTAATGAAAAAAATAAATAAGCAAAAGACACACCTTGCTTGAACAATTTTTCATTGCGATCAGATACCAAATGGCCTTAGCACTGCCAATTTGATCAGCATAGATTATTAATTATGATACTGCTGGTACAGTTCAATTTAATCAGAAAAGAACATCAAGGAGTCCAAGAAGTAGGGTATATAATGCAATTTATCTTTGCCTTGTACTGATAGGGATAACAATGATTTGCAAATTGCTTCAGCTACAAATACACAATTAAAAAGAGATAAATATCAAAAGATATGCCACATTCTCAACTCAAAGCCAAAAGTGCAAGTCTTAATCTTAGTAGTGAGTTTTAAAATCATGAGTTAATTCTTCCCTTGATGTGCACGCTTAACTCCCATTAAAATTAATGGGGGTTACACATGCTCATCGAGGAAGAAATAGACCCCATAGTGTGTATATTCTTCAAATAATAAGGATTTGGTAATTACTATATTATTTGTTCATTAATTTTCAATTTATCCTGTAAATGGGCACTCTTTGTGATCTTAGGTCCAATTATATAAAGTAATTTGTGGCAAAAGGTCTAGTGGAGCATTATCCTCTTAAAGGACATGTGGTTTTATAGCACATATTGACAGTGCTCTAATTCTCAAACTTTATCACTTGCTGAATACACCAAAACAAAGGAATTTGACCCCTGGCAGTCAATTTCTCCTCCTCCATGTGGTCCAAGGTCCTTTGAATTCACTGTGTATGTTCCATTGACTTCAACCTGTTTTGGAAAAGACATTTTGCTTGAACTATTTGGTACCCAAGAACAAGATTTTTAGACTCTTTGATATTCAAGAGCTTTAGTGCTGGGTATCAAAGCTGAAGGTTGTTTATAAACAGTATTTTTCAGATGGCAAGTATTCAACAGTTTCTGATTTTTTTTTTTTAATTTTTCAGAATATATCAGACCATTGAGATATATATATTTAAATTCTTCAGAATATATCAGAACATTGGACCTTCTAGCATTTCCTGACTGTTAAAATACACATTGTTCTGGAACAGAGAGTCATGCAGCTGTTGTCTCCTCCAATCCATAAGAATTTACATTTTTAAGGTATTATCAATAAATAATTGGTATATATGATGACTGTATTCAAAAATCTTAATTACAAGTAATAGAATTTGAAGTTTGAATGGTTTTACCACAGTTTACCCCAAACTACCAACTGAATAGATCAGAGTATTTCTACCTTTACTAATACTTTACTGACAAGAGTATTATTAATGAGCCTGTCAATCTGGCCCAAAACCACAATGGATTTTTGACTCACAAGCCAGTGAAGAAGCAATGAATGCACATAAATCCTGCCCTGTTCTTATCAGAATTCCCTGATCCCTTAAAAACTAGAAGTTACTGCAGCACAATCTATGAACAACAGACAATATATTTGAGACATAGGGGAGGACTGAACTCTACAGACCCAAATCCCTTCCTTTTCAGCATATAAGACTATTTTGAGCATTTGACCCGATATTAATGCAGTTTGGACCATTTTAAAAGCAATCTCTAAGTTCCTAAAGCCTGATTTCTCATTTTTTGAATGCTTAAAGATGGTTATACAAACTAATGAAAGTATTCTCTTTAGGATTATTTGTATCTTTTTGAAGATGTAATCTTCCCTTCCTGTCTTGATTCTGTTTTTGAAAAATCCTTTCCTAGTTTTCTTGCCCAAGTTTACTATCTTAGTAACTCCCCAAATAAAGCTGCTAGTTCTTATATTCTCTTCCCACTCCTCTATTTTCTGGAACTGGGTCCTTCCCACTCCCTTTTTAACATAAAATAAATCATCAGTGCCAGATTTTAGGCTCATTCAGCACAAATGAACTACATGGACTTATCTGATGATAGAGCATTTCCTTTACACACACCAAAGCAAATTCATATTCTTTGGTTCAGCAGGATGTGTCTGTGCTGTTCCTACCTACATGCTGCATTAGCAACATGGATGACAACCTTGTGAAGTGATTTACTTTTGGGTGAGGTAGTATACATCCTATCAGCTAGTCTTCATATTCCATAAGTAGCAACAAGTGGTTGTGTAAAGGTCATAAAAGTGTAAAGTACTTATGGTATTTAGCCAATGTCACCCAAGGAAAATCCCGTGAGAGTTATTGTGTTCTCTGGCAGAAGTTTCCTACTCATCAGTGTAACTTCAAGGAAGAGACCAATGCTTAGGTTTAATAAAAGCTGAATTAATGAGAACTAAGTTGGTTTTGAGATGAGCCATCAAGAAGTTGGGAGAAATTAAAGATGTCTTGAGCAGATATTTAAGGGCAAGGATAAGGGCTTTGTAGTACCCAGTGTAGAAAGAGAACTATCAATGACATTTATTGTACTTAAACTTTTTAATACATATGTAAAACAAAATAATTACTTCTTCTTAAAAAAATAAATAAAGAGAGAATAATTCTGGGGAAAGGATAAAGGTTAGTGAAAGCCTAGAGATTGGTTAAGCGTATGAGAATGGCAGGACAGTTATGCAGAGAGCAAGAGAATTTGTTCTAAGAATGAATTCCAGGATGCTTTCAGATCACTTCAGATTTGTGTCCCAGAGCCTTATATTTTATAGAGACTTGGTAACAATTACAGCTCATTGGAAGTTGGAAACCTGAATACAAGAAGTTCCACCTAAATATGAGGAAGACCTTGTCTACTGTGAGGGTAGAAGTGCACTGTTCGGCTGCCCAGAGAGGTTGTGGGTTCTCCATCTCTGGAGATATTAAAAACCTGGATGCTGCCCTGTGCAACCTGTTTTAGGTGATTCTACTCTAGCAGAGTGGTTGGACTAGATGATCTTCAGGGGTGTCTCCCAACCCCTATCATTCTGTAATTCTGTGTGATTCTGTAAAATGGTCATGTTTTGTGATACAAAATAATTTCTCAATTATACTTTTATGTGACATACACTTCCTCTAAATATTGAATGGTATAAACATTTTTTTCTATAAAAGCTGAAGTATTTACTTTTGGAGGAGAAAGATATTTTACAACTTGTTTCGTCTACCATGCTAAATTTTTGATCTTTTTTTTTTTTTAAAGAATCCTTGAAAACAGATAGAGTATGTTCCATCTCAGTGAAATTTTCTTTATTAATAGAAATTTTATCTGACTGTCTTGTTTTTTTAGTATTTTTTAGGATGTCCTAATTGGAAACAACACCACTCCCTAATTAATGAAGTTGTCTAGCACTGAAAGACAATCTTACAGAGATTATGTGTTTATCAAGTGTTAGCACTTGAAAAGGCTACAATCTACAGCTACCTTACTGCACAACAGGGAAGCAGACACCAAATGGGTCTATAGTTACCTTGTGTTTTACATGCTTCATATTCTCTGAAAGGGAATTTAACTTCTTTTCTTTAATACCCAGTTAGGCACTGTGTAAGAGAGCTCTAGCATATCCCTGTGTGACCCTCAACAGGAGGTATGGCGCCTAAAAGCTCAGCCCTATAGCGGTCAGCGTTGCACCTTACAACCCCTTCTCTCACATTGTCACTCTCTATACACCCACATATGGGTGAATGAATTCAGGCCCGTTATGGTTGTCCTGTGAGAAATGAGTTGACAGGTCTCGATCTAAGTCAGAGCAGGCAGATGTGCATGCAGTAAAATCCAGCACCCCTGACAGGTGCAGTTTGACATCTCCATGGCCTTTTTTAAAGTGGGGAACAAATGTTCTGCAAAATAATTAGGCTGTAAGTTGAACAGGACAAATCTAGCTGGTTGTGGATTGTAGTTCTTTTAACACAGATGTTATTTTGCATCTGGTATATACTGCAGTGCATCTTCGATAGCTCTTTAAAAAAATAGATATTTTCATTCTGAGGTAACAGAGAGCTTCATTTGTCTGCTCTATAGATACAGGCATTCATTATCCCCATGAACAGCCTACCTGGCTTTTCTAGACAGCAGTCTAAGGAACAGTTTACAGATTGATTAAAGTTACAAAGACAGTGCAAATGCATGGCAATGATCTAGGTTTTCAGGCCCAAAAAGGGACATTTAGACAATTCTGACACCAGCATTTCCCTTTGATCTATATCTACAATGTATCTCTGCAGAAAAGTTCTGCAGGTACAGTGTATGCTGGGGAAACTGAATGTAGGTCAATGAGATGCACTCTGGTTTTTAAAATAAAATCTTCTGCAGAAATTGCATGATTTCCTGTTGTAACTGTAGACTTCACATAGAGCATCATACATTTTTTTTCAAAAAATGCTTTTCTGCTTGTGTAAAAATCTTTTGTTCAAGGTGCACAACCACACACTTGCACACACAAGTTTCTATACATAATACACCTATTTATGAATAATTTCTTTTCATGTATTTTCCTTTACTAATTTGGGGCTGACATGACAGACCACAGAATTTCAAGATGCCTATTCTTGAGCATCAAATTATGTCAGCCAAAAAGGTTAGACGAAGGGCTCAATCCGGAGGAGACTTGCATACCTAAATTGTGTCTAACTCTTCAGTTTTGATCTTTAAATCCCTAGCTCACTGTCACCTAAGCTTAGCAAGACTAAAGCCCATAAATACCTAGTTTAAACCACAGAAGATATCTAGGTCCCCAATTTCTGTGACCTAACAATCTGTCAGCTGAGATCCCTGATGTAAAAGCAGGGCTGCCAGGGCTTCCCAAGAGCATGGCAGGCACTGGTAAAGGGTACAGCAAGTTCCCAACATGCTGATCTGGCTCTGGAAGTGCCTGGCCCTCCCAATGACTTCCCAGAGACCTCACTGTAGAAGAAATCCCAGGATGCCACTGTGCTGGCAGTGTGGAGAAACTGCCTACTTGGCTCCATAAGGATAGTGTTCCCCCCAATAGCTTTCCTCTGTACATCAGCAGCCCTTTGGATTCTCAAATTGCACTTAAGTAATTAATCCTTAAGCAGAAAATAGCTGAAAGTGAGGTGGGTCAGAGAGAACATGGGAGCCAGGAAGAGCTGGTGTCCCTGCAGTTTCCACAACCAAGTGGCATTTGCCTGGTTCAGAACCTGAGGGAATGTGAGACTCAAGGGAGAACACTTTGAAAAGTAAAGATTTTTCTGACTCAAGCTTCATGTTATTAGCTGTGATTGGACAACGGATTTTAGATTTTAGATGGAGAGGGTTTTCAGAATGATACTGTGTGTGGGAAAAAGTCTATGTCAGATCTCCGAGATTTTGCAAGGTAAGAAATGTAGTAAAGTTTGTGACAGATCAAAACAAAGGAAATAAAATAAAGATTAAATACTTTTGTGAAATTTATATATAAGCCTGTGTCATCAACATCCTCATTCCTATTTCATCCATAGAAGAGGAGAAGGGTCTCTTCAGACAGAGAGAGACATTTCTTCTCTGTGCTGGTAAAAGCAGGTGTGAGGTGACAATACTATTTGGAATTTTTTCTACTAAAATCCCCTGCACCTTGAAGAATTGTGCTTCAGAGGTCACGGGTTGGGTGCATGTTGGTATTGTGTTAGGCCACAGTACTCCTGGGAAAGAACCTGATAAGCGCAGGCTCAGATTGAAGATCATGGAGTTTTGCCATTGCTTAAGTTGAAGCCAGGTTTCCAGTTCTGTTGTCAAAGAGACTCTTTCTCACCCCCACCCCTCTTCCCCCAACCCCCCTGCAGTTATGCTGCACACACCGGCTGCGCATTTAACTTATCCCATGCCTATCATAAATATAGCAATGCAGACCTTGTTACCAGAAAGCTCAATTATTGTAATACCCTCTTAGAGGAGCTTAGAGCCAGGCTGCTCAGCACTGCTCGCTGCTCGCTCTGAGCATGGCAGCACGTGTGCTCAGCCCTGTAAGCCAGCAGGAACGCATTACACTGTGCTGCATTCTTCACACTGCCTGCCTCTGAAGTGGCAGATTGATTTTAAGTTGGCCCTTTCAGATTTTAAAGCCTTAAATAAGCAGGCTCTGGCTATGACTGATCCCCTTCTCTCTGAGCCCTGTCCTAATGGGGAGCTGAGTTCCCATACCACCTGCTTTTCCTGGAACCCTACTGTCACATCACAGATCTACACCAGATTTTGACTTTTCTGTGCTGAACTGCACAATGTATCTCACCCCCTGTATCATTCCTTTCCCGACATCCTTTTCCATTTTTATACCGCACTCATCCCAATGTTAGCAGAGCCTCCCAAAATTATCTCTGCCATCCCACAAATACAGACTAGACAGGTTTTTGACGGAGGTGGCGTTAGAGCAAGATAGCAAGTGTGGCTTTATCATACTGGGTACTGGCTTTTTTTTTCCTCCTGCAACCAGAGAGGACGCTTAGCCCTCCCTTTACACCTGAGGTAAGTTGGGTTTCCTTTGCTGCAGGTTAAGAGCAGGCAAATAGGAAGTTAAACTTGAGCAGCCGACTCTGTTAATCTGTACCCTAATTTAACCTGCAGTGATTTGTTTCTGTAGCTACACCCTTGGGTGACTCTGGCCACTGCACTTCATTGCTCCATGCCTCTTCCTCTGCCTAATGTGGCTAATGGTGCTTCCTTTGTAAGGTACTTGCAGATGTAGGGATAAGAAATGGAAGTTTCAGAAGAGGTATTATTAATTATCATTTATTAGCCTGTCATCTTCCCATCCATTTTTCAGTGTAGCACGCACTCCTTGTGCATTCTCTTCCCACAGTCCATATAGCTATTGACCCCACAGTAAGTACTTTTTCTACCTCACTTCTTTTTTCACTTAAAACGTGCATTTGTTTGCTTTGAATTATAACATGGTATGTGCTGTTTATATAACTTTGTTGTTAGTAAGTTTAATTTACTTTAATTGCAACTTACATTGGCACATATATAGGAATTTTAATTGAGCTATTAATAATATTATTAATAATAATAATACACTGGGTTTATCTTAATGTTAAAATGTGATCCAAACATTTAAAAATATGGATGTCTAAGGTTAGATAATTAACCCAAACTAAGGTTCTGGAGCAGTGAAATCCAAGCTGCTTCTTATGAATTCCACCTAGGGATTTAAGGTTTAAACTCTTGGAACCCATGTTTCAAAATCTTGGCTTTGATGTACGAACGCGCATTTTCAATATCAGTGTGAATGAGAGAGATGTGATGGTTGGACTTCCTCCATCTCTCTTTCCACCTTTAACATGAAGGGCTAAAAGGGACACCAGCAGGGGATCAGCAGCCAATTTCCTGAGCAGGATCCCTCGAATCACCCCACAGCAGAGGACAGGACTGGGAATTTAATACTTTAAGGCCTGATGAAAAACTATCATCTCCGTTCAGATATTTAAATTAACGGCTCTTCATACGCCCCCAGTTAACAGTCAGTGGAGAGGAACAGGGATGATTCAGCGCACCTCAAATCTGAGTCACCCCTCTTCCTCTCCCCTTCCACTGGAGTGGGGGCTGCTGCTCCACCGTCAGCTGTCCTCCTTCAACACCCACACTGAAGTGTGTGGGATCTTGGCCCAGGTACTTTTAGTTTCTTATGTCACACCTTGGGTCCTTATAAAGATGAGAGCAACATTTACACAAAGAAGAAGAAAAAAAGTGATGCCAGAGGTGGTTAATCTTTGTGCTATTTTGCCAGCTACCTATGTATTTGCAATACTTATGGATACTGCCTTCCTTTGATGTGCAGGGATTTACAGATGCAGTTCCATTAACATTAGTGGGAATTGGGTGCATAGATCCAGTACATCAAGATGAGAATATTTGGTAATAAATCTTTTAATATGCATGTAGCATTGACTGGATAATTTGAAACATTTTTAAAATCCAAATAAAAATTGAGTTTTCTACTACAAGAGAAGCTACCCCTAGAGACAGATAAGTGGAATCTATCTCCACATAGTCAGACCCTGTGTGATTTCATATTGTACATAGAATGATCCTTTTTTATCTTTATTGATTGCTAGAAGAGTAATACAATTAAAGGTAGCAAAATGCTTTAAGGTTTTTGTTCTCTGGAAAAGAATCAGGAGTTCAAAGTGGGGGTCCTTTCTCATTATTAGAGAACACCCTAAGAGACAATCATTTCCAGCAATTCTCTCTTTCTCCTCCTCCCCTTTTCATTTCCTACTTTGTGATTTTGGGGATACAGAAAAAAAAACCTCTGTGTGCATGTTAACACTAGTTAGTGATGTGCAGGTACAAGAATAAAACCTATCCTTTCTTTTTACAGCCACAAGTATAAAAGAAGTACCTATCATTATTTCATTAATGATCTGCAGCAGTATTTTCTTGCCTCCTTAGTCACATATATTCATGTATGTGTGAGCACACACAAACACACACGCATGCACACACACACACACACACACACAGACAGTCTCACGCTTGAGTTTTCTGATGTAGAACACCCCTTGATAAGCACTGCTTATGTCAGGATTATGAATACAAGGAAATAGAAAAGACATTTAGAAACCATAGGAAAACAATTCTTTCGGTGTTTGAACTGCAGTGTTATTCAGATGTATATAACTACTGCTGGGTGGGGGCACTGCAGGAAACATGCCAAGGAAGAGAGACAAGGGGAGGCCATCAACAAGACAGAGAGAAAAAGACAGAAAATGCTTTTGTTTGCAGACTTGGCTGGTTGACTTGTCTTGAAAATAATAATAGGTCCCCATTCTCTCTCACCAGCCCCCTCCCCTGATTCATCGGATATAACATAATTGATTCTCACTGGAGATGGATTTGGAATATGCATCTTGCTTGTTGCTATTGTTTATGTTTACACAGTACATTTACTGCTCGAGGAGTTTTGTTCCTCATTTACTCACTGCCCTGTTGCAAACCCCTGTTGCTTTTCCAGCTGCCACCAGTTCTTTTCCTTTTACCTCATTTTTCACACAGGGAGGTGAAGAAAGGGGGAACCACACTGTCTCAAGGACCATAACAGGTTGGAGTGTCTTGCAGGTTATGACATTATGCTTGATGCAGGAAATTGTCCACTTACATTTGCTGGCAGACTCCTGTCAGAGAGTGGGGCACGTGTTCTTTCCCCGTTGTGTGTCTGCCTCCATGGCTAGCTAAAACTCACTGGCAATAAGAGCAGAAATTCCTGCACGTGGAACAGGGCTCCCAATAGAAGGTCATGAATTTTGCTGACTGCCCTTTTCAGTGGGGCACCTTTGGACAAAGTGATGATAACTGCCACAGGCAAATAATTTTTCCAAGTCTGAGCACTATGAGGGAGGACACTATGCAGCAGATCACCTGTCAGAGATGATCACGAATTCTGAGACCCTGGGGTGCTAAGGAAGACTCATGGGGGACATCTGACAGGCATCAGGAAGGAGCTTTGAGAAGAGCAAAAGCCTAGCAATTTCCTTCACAATCTCACACAGTCCTGATGCTAGGAAGACATAGAAAGAACAGAGAGGGGTCCATCTGGGGGCTAGGAAAGAAAGATCAACAAAGCCTAATGGCAAGTGGGTGGCTAAGATATGTTTCAGCAGAGTTGGCATTATTTTTAAAGTATTCCTGAAGTTTTTATGGCTCTGGGCCCCTATTTCTTCTTAATTCATCCTTGGGGATAAAGAAGACTCAGCTGGATGGATCTCAATCACTCCTTTCCCTTTCTCACCCCTTGTCATCATGTTCTCTTCCTTCAGTACATTTTCACCATGGTTAGAAATTCTGACTCTCACTCCCCTTCCCAAGCGACTACCGTGGAGCCCTTTGGAAGGTGCGCGGTGCCCTGACTCCCACGGAGTCGAGTTCCATTGGAACTGCTGGTAGTGCATTCATCAGCCATCTGTCATTGCAGCTGCTTGTTGAAGAAATCAACTTCTTTTTTTTTTCCCCCATCTTTTTTTTTTTTTTTAATACTTTGGCTAGGAAGGGAAAAAAAAACCAAACCTCAACCACCAAAAATCAAACAACAACAATAATGGCCCGACTGTTTCCCTGACAATCCAAACAAAATCTGCTGCCCATAGTTGCAGTAAAATGTCATTGAGGGGAAGTTAATTTCTCATGGCCTGGTGGATTTGAGTGTGTCTTCAGGTTTTGTTTTGCTCTCCTTTTCCCTAAGAGGTGTAAAACCCTTTTCTGATGGGAGGATAACTCCTGTGGAGTTTCCGTGACTCAAAAAGACTGAGCTATGGCATGTCAAACTTTATCAGCCAGTTGTCAGTGTAACTTTTAGCTGAGAATCTCAAAAAAACAGGAATGCTTTTTAAAGTCCCGCCATGTGTTTTTTATTTCATTGTATTTTCCATGATTGAATGGAAACATTGATGAGAAGTGATAAAAACTGTGCAAACATAGGGTAATATTTAACGGTGTCAGGAATCTAGGTTACAGGCCTTCCAGCATTTCAGCCTTCTTGCAATCTAATTTAATCTCTTTTCCGTAACTGTCTATTGAAAGATAGTGAAGATGAACCTATCTTCACTTTATTTTCATCCTGAGATCTTTATACATTCAGACACATTTCTGGGTCCCAGATCATGCTGTCAGCCTTGTGCATGGCCATTTCAGTGGTGACACCTAAGGAACCAGAGGTCACTGCACCACCCTAAACAGGAGGCAGGCAGCCCGAGCACAGTGCTCTTGTATGACATTGGTAACAGAGCTGACAGGTCCTGACAAAGCAAGGCAAGCTTCGTTGTCCACAGTCACACCATGGCATGTAAATTTTCCTGTGCTTTTCTTTTCATTTGTCTTTGGAAAGAGGGAAAAGGAAAGGTTATCTCTCCATGTCTCCCTTGTAGGTAACTGAGAAGCAGAATATAACGAGAAGGTTAAGTGACTGGTAAAATTAAAATACACAAATCATTAAAATATTTAAAGGGCAGAAAAAAGGAATGGTCACAGCATCTGGTTTAGGTCAGCACCTAAGGAGTTTCTTACAGCTGATATGGGAACTCTTAAGAAACCCAAATGTTGTTATACACAATAGCATCTTTATCAAAAGCAAAAAGCTCACAGAGGGAGGCCATGGCACTTGGAGTGTGGGAACATGAGTCTATCAAATGTGAAGACTGTGAAAGCAGCAGAGGAAAGCCCTGACCTGGCCTCTTGTGTTGGTGGCAGAGGCTGCTATGTTTGAGCTCCTGGACAGTGCATCTGGCACTCCTAGGGATAAAACCTGAATTGACAGGTTTATATCTCTGTCTATACAATACCAGTGCGTCACTGCAAACTGATATATAGCATCACACATGTTTTATACTTCTATGTACACGTGTATGTAATTGTCCTTGGGACTTCAGAGATACAGACAGCTTTTCTTTCCTTCTCCATTTATTTTTTTTAAATTAAAAACAACAGTTGTCTTCCAGTCTTTCTGATCAACTCCTGGCAAAGACAGGGAGATAGACAGACTTCAAATCCAACTCAATTGCTAGCTTTTTATGTTTTATCTTTTCTTTTTTTTTTCAGTTTCCCATACTGAAGTTTTCAGTCTTTTGATTTGATTCATGTAGTAGAGGGGGCTCGAAATGAAATGGAAAGCAAAACGGGCCTCATTAATCTCAAAAGGCTTCAGATTTTTATGTAAAGCTATCTTATTAAGATAGGTAGGTATTTCCAGGTGGGAATTCTTTAATGTTTTCTTTCTTTATTAAGTGTACTGTTCCTCAAAATCACCTGCCAATAAAGTAGAGTCAAGCTTAAATACCTGTCTAAGCCTCATATATGTGAAAGACTGTGTAGCTTTCTCCAGGAAATAAATTTGGATTAAAGCATGGATAAATATTTCACGTAGTGACTTTTCCGATTGTTGTTTTGAAATAACTAAATGTGCATGCTTTGGAGGTGTCTGTCATGCAAAACTCCAAAAATTTCATTCAAGTCCACTAATAGTAATTTCTCCCAGGTATTATATCATGCCATCCCTGCAAGGCAAAACCAGTGTCCCTGCCGGTACTTGTGAAGATCCTGCTGAGAAAGAGAAGGGATACATTTGCCTAATGCAAGTCAAGTGTTTAAGTAGAACTTTTAACTTTTGCACAGGTAAGATCCTCTTGACTAAAAAACTTTGTTGACTTGCATTGGTGCCCCTTTTCCCTGTAAATAATTTCTAATTGCCCATGGAAGCCCAACACTTAATTTTCAAACTTTAAAATTATGATTTTTTGTATTTTGAATTTATTTTTTTAAAATTTATTATTTCCATTTTCTTTTTAAATATTGTTTAAATTAGTAGTAAAACCTATCAGCCTCCAACCCTTTTGCTCAAGAACAGTCTACATGGTAGGCACAGTTTTAGAGAAAATTTATCTTTCTGAATTGATGTGTATATACATCTTAGATAACCGTCCTTTTAGCTGTACCCTATTTTTAGCACCCATTATTACGAGTCCTAAAGCTTTACTCTATTTGTAATTTCTTCCTTGAAGAACTCATCACCATCTTGATGTTGCAAGGTATGTATTCTTAACTGAAGCATAGAATAAAAAGTGGTGTGCAGTTCACATGTGGTTGTTGCTGTTGTCAGAAATGGTTGCTTTGCAATGGGACTTGATGTCAGAAGCAGATGTTCTGCTTGCACGAACTTTTGCAACTGTTTACTATGGGAAAGAAGCTCAGAACTGAACTACCCCAGAGACCACCACCCCAAAACCAAAACAAAAAAACTCAACCCACTCCAGGCTGGAAATGGCACACTCCTTGCTCATTAAGCAGGTAACTAAACAAGTAGTTATAATTCCAGGTACTGAATGTGAATGATCTTCAAAGAAAAATGAAAATTTTCTTCATACATTTAATGCATTACTCTTTAGGGATAACATTCTGTTCACAGTCAGGGGGAACTTTACATCTGAGAAGACATAATCCAAAGAGCTACCTGTCTAGAGAGTAGCTTCTAACTGGAAGGATCACAGTCTAGGATGTGAAACTTTATGTTAGCAGAAAAGGGAATGTAATATAAAAGCAGTCCAACCTCAGAAAGAAATGAACTCTAATGGAAGTAAAAATATTCAGGATTTCACCCAGCATGCTTGTCCATCTCCTCCCATGATCAACCTTCGGTTCCATATTGCTAATATTCCTCAGCGTGTCAGTCAGGCAGTTGGGAACTAAACATATGAGTCAGCCAAAGCCATTAGTACAGACTATCAGCCTTTTGTCAAAGAAATGAACAAAGTCACTACATACTGATGAAGAGCTTTATAACTGCAGCCTAAAAGTCACACAGAGGAAAATATGTTTAATCCCTGAAACAGGTCCAGCTTTCGGTAGAGAAGAATCTGAGCCTAGCCTGTGACTATCCCTCACACTAGTATTTGAATAATCTAAACAAATAAGACCAATGAATTGGTGTCCACAGCCTCCCAACTACACTGCTGTCACATTAAAGGACCAATTCCATGGTCTTGCACAGCAGTAGTCCAGTCTAGTGCTTACAACATAATTCTTTGTCTTGAAATATGAAGTGTCTGGGTTTGCACTTAATGCACAGGTATAACATCAAGGAATGCTGGGTAAGCAAAGTCTCTGGGTTTTTATTTTTACATTAAACAATCATATACAAAAATAATGAGTTGGCCTTTTGGTATCCCACAATTTTTTAAACAAGTCTCTTCTGTTGATTTAATGTAGCTTTAATTTCTGGAGCTTTACTCAGCTTATATCTGTAATTGGGAATGTTTTATAAAGGTACTGCTTAACGATGTTAAACAAGGCAGCTCTGGCAGCCTTAGAGGCCCCCTTACAACTAGGAATTTGCTAGTGAGCGTGGAAACTGTTACATAAAGGCTTCTCATCAAGTCAATCCACTTAGCAAGGAGGATCAAGATGGATTGATGTTATGAGGGGTGTAGTCTTAGAGCACTCAGAATGATGGCACTGGTGGTACCCCATGTGTTGCTAACAGCCTTATCGTCTGGGGTAACCTCCTCTTTAACCCTTTCTCTATTGCGAACTTGGTGCTAGAGAAGCTCAGTGCTGGTCTAAAATCACCTATGTGACTGTTTTGTTTTACTTAACATGAATGAACTATATTGTTTTGGGCTGAGAGGCTGTTGTACTATTTATTGGCACTAGGGTTTCATGCCATCATAAAGTTCCACTTAGAGTGCACTCAAAATGCAAATTTTCAATTAAATTTCTTACATTCATGCCAATATAAGCTGGTAATTTTTTTTTTCTACTGCACCAATATAAAAACTTTATAGCACTGAAATGAGGAGCTAAAGACCTTTTCCAAAAGTGTTCACAATTATTTTATCCATATTTTTAATATTCATAAAAGTGGCAAGAACAAAGTGAAGCAAATTTGCATTTCATATCGCACTAAAGCTACTCCACATATACACGATAACACATCCTGAGAACAATGAGATATCCTGTCACATGTATGCATTTTCTAAAACTGCACAAAAGGAGGATTTCAGGGATGCATAAATTAACTTCCTACCTTTAAATTATTAACCCAGGCTGTTCCCTGAATATGAACCAAAATCAAAGGACATCTTTCCCCCACTCTTTTGCTCCCTGCAAAAAAGAGCATGCCTATTGTCAGTCTCTCCTCACTTAAAGTTGATGACTTAAGAAACTGAGTTACTTGAATACTGAAATTGGATTTAAGAGGTTTTTTGTTTGGGTTTTTTTTGTACAGTACATGTATTCATGCCATTTTTTGATTGGTAAGGTGCATATTGTGGCTACTGGTAAGAAGCCACTTCACCTATCCTAACATATTTCGTTTTGGAGGCAAATGCATGACCTCCTTATGCTTTGGTATGTGGGGCAAAACAAAGCTTAAATCAAGTTTCAATGAGTTCTTGAAGTAAAAAGGAAGAATGAAGCCTTTATCCAGGATCCTGTCAGGTATCAGGATGTCCCAGAAGTACTTTCTTGTAGGTTTTGCAGAAATAGATGGACCTTTACATAAAATATTTCCCTGAACTGGCATTGTTAAACCTGGCCTTCACCAGAGCTGAAGTAGCCACTTGTGATGAACAGCTACATTTGTTACATATATTGAAATCCGCTCTCCAAATGTCAGAAATAGGCAAAATAATCTGTTAAAGCATTTTTGCTGACATCGTTTTTTGTAAAACCTGCAGTCTGATTGCAGACCTTTTCAGAAGGATACAAAAAAGGTCAAATTTGTAGATAAATGGCTATGAAGTATTAACTCCCATCTAATAACAGGTGATATTAAAAATACTGTCTTAATTAATTCATTTAGGGCCACACTTATAAATTATACCTCTATATGCAAAACTTTCTGTGGAAAAAAAAATAAATGATTGAAGTAGGAACTAAAGAGGAAACTTTGACAATAGGAGCCATGCCGGACAGTCGATGTGGACGAATGCATTTTACTTGGCCAGCTAGTGACTTAACAGCTACTTTCCCCCTTAATTTTAAGCCTTGTTTGCAGATTGTCCTGAAATGATCTACAATTGCTTTTTCAGTTGAAAATTTAGTGCTATGAACATGTTAGTAGCACTCTTTCCTCACAATCTTGTAAAAAAATGTAGCAAACCAATAGCTACCATAAAGTAAATGTGTGTTTTCCATAATTACACAGAAACCATGATTTAATAGCCCTAACTTCCTACTTTAACAACTTGAAACCATCACACTTAACATGATCTATTAAGACATTGCATAACAACCCAAAAATTACTATTTTCCCTACCTAATTCAGACAAAAATCATCAATAAACACATTCCAGACATTTTTCAGGGTTTCATTAGTTCCCATCATGCAAAAAAGAAATTGTCTTTTATTGACCTGGACTGACATGCATTTAAATCAAGGGAATTCTTCCAGTGATATGGGACCAGGTCTTAAATCCCCAATGCTAAATTTGCACTCCAATCACCAGTTCTTTAGTCTATATTTGAAGCAATTTCTCAGCAAATATTTTTTGCTGTCTTCCACACTGCTTAGCTAACTCACTGTTTCATTAGTTTTTGCACAATGTGTAGACTTCAGTTCAAAATTAGAAATGCTGAAACACCAGAAGAACTATTTTTTCTTCTGGGTTTTCACATGAAATTAGTACAAAAAATCTTGTGATGTCACCCTGTCTTATTCACATTTTGTAGATCCAATGATTTCTATAATTCATATAAGGACCCAAACTTCTGCATGATTATGTGAAATAAAATGAATCCTCAAACATTCAACTATAATTATCCACAAGACTGAGTTAATTTGGAGCAGCCTAACTAAATTTAAAAAAAAAAGAAAAAGAAAGAAGAAAAAAAAAAGTTAAATATTTATTTTTTGCTACATAGCTGCAAGGTATCAACATGTGAACTGTGCAGTTTGGGTGTACTGATTACCCAAAGATATTTTCATGGTTGCCTAAGACTCCACACATACCAAAATGCAAAACCACATCTGTTTTCTCAGTTTAAATTGCTGCATGATGCTCACTCAGCCTCTGTACTCTGGCATGTACCAAACCCATGGCTGAATAAAGAGAACGCCTGCCAAATATATCCACTTTCTACAACTATGGAAATGGAGGACTTCAGGGATGCATAACTCAACCTCCTTTCTCAGATTTTCATTAACAATATCCCTCTTTGTCACTGGAGCAATGTAAACATTTCCAGTTTAAAAAAGAGGCAAATCCCTACCTACGTCATGATACTTTCTCACAGAATTTGGGTAAATTAGCTGTAGTCATAAAAAGGGGGCCTTTCTAAATTGCTTTGCATTTCTGTATTATGATGCAATGTGATATGGTGAGCGTGGCTCAGCCAAAACAGACCTGGGCCACCCTGAGCTGGGTTGAGAAAGAGCCGTGCTGTGGTTAAGAAACTGAACTAGGACTAAAGATCTCAGTCCAAGCATTCAACGCTTCCACAGACTTTCTGTGTGACTTTGGGCTACTCGCTATCAATAGCCTTTGGATCCTGAGCTATAAAAAGTTATCCATTATAATTCCTTTGTCCCATCTTTTAGGTGTTTGATGTGTGTAGACTGTCTTTTGCTTTGTACATAACATCATCCTGAGCTCATCTGATTCTTTAACTGTTTCTCTACCAATAAATAGAGCTGGTTATTGTAATTCATCATTATGTTTTACCAGAAGACTCCTCATAAAAAACCAAAATAGGATTTCTCAAACTGTTAATGTAGCCCCTGAAGTCAGAACAAATCACCTGTGCACAAGGTTCTGGGGAGTTCACAGATGTCAATCTGGTAAACAAACATAGAAATGTAGAAAGGACATGAGAAGAAAGTTTTCAGTGTCCGTCTGTATGTCAGACCATCAGCCTACAAGAGCTGCTTCTCCCTTCCCAGCTCACAGATCCCCTCTACTTACCATAAGATCTTTTGAGCAAAGGCTCCATGCCCCTGGGCAAGCTCTCCAGCATCCTTACATTTAATTATTGTTATTATGCCATGATAACTGGAATACTATTTGGAAGTAGATTAAAATATCTTTAATTTTAAATCAATTGATTTGCATGAGGATTCTCATGCAATGTAGCAAGGAATAGATAGCTGGATAACTGGGTTATCAAACTCGGTCTCACACAGTTATCAGCATACAGATAACTATGCCACATACATTTAGTGCACAGCAGTCCATAATCCTCCTGCAACACCAGGCACATCAGGCTGCCTGATGTTTTATGACAGGCTTAAGATCTTTAATAGAAAAGCTGCAGTGTAGCAAGGGAAGCATTTGGGGAGATGAGGAATATCACCCAAATAGTAGGTGGTAAAAAATCTTCCTAACTCCAAACTAGGTAATGGCTTAACCTGAGCATCTGCGTAGTTCCTGAGTTTGGTGTTTTCAGGACTTCTCCCAAGCAGCTACACCTGAATTTAAAAATTGATCCCTTCCAGCCTTGACTGTGCCACTGATTGTATGGGAGAGACATGGCAGAGTTTATGCTAGAGAGTTGTCACAGGTCTTTCTTAAGCACTTTAAAAAGAAGAATGCAAAACTTACCCTTTAAATCTGGATTTGGTACAATAAACAAAAGAAACAAACATCAGTGGGAACAGAATATTAAGATTTAAATTCTATGGACATATCATTGTGGGGAGGTGGAACCTAGTGGCATTTAAATTTTTTTCACTTTTTAAACACAATAGAAGTAATTCTTTTATTGCCATCTGAATGGAAAAGATCTGAAATTTTATAAGCACTTATTGATCTTAATATAAAGAACAACTCTTTAGGAAAAATCTGAAGGAGGAAGAGAGAGTGGATTGCTTGGCATTCAGACTGTCCATGAGCTTCCCAGAAAAAAAGTCACTCTCTCACAAAGCGCTGAGTAATGCTCCTACTGAAAGCAGAGAGAGCTCAGCAGCATTCATAGCTTCTTAAGAGGTGCTCAACACATTGTAGGACAGATCCACTAGGAAGTGAATTCGAGGAGCAAGTTCACAGAAACAGACTTAGTCTGTTTCCTTGAGGCAAGCATTTCTCCAGTAGCATTTGCATGAAATCCAAAATTCGGTTAGGATATTGACAGAACACAATCCTGTCCGGAGAAGAACAAGGTAATTACAAGCAAGGAACTGTGTTCATGCAACACTCTGATTGCAGTGAATGCCCCAAATGGTCAGAGCTGCAAATGTGAAGGATCCAAGAATAACATAACACGGTCGTGACGCTCTCAAATAGTATCTCTCACTCCTACTGTTCCTGTCCAAAAAAAAAAATCTAGCCTAAGAGAAATAATGATCATGTAGAGACTATTTTATCCCAGAACATGAGACAGTCACAGCAGAGTCAGCATCACTGCAGGAGCCCCTGAGCTGATATTGCTGGTTATGTTTCTATGTCAGACCTGACATACAGGACGTAGCAGGGAGCTGGTTATTTTTTAGCATTCATTTTGAATAAGGCTGCTCTAAGTTTACACCCAGCCTCCTGTTTTCAAATTCAGCACATGCTCATATCGGACAAATCTTTACTAAGTGCAGAGTAATTAGGCAGCAGAACAAATGTTTCTGTATGTATGCTCAAGTACACAAAGCCCCCATGTATGCGGTGCATGTGTGCATATGCATATGTGCAAGCACTCCTCTGCATATATATTTTATTTTTTCTCCCATGGATGGCCACAGTGGGTACATAACAACGCCTGCTTCCCCCGACCCCCCCATGCTCACCAACATATGCATGCCCAATCAAATCCAAGGGACCTTGCAGGAGTCAAGGCCGGGGCTTTAATGCTTTGCTACCATTTTTGACAAGACAGCCTCCTCCTCTGAAAAGGACGAGCCAGAGCCATCTTTCAGGAGTTTTCTTTCCCTGACAGAAATCAGCAGGGTTAGAATAAACTGCATAAGTTATCAGCTCCTCAGGAAAGAACATGAAAAAAGCCCTTCTATCACTTAATGAAAAATAGCTTCTTTTTTGGACAGAACTTCATAGGCTTGCAATCAAGCCGTGGCTCCCCCCTCCCTTCCTTCCTTGACGTGCCATAGAGGCAAATCAAGTCGGCATCTATTAATAATATTTTCCCCTGCTCCTTTCATTTCTCTGCATGTCCTACCACTGTCAGGCCCCGTGATGGAGCAGCGCCTTTATCTCGTCCGAGTCTGGTCTGTCAGGGTGATAAACAATTCTAACAAGAATCAGAATAAAGATCTTCCCAGTAGACTCGGCGGAGAGATAGAGGCTTTTCTCATTTTCTCGACGGAAAAAAAAAAAAAAAATTTAATCTAGCAGCTCCGGCTTTTTTCAAGCGTCACATTCAAAGAGATGCAAATTTGTCAGAGCTGAGACCCCGGCTGACTCTCAGCACTGCGTGAATGTCAAAGGGGGGACTCGAAGCCTTTGACATCCCTGCCTTTTTTGGGGGCTATCTGCTGAAATAAAAATAAAAAAAAAGAGAGGAAAAAAAAGCAAATGCTTTGTAGTGTGTGTTTCAACAATTTTCATAAGTTTTCTTCTGAAATAAAATAGTGCCGTTGGGAAGGTAAAGTGAGAGAGAGAGAGAGAGAGGGGGAGAGGGAGAGGCAGAGAGAGGTAGGAAGAAAGAGAAAGAAAGGGGCAGAAGGGAACGTAAACTTGTCCATTTAGATTTAAACAGGCCATGTTGATAGTTAGATTTTTATTATTTGGCAGGAGTCAATTTAATATTGCGGTCATTTGCTGTACCTCACAAACACATACACACAAAAAGGAATCACTTTGCATAACCCTGAGATGGGTGCTGTGATGATGGCTTTACATGTACATACGTCTTTCCTCATTTGTTTACATATGTGATTCTGAATGTGTGAGCAACCATATATGCATTCTTATAGCCTTTTAAGAGGTGCACATGGTGTGTATATCTGCATCTATCACAAATCTGTGTATTATTAAGTGTCCTTTTGCTATATGCTGACCATGTACTCTTTGCTGAATGAATCAGAAATTAAGCTAGTGCTCTGAAGATCATGCCATCTGAAGGGCAAATACAGAAAAAATATGGTTAAGAGCTCAAGCACGGAGATGATGGGGGGATTTTTGTTGTTGTTGTTTAATTGGATTACATATTTATTATTTTATTAATTATTTACTTAGAGCTTTTTATTATTATTTTTGACCTGTACTGTAGGGATTACAGAAGAAATTCATCTTTAAAAGAGTCTTGGAAAGACAGCTGTATAACTGCCATAGTGTGGATGAAATGTATCCTAAAAGTGTCTATCTCTTTACAGCACAATCTTGCAGGAAAAAGGATTTTCTAAACGTTGAAATCCTGGAGTCATGTGAATTTTCAGCTCTCTCTGGTTGCATTAAAATAAATGAATATGCCTACTGAAAATGTGACCACAGTAAATCCTGAAGCTTGTCAATGTAGCAGATTCCCTCAAAACAGAGTATAGTAAAGAGCTATTTCTAAGCCACATTTCTATCGGATGTGTGTGTATATATAACGTACAATGGTATTAGTATAGCTCCATAGTCTGACCATTGTTGCCCAGAGCTCCATGCCAGGATGGAGACAAAGGTGGCCTTTTCCATTTGTCTCTGTGTATTTCCTCCAGACTTTGACTGTCAGAGACATTTCTTCACCCCCTTAGTATGACTTATGACCACTCACAGCAATTCCCAGGAGGCTTTTGAGGCAACTGCCTTCCACTGTAAAGTATTCTGGGATCTACTGTCAATAAGCAGCGTATAAGGGCTGAAAACTACTGCGTCAGTCCAGAGGAAAAGGGCCTAGTTTAATCCATTCTCTGTTTAATAGTACTTGTGATGTGTGGACAAAATATTGGCAATGGGTCATGGTAATGTCCTGCTTTTCATTGCCCTTGTCTTCAGGCTCATTCTGAATTCAGTTAACACCTCCTCAGTCATACCTATTCGGGCACATTTCACTCTCTCCTCAAGACTATTGCTGAAAACTCTGATCATTAATTACTAGACTCTTACTTACAATCAATGCAAGTGCTAATACTCTCCAGTCTCCACTCAGCCTGAATTGGTTAAATAATAAACTGGCTTTCACTGCTGTAATGATCCATTTGTAAAGGAGTTGTCCTAGAAACTCCAATACATTGCATAAGGCTCTATTCAAATAAGGTATTGAAGTGCTTTTCTCAGAGGTTCCCAGATCACTCACTTTTTTCTTTCTCTTAAACAGGCATCCAAGTCATTATCCTATCTGGGAAGTGGACTTGCTGAAATAGGGGCTAATGCAGAACAAAATATTCTGGTTGTGCTGAATCTACTAGGCTCTTGTGGAGGTGTGTACCCAGGTGGGACTGACACACTTCTCTTCCTTCAGCAGGGATGCCCTTGGCAAGTCCAACTGCTATTCATGTGCTAGATTCCTGGAGGTGATTGCAGTCTCCAAAAGAAGTAAAATGTCATATTTGAGTGCAGTCTCTAAAGGCAGGGGATGACCTGAAGAACAGGCTGGTGCAATGTGCAGAGAAGAAAAGTGGGTGCAGGTGGAAACTGGCCTGAGTCCACTGAGAGTATGACAGTAAGATTCAGAGGTTAAAATGTAAGCCAGGATCAGCTGGCCGTAGATGGACATGTGTCCAAGTAGTTAAAAATTGTTCTGTAGACTTCACTGTTCCCATCAATACCAACAGGAGCTTTTTTGGGTCCCTCTTTTTTCTCCAGAAAAGTTAGACTTCTTCTTCAGATGCTTAGATACATTTAATAACTGGATTGTTTAGTACTGGCAGTCTCCAACGCTGTTATTCCTCTGCTAAGTATATCATCAATCTGCTCTCCTGAATTATTTCAAGAGACACATGTTGGGCTAAATCAGAACCCAAGTGACTGAGTTAAAACCGCAGGATGCATGGCTAAGTCCTAACTACAGATCACATTTCATTCTCCTGTAATGTGATCTGCCAGAAAATTATAAGAACCCAGCAAGGAAATAAAAATAAAAAAGGAAAAACTAGCTATATGTGATTTTTCATAACTTACGCTGTGCACAGAGCTTGCAAAGAATTTTTGTGTAAAGGAAAAAAAACCTTCACACATATCTCCTACTGGCTCTGGGTATGAACTCCGTTATATAGACATTTCACATATACTGAAGAAACAAAGACAGAGTAAAGTAAAGCACTGAGGTATTCTTCTGGCTCACAAAAAATGTTTATTCTGCTTTAGAAATTCCAAATATAATGAGTCTCCTGTAGTAGCAAATATAGATAAAAGAGAGGGATATTAAGTTTTGTTGTAGGATCTGGTATGTTTTCAAGCACTAGCCTTCTTTAATAATGCAGGGACAACAGCCGTGTACTTGGTATTTCTTCAATGAACATTAAAATAATGTTTACATTCAACAATCTGTGAAAAGTTTTTTTTCCTGAGATGGCTGTAAATTCAAGAGCTGCCATAAATACTTAGCAAATAAATAGAGTCCATATTATAAGCTTCTATAAAACTTGAAACAGTTGCCTCTACATACACCATTTTATTTGCCAATAACTGAAACAATTCCACACCTAAACCAGCGCCAAATATTACCCTCACCCTCCCAGCTGCAAGTCCGCAGGAGTCAGCGGTGTCATTGTTGACTTAATGCAGGGTAAGTCATCCTGAACCACAGCAGCAGCAGCTCATTAGATAATTCATACTTTAGTAGATTTCATTCAATGGGCAATCAGTTTATTATTTTTATGGGTACACTATAGTCATTATTCTGTGTGCTGTCCTCTATAGTAAGGTTTCAGCTACATAGCTGGGCCCACTCCTGCAGACCTGAAGCCCTTCTGCATACAAATAGCATAGGGAGGGTTTGTAGGATTTAGCCCCTGGTTTATAAACTGTATAAATTATTTTAGAAGTCATGTCAAGTATAGTTTACTCCAAGGTTTGCTTGCAAATTTTAATCAGAAAACACAGAAGGGATATGCAGTTTAGATTGAAATATTCTTTCACCTTGTACCCTGCCCAGGTTGACATACTGTAGGCTGATATAACCGGCAGAAGTTACAGCATGCATGATAGAGGAAGGCTGGACACAAACTAGAGAAAACACATAAAGAAATATTTATTTAAAAAAAGTAAATCAACCATAAAGATCCTCCCAGTAGACCTGGGAGATGGAAGCCTTTCTCATTTTCTCCATGGCAAAATTTAATCTAGCGGCTTGGCTTTTCAAGCGTCATATTCAAAGAGATGCAAATTTGTCAGAGCTGAGACCCCAGCTGACTTTTAGCACTTTGTGAATGTCAAAGGGGCTTAAAGGTTGAACTGTCTTTACCTCCCTCCATCCTTAGTAATTCAAAACCAGACTGAAAATACAAAGCACCCACCTCTACCTGTTTGTTCAGGCCTCTCTATTTCATGCATACCTGCCGGCTATAAAAGTGTTTGTTTCAGGTGTTGTTATCTGTTTCAACTAAAAGCACATATAGAAATGAGCATGCAATTGAAAAATGTTCCACTGGAGAATCCAGCAACAGAAGAAAAACCTTCCCCTTCGGAGAGCTACTCTGTCCCCCATGGCACATATACACATTATAGAGGTTCTTGCAACATAGCCTATTCCCAATTGACTGATTTCAGAACTGCTATTAACCGAGTAGTAATCTCACCCAGTGACATGGTTCACTTCATACAGTCTCAGGAGGTAATATATCTAATAAAAATAAAAGTAATAAAAATAAAAGCAGCCCTAATGAATACTCCATACCATGTAAGGTATATACTATATCACATAGCAGGGGCCACCTGAAAGCAATGCCAATGGCTTTTTTTCCACCTGCCTCCTGTATGATGTAAATATCAATCTACTAATGGAGTTCCCATTGATGAAGGATAACGAAAGGAAAAAAAAAAGAAAAAAAAAAAAAGGCATTGAACAGATTGAGGCAGTATAATCTTGTTTGCCTAAAAATGGGGGGGAGTATATGTAAGCAAAAGCAGAAAGATTTAAGCTCAGTTCCATGGGTAAGATGTTTATTAAATGAAATTACATTAACATATACACAATCAGTGTGAAGGGAAGCCCCCAACAGCCTTTACTGAATGACAGATTCATCGAGTGAACTGGAGCTCTAAGGCTGGACCTAGAGTAACAGTTTCAGAGAAGTGTTTCTTCTCATTTAACGATTTATCAGTTCTCTTGATGATGAATTTACTAGAAAAAGGATGACTGTCTCTTTAAAAAAAGTAGTTTGGGCAGTGCTTTCTGGTTTTAAAGTCTGGAGACAGTGGCATTAGATTGATTAGGTGTGTACATGTTGGCTGAGAAAGCTGTAGAAAGGGGAATGGAAGTGTTTGACAAGATGAAAGACTATTCAACATGTTAGACAGCTGGTTGAGTGAAAAGATCTATAACAGCACAGTAAAATATACTCAACAGTAAATGATACCTTCACTGCAAAAGCTACTACAAGTTAGGTCACACAATTTTAGCCTGGGATGACAGGTTCAACCAAACAAAGTTTTAAAACACACAATTAATGTGCTTGTGCCTGGTAACAGACAGATAGCACTTGAGAAATTGAGACAGACAGGGGTTCCCTTTTCCAAATTTAATAGTGAATATGCAAAGTTCCTGAGCCAGATTCTGATCTCCGTTCAGAGCAACTGTGCTGATCTCAGAGGAGCTGTTCTTCATTTACACCAAGGCAAGAGAGATGAGGATCTGTACCTTTCCTCAGTCCATTACCTTGCCATTGAAACATAACACTTTGGAGAAACAATTTTATGAGGGGAATTGTGAGCCTTCTTTCTGAGATCCTGTGGTGACTGACGAGCGCACTAAATGGTTATGAGTAACTGTGTGCGTCATGTTTTCTGATTTGCACATGAAGGCTTTGTAATCGCCATGTGATTTTCATAATTAATGAAGCACAAAACACACCAGTATGACAGGGATAGTGAACTGTCATGTTTGCTACAGATAGACAACAGATAAACAAGAATGCATAAAGAACATTCAATTTTTTTAAATAAAAAACCCCCCTGGAATTCAGGTGTTTTTTCTGGTGATCAGGTAGCAGGGATAATGGCAGTAAACTATAAAGTAGTCTAAAACTATGCTTTTTCTGAAGTTCTGGTAGTCTAAAAGGATGTTTTTTCTGTAGACAATAAGAGGACAATTGGACCTGGACACAGTTGGCTAATCTCATTTGATTATTCATGATGCAGTGATCACTCGGGTTAGCAGAGGTTGCACCAGTAAGCTTTTTAGTCAGAAATAAATATCGCACATGAAACTAAAAACATTATCAGAAGAACTCAAATTACTTTATTTTTCCTTCTGACATAAAATAGTAAAAAGTATAGAAGGTAACATTCAAGTGATATATTTTTCCTAGACTCTTGTAATCTCTTTAGACCATTACAGAATAGTACATTAACATATACTCACACTTCCAGATCCGTTTATGTTGCCAGAAAAGCGCAAAGAGGCCATGGTTCAAATGCTAATTAGGCCTGAGCTGATAAGGAATTTCAAAATACTATCTTTTTTAAAACTTGAGTTATTTTCTAGCCCTGTTATTGAGTCATATGTACTGCTTCGAACACTTTTTAACATTATATTTAAAAGAGTAAAAAGAAAAAAAGGGTTTTAGTGAATCAGACCTTTCATTCAATATCCTGTATGAGCTCTTTTCATCATTAGTTTTCAGAGACAGCAAGTCAACCATTTGTTAACTTGATTCCACTGAATATTTGACCACAGAAAAAGTATTTTTAATACTAATGTTAACACATATTTCTATAATTATAAACCCCTAAAGGTACGTCAAATTAAGTAAACCGTTAGATTGTCAGAACATTAATAATCTATCAGTGTACATAGAATTGCTCATGCAATGCAATGGTCCAGGGGGTTTGGTTTCAGGATTCGTAGTCTACGCACAAGGGTCTCCACTGCTAGCTCCACCAGGAACATACAGAGTGACCTTGAAAACGCAGCCTATTAGTTATCTGCCTCAGTTTGCCCATTTGTATAAGTCTAGAGATGCTTTGAGGCCTTCAGATGAAAGGAGAGATTAAATGCACAAAGTATTTATTAATTAATATTATAGTGAGAAAAAGGCATTTTTGCTTCTAAAATATAAATAATATATCAACCCCACCCCCACAATACCAGAAGTGCTTCTTGATAAGCAGATATTTACAAATTAGACTGTGTACTAAGAAATCATATAAGTAATCCAAATGATTAAAGACAAGGCATGATTTCTGTGGGAGCGCATCAAACATACAAAACGCCTCACCTACTCTGCTGTATCTACAATGCTTTGTTATTCTGGGATGGACGATAGAGGTTGCCAGTATCCCTCTATAGGAATGTTAATGACTCTGGATAGAGTTTTTCCTGGGGATTTACAACAAAATTTCAGGGTTAACCTTATAATATACTTATGCATGTAATCAACTCGTCCCCCCAGTCATTATTCTCAGGAAATTCCTTTTGCATACAAAGTTATTGCTTTAATTGCTTTGAAGCTTTGCGTTGTCTAGAATTCTAAAATGTCTCAAGTCTCTCTTGACTCACAGTTCGGCAATTCTATGTATAGATACTGTATAGCTGAAATGGAAGGTACAGTGCAAAACACAGGAAATTTTTGAATGGAGACAAAACACCTCCTCTTTCTAATGCAAACCTTTTCACTCTATAAGCATTCTAAAAAAAGAAAAGTTCTGAACTTGACCTTTCAGCTCATTAATACAATACATAAGGTTATGTTTATCATGTGCCCCAAGAAGTACCAAGTGATTTATGGATCACAAACTGCATAAGATTTCTTTCAAAGCTAACTCTACCTCCCACAATGAAAGTGAAGCAAGTTATCCATGCTCAATGTCCAGACACAAAATACTAAATGAATACACCAACTGTGCAGTTCTTTGGCCCTTGGAAGAAAAGACAAACATCTGTGTCATGCCTTTTTAGGACAAATAGATTAGCAACCACAGCAGCTCTAAAATCCAAGTTTTGTGTGCCAAATAGAGCAAGATACAGTCAACATGCTGTTTTCGTTGGGTTACTGGAAGGCTAAACTCTGATGTCCCTTCTCCATAGGAGGGCTGCATTTTGTCTCACAAAATGACAGTTGCTCCTCCATTACACCTAAAGCATCCTCTGGCTGTGAGGGTGCCTCCCCTGCCTTCAGACCAAGCTGAAGAGAAACAGAAGATTCTTCTAGGCCTTTCTTCTGAATTGGGATTTTCTCCCATTCCTGTAGGAGGATCAGCTAAGCAGTGAACTCTGTTTCTCAACATGTGGCATTGGCTGAAACATACCACCTTGACTAAGAACCCTGGGGTTGTTCTGTTCAAGACAAGGAATGTAACTGGGTTGCTATGCTCTATGTAGTGCTAGTATCCTGCACAGTCTTTGCTGGGGGTACCAGCACAAACTGTCTCCCCTGGGCTTGGGGGATTCAAGGTGCAGCTGAACCAGAAGTTTGTTTTCATGTGGCCCTAGGCTTTTGTAAGGTGAAGGACACGGTTTGTGTACCCAGGCTGAGCCAACTAGACAGTTCTTGAGGACGTGCTGCACTCAGGTACATATGTGCTTCCCTAATCTGGTGCTAGTTACCTGAGCTGATGTTCAGAGTGCTAAGGAGCACTACTGGTAATGTTTGAGTTGTAGAAATAAAAATCAGCAACAATAGAAGAGTAGTTTAAAAAATACTCAAATTCAACTCATTTATATACTTAGAAAGTATATAGGTATTATATACATAGTTTAGAGAAAGAAATACAAGGAGGTTTAACATTTATTGGCTTTTCACATTAAAATAAATATTTGTGATTTTTTTATACTAAATGGTACAGTTACTTATATTTTATAAGATGAAGTATCAGACTTCAACTTTGACTTTGTTAACCTTATTGTATGCCTTAATTAAAGTCTACCAATTTATCCGTTCATGGGGGTAAAATCATCCATCACAAAGTTTCTTGGTTACAAATCACTAATTAATTGGTAACTAGGGTAGAGTTTAATCATTGTTAAAACCCCTGAATTTCTGGTATCACTGTGGCAGAAATGCATAGTCAATTAAGCAACAAGAACCTGCCTATTTTGCTTAGTTTATTATACTAATGCCTTGGGATGTTTGCATGAAATACATAAATTCTCTTGTATCGTAGTTAATTAATTCCAAGACCATGGCCTGTAAAAGTTACCTGTCTGACATCTGGAGAATGAGTTGGAATCAATGCCAAAGAACAAACCAAAGCAGTAACTGCTTAAACTAACAAAGTCATTTCTGTCCTTCAAAGAGCAGAAATAGAGAGAATGCAATAATTTTTAGTTCCTTTAAGTTTTATTATGACTTTATGATACCATTCTCACTGGCAGAGAAGAGGTTGGTGTCAGGGGACTGGTGCTGCTTCCAAGTGTAGCTGCCTCAACCAAGTTAGACAAGAATGACAAAAAATACTTTTTTTGTCATTCTTTGCGCAAATGAAAGAAACTTGTCATTCCAACTTCACAAAACAGCGCTGGAGATGAAATGCTCAACTCCACTGGGACAGCCATTTTTTTGCTGTTATTACAGAAGAAAATTATAACCATAAAAATGTCCAATTTAGAAAAAAGGTGCCACTTTAGTGTCATTTGCATAAAAGCTGTTACATACAAATTGTTATAAAGACAAATGTGTAGTACTCTTGTTGAAAATTGCTTATATCTTAGGTGCTTTGCCTGAAACGACATAAAGGCCTCTTCAAACTGAAATTCATTCTCAGGTAAATAAAGCTGAAAAAGAATTTTCACCTATTCTATGTACGTGAGCAGTTTTTCATATTGTCTTAAACAGATTTTGACATGCATTTCTCCCAAACTTTTGAATTCCTTCCCTTCTTAGTCTGCTGGTGGCCTCCATTACAATAACTTGGCTTCGCAGATGAGGGCAGATGAAAAGATTGTCCTGAGTGCAAGCTAATATATTAGCTAAAATAACTTCCTGTAAATGCAGAGAAGCTGTTACTTTCTTCTGCTAGAAACTGCTCTCTTGTACTCATGTACAAGATGATTGCTGTCCAGACCTGAGATGGGTTACTGATGTCTCTGTCACTACTATTGTTGCCTACCAACTCAGAGAATTTTATTCATCCCTTCTTAGAAACTCAACCAGATGTTGCTGTGCCTACTGAAAGCAGTCTAGTTTCAACAAACAAATTTAGTCCATAGAAATTATTTTATTAAATAGTCTGATGAACAAAATATTTTTTGTTTATTGACAACCAATTTCCAAGGCATTTATTTATATTTGGTGTTGAACACTGACACATCGTAGGTTAACATGAAATCCAGATTAACTTTTGCAGTAAAGTGAATCATGACATATACTACTATAATTAAGAATGTTATGTTAATATAAATGAGAAGGCTAGTGGGGGATCTTCAAGTGGTCTGATAATCTTTTTATGTAATTGCAGAATCATTAAATTAGTGTAAATTGGTTGTGAACAGGAGAAACATCTAACTATAGAATGCCAAGATGTCTAGCTCATCAAACCCTTTACATGCTACCATATACCATACCAATACACCATGGTATTCTCAAACACTCCATTGTGTCCGAGGTGAATGAAAGCAAAATATGCTAGGGTACAGAATCCATAAACTTTGTTACCCCTGTCTACGAGATGTATAAATAAACTGATAAATGACTGAGACATTTTACACTGCAGCACTAGTAACACTCTGTTATATGGAATCATATGCAGCAAAATTAAAAATAATGTGTTCTCTAGAACTTTACAGCACAGAGCCAACATCAACACTTTACATACATACACTTTCTCTGCTTTTCCAACAGATTGATTACTTTCTCAAGAAAAATAAATTAATATAATAAAGATAAAGGAATTCTTGATATAAAATCTGGTGTTTAATTGTTAAAATACCTTGCAAGTACTAAATAAAAAGGTCTGTTTTGCCATGTCAAAGAGCACCCAGAATTCCTAGTGAAGACAGAAGCATCTACATATGCTTTAAACATCTGAACACTATCTGTGAAAATGTAATTTTGTAATTTAAAAGCAGTGTTAAGAAGAAAATTATGACTAATTCTCTTCCTATTTTGTTCTTAGGATGAAAAAATACTAATATCCTGCTTAGCCTTTCTCAGACCTAGATCTTGATACCTTCTGGATGGAGAGTTTTACACAGCTGTGTGGCCATGACCAGGTCATATGAGCTGGTGGGTACTTCAGCTGGCACTTCGCCCCGCCATCTGCATCTTTTTCTGCACTATAATGCAAAGATATTTGCTTCCTATGCAAGGAAGTTACATGTTTTCCAGAGGAAAACACAGGTGATTAGAGCTCATTTCTATTATCATTGATTTGTTAGAAAGAAGCAATATTTTTACCAAATGGTATCATCCTAAGATAGCCAGCCTATGATGAACATTTCTTTTTGTTGCTTTCTGAGATGACTGAGTTACATGTGCTTGTAACTGCCTTGAAACGGCAAATTCCTTAAACAGAAGCAACTACCACTTCCTCTGAGTTCAGAAAGACACAATCTGGTCAGCAGTGTTGATGTTAACCCACTTTCAATATTTATCACAGTAAAATTTTGCTATGCATAAAAGAAAGAAATAAAACATTTTTGCAGTAGTCCATTAACAAGAATTATACCCTTAATCGTGATTCTCAGCCTTGCCTCTGGTAGATATTCAAAATGGGGTTTTTCTACCTGATATTATCCAAAAATCTAATACTGAAAACTATTCCACAAGTGAGAACACCTCCTTGACATTATTAGCCCCATTAAAATAAATTAAAGTAAGCATAAAAGTCAACCAATTTGCATGAACAAAGTTATTACAAGAATAAAATTTCTGCAGTTGTTTACTGCTGGACAGGTAAAGGGGGAAAAATAGAGAATGATTTATTCTTCTTTCAAGTTTTAAACATGGCAGATAACTGCAAACAATAAATTCTGTTATTAAAAGCTCTGCTAGAGAAATGACCAGTGGAAAACTAACCACACAAGCCTTTTGATGTTCCTGTGTTCATAGCATATTATAATGGCTGTCTTGATGATTGTTCTTTGCCTTTCTGAGGTGTGAAGAGAAAAGAGGAATATTCTTCAGTCTCTCATAATGAATGCTAATGCAGTAAATTCCAAGCTAGACATGATGCAAATTTAAGCTCCTTGATGCCTTACATAAAGACCTTCTAGAAGTCAAAACTGTGGCCACTGGGAATGATCTGAAGGGGCTTCACAGAGAAGAAACTATGTGGATGAAAGAGATTCCCCTTACCAGGTTCTCAATTAGTTTCCTTTTTGTGTTGTTCCATACTTACGTTGATAATGTGGACCACCTCTTAGAGGTTTATGGTTCAGACTATTTGATTATTATTTTTTTTCCACTGAGTAAAGGAGAGAAAGATTTATCTTTGTGCCCTACTGTCTTGTCCTGGGTCTTTGTCCTTGGCCTAGATTCATAATGAGTTCTGTGAACAGCATGAGCAGAATTGCTGGAAAACATGTATTTTCAGCTACCTCTTTTTCTTGTTTTCTCCACCTCCTCCAAATTTCTAGCCAGTTCCTAAATATTTACTGCAAACAAGATCTATCAGTAGGCAACCCACAGTTAGCTTTGTCTCAGCCTCTCAGCCTTTCCTCTCCTTTTTATATAGCTTTTTTGCACTATTTCTTCACTCATTATGTCACTGCAGTAGCAAATATACAAAAGCCTTATGTGCAGAAATCCTTCCCCTTATGTATGTTATTGCTCAGTGGATAGAATTCAGATACAGAGGAGAAATTTTCAGTTACACTCAACTATTTTCTGTTTCTCCAAATAAAACACAGAAAAAGATCAAAAGAGAAGGCAAAAAAAATGCTGACATTAATGAAGCCTTCTTGAAAATCTAGGGTGATGATGAACTGAGTGAAAATACAAATGGAACTCTCAATTTGAGCTGAAAGTTGAATGAAAATATTTGAAGTCAATCAATAAAAGTTTACTACTAATACAATTATGAGGCTCACTGCAATAGCTCTTTGGCCTGAAATCACTGCATTTACTGTTAAAATGAGTCAAAAAACCCTTTTACTGCCCTTTTTTGTGGATTTTCCTCAGACTGGTGGATATAAAAAATATCAGGCAAATTTTCTCAAATCTGAAAATAAATATTTAGGTTAGAAATGAACAGGGTTTCAATATTCAAAATTAACCTGTTAAATATTAGTTATTAATCAGTAGTAATAACTCTTTAGTAGACTTCACCCTTTTCATATCTGCAGGAGACCAAACGAACAATAACATTTGGTAGTGTTCTTGACTGCTTTGTCTTGTTTTGTCTTGTATTTTTCTTACTTGGTCCCTCTACCCTGTCCCAAATAACCTACTTGTTTACTTCCTTTATTTGTTGTGCCTTGTGCTATATCTTCTGACAAAGGAAAATGGAAATTAATATAAACTGCAGCAGTCTAAACAAAAAACAAAAAGAATGCAGAGAACGCAGGAGATACAAAATTTTGACTAATAACTTGCTAAAGGCAAAATTTTTTTTTTCCTCAAATACATCAGAAGCAGGGAACCTGCCGGGGAGTCAATCAGGCCTACAGGTGTAAGAACACTCAAGGAAGATAAGGCCATGTCAGAAAAGCTAAATGAATTCTTTGCATCAGTGTTTGCTGCAGAGGAGCTTAGGGAGTTTTCCACACTGGAACTATTCTTTATGGGGGGACAAATCTGAGGAACTGTCTTAAATTGATGTGTCAGGAGAAGAGGTTTAAGAACAAATCAATAAAATGAATAGTGACAAATCATCAGGACCAGATGGTATTCATGCAAGAGCTCTAAAGGAACTCAAATATGAAATTGCCAAACTACTCACTGTGGTGTGTAACCTAGTGCTTAAATTGGCCTCAGTACCAAAGGAATGGAGGTGGGAAATATGATACAAATTTTTAAAAGCATTTTGGAGTGGGGAGGGAGATCCAAGAAGCTGTAGAGCAGTAAGTCTATTTTCTCTACTAGACAAGTTAGTTGAAAATGCTGAAAAAAACCTGAAAACCATCT
>VZTU01033347.1:58061-69384 GCA_013400835.1 Zapornia atra
GTCCCCCCCCCCCCCCAAAAAAAACCCACATCACAACCCAAAAAAACCCCAAAAAATAGAATTAGCAGGCTTATGGAGAAATTAATTAATTAAGATGCTATGAGCAATGAACAAAAAAATGTTTTTTCTAGCCAATGATTTATTCTGTTTTTCTTAGATGCCTGTCATAGAGCAGGTCTAGTTTAGACTAGGCATTTGATATTCAGAGATTTAAGTTTAGGTGAGAAGAATACAATGCTGAGTTTTCGGGTGGTGAATGCAAGTCCATACAAAGAAAAAACTCCACAGTAAAGATAACTAATGATAGGTCCTATGCTAGCAATTAGAATTTTTTTTAAAGGATGGCAAAATAATTTGGATCACCAGTCTGAAGTGAAATATCAAGTATTAGATTTAAAACAAACCAAGGAAAGTATCTTCTGATGTAATTGTGGAACTTCTGCCAGAATATGTTTTGGATGCTAAAAGTATAAATAATTTCATAGAATAGTTGGAAACCATGAAAGAAAAGTCATTCAAGAGATATCAGATGTCCCATTCAGTGCAGAATCCCCCTGCACAACATATTACCAGAAACTGGAAGACTATATTGGGGAAGCATCAATATTTGATTTCTTAAATTCTTTCTTTAAAAAGAATTAAAAGCTATTTTTAAAAGAGAGTAGGCTAGATTTCATGACCTATGATTTTTCCCAATATAGCTATTCTAATATTTTATATTATTTGGTCTGACTAAGGAAATATTTCAAATAAAATCCACATTGTACAAGGATTCCCTGGATCAAATGCTTGCTCCATTGGACCAGTGATGTGCTAAGCACTTCTTTTAAAGCACTGAGTTTTTTCTTAAGTGAAAGTGCTTATTAGGAATACTGTTTAATGCAGTTGGAATAGCCATTGAGGCTCTTACTGGTTCTCAACTAGATTGAAGTCTATGCCGGAAAATTTGCTGCTTACCCTCCTTCACTGTGAGCTTACACTAATCTTTTAGCCACCTTCACTGCCTACTTTATCTCTGCCTGGAAGTAGTGAAAAGGAAGGAGCCTTTCTCAGGACCACCAATAATTCACCATCCCCAGACAGAAACTGTTAAATATGTAACCTTGGATTGTATTTTCTTCTCATAGCTAATTCTTTAATGATTAGCAATTTCTCTAATGTGTGACAGTGAATACCTTTGGAAGAAAGCTGTCTTCTTATTAGGATCATTTAGCCCTGAGTATCCCACAGGTCCAGTTATCCATGTCTTTCTAGGTAGCTTGCTGATATCTCTTGCTACCCAGGAAGTTAGATGGCTTACCACACATCCATCTGTCCTCTCAAAACCTAAAACTACTCACTCCATTTGGCAGGGTGGATGAACATTTTGTTCAATTACATTAAAGGTTTGATTTTAATTGTTTCATATTTCCATTAATAATGTCTCCTTAAGTCATCTGTCCAGGTTTTGCAATGTTAAATTGTCTCTGAACCTTAGAACAAATAATAATAATTTTTAAAAAAAGAAAAAAAAGCTAGTTAGCTCTTACCTGGATTATGATTAAATGTTTCTGTATGTTAAAGTTTTTGTTATTACAATGTATTATGACAGGAAAAAAGCATGGAGCAGACACCACCGAGGATTGCCTTCAGGGTATTTCTCCATGGGGGAACAGCACTTTGGATCTCTCTGACAGCAGTGACAGATATTCACAGCTGAGATTGCCCAGGTCACTCTAAGTCTAGAAGAAGATGAAGACAATACACTGTACTTGTAAAGAAAGTGCAGGACGATGAAATATGAACCCAAAGCAAAGCTGAGAAGGTGGCAGATGAACCACTGTGAAGCTGACCGTGCTAGCACACAGGCAGAGGGGAGCAGGTGCTGGAGGCAGGAGGTGTTTAGTTCTGGATGAACTTCCCTGAGTTTCCTCGAAAAACTCAAAAAGAAGGACTTTACCAAAACTACTTCCACAAAACTGAGAAGGATGAAACAAGTCGTGGTCCTTTCTTCTGAAAAGGGGAAGCTGACAAATGAGGAGTACAATTTAATACCTGTAACTCACATAGGAGCTGGAAACTGAATGGAGTGTTCCTGTTTTCCAGGATTGCTGAGCATATTGACCAAGTGGGGTGTTTGCTTGCATTTACATCTTTCAAAGGAAGATTGGGTTTTTTAAATGATGTCATCAAATTGCATTACCACACATTGCTAAAAACATAAATAGGAAAAAACATGGTAAGTGCTGGAAGTGTAAAAAACCACGTATGTCAAGGTGCCAGGTTTCTGAGAAATCTTGTTGGAGCTCTTGACAGATAAGGTCCAGATGAAACCATTTTATCATGTGAGCTGTTGCTGACTCTGTAGGTTTTGGTAACACCTCTCTCAGGCTAGCCATTTTTGGTTGTAAGCCTCTCTGGATATTTTAGAAAGATGCAGAGGTATCTGCGGAAATGAGGAGGAAAAAGGACCTGAAACTCAAAAAGGTTTGAGGGGGATTCTGAGAATAGGATAGGAAGGAAAGGGGACAAATAGTAAGAAGAAAGGGAAAAACTCAGTAACACTGAATACGTGAGTTTTTTGTAGATATATTTGCATATGTATTTTCTCCCTCTACTCTGCCCTGGTCCGGCCCCACCTGGAGTATTGTGTACAGTTCTGGGCTCCCTGGTATAAAGGCAGCAGGGATTTCCTAGAGAGAGTCCAGCAAAGGACTATGAAAATTGTTAAAGGCCCAGAGCATCTCCCCTACAAGGAAAGGCTGAGTGACCTGGGGCTGTTCAACCTTGAGAAAAGAAGACTAAGAGGGAATATTATTAATGTTAATAAATATCTTAAGTGTGGGACACAGAGAGAAATAGCCAGCCTCTATTTGGTTGTCTGTGGAGACCAGACAAGGGGCAATGGCCTCAAGTTGGAGCACAGGAAGTTGTGCACCAACATGCGGAAGAACATTTTCACAGTAGGGGTGACAGAGCCCTGGGACAGGCTGCCCAGGGCGGTTGTGGAGTCTCCTTGTATGGAGATATTCGAGACCCATCTGGACACCTACCTGTGCGATCTGTCCTGCTTTGGCAGGGGGGTTGGACTGGATGATCTCTTTAGGTCCCTTCTAACTCCTATAATTCTGTGATATACACATATACATATGTGTGTGTTCAGGGGTGTGTGTATGTGTATATATATGTATAAAATACATTTATCAAAACCACTTCTACTATTAAATAACCCATACCCCAGACTGAGGGCTTTTTTAATTGGAGATATGTACCAATGATACTGACAGACTTGACACTATCCGAAGGGAATTCTTACTTTGAAGGCTCAAAGTCCAAGTCCAGTCCAAGGCACCTCTCACATGATCCCATGGGAGCCAGAGGATTAGACCCTTGCTGTGCCCACAGCAGGGGCTCTTTAAAGTATTATATTTTGGAAATGAAACCAGCTAAGGAAAATTCATCCCAACAAAGTGAAATGTGTTGCTCAAATGTAAAAACCAACCAAACAAACCAGGACTGTGAAGAAGAGAGTGCCCTGGAATATTATTTTTTTTTAATATTTGTAACTTCTGCTCAGAATAACTGTGAGCTGAAAGCCTAGAATATCGCTGAGCTGCTTCTTTAAACACAATACCCTTTCCCCTTTTTCATTTAGTTATCTCCTTCTCTGCTCTGTGGCTCAATCTGCATATGTTATTGGCCTCGATTCCCAGGGCTGCCACCTTAATCTGTAGTAGCTAATAGTACAACCTCACACATGGCCTGGGACCAGGCTCAGGTTAACAAGAAATCCAAAAGCAAATGGCTGGGGGAGGTTGCTATAAAATAACCACTTGAAAATTCAGGCTGTGATTTTTTTTTCACATTTGCATGGAGGAAGCAAAGCTTTTAGTCTCAGAGGTTCAGTCAAATGCCTTAAAAAGATGAACATTTTAGTTAATGTTCTAAGAAGATTTCTAAAAGCAGTTTTGATTGTGTACTATTAGCATTAATTAACTTTTATACTGAGACAAGCCGTTATATTAGTAGAATGCATATTTTAATCAATTTCTACTTGCTGTTTTGTGCAAGTTAAAGGTAGCTTTGTGGTTTGTGCCTGGTTTATACAGTGCATTTAACGCAATGTGCCTTAGGTAATGCTCATCTGAGGTTCAATGTATACTCTAATCAGAGCGTGATACAAGAATTATGAATGAAACCCCGACAAATAATGGGGTTGTTTTCATTTTGGACCATAGTGGAATATACATTCTTTAAACAGGTGCTTGAATGCATTATTAAATAACACAATACTCAACAGCACTATCGTCAAAAGCAGGCATAAACAGTTAGGATTAAATCTCTTCAATATCAGCTTACCTGCATCTGAAAGCAGCTGTTTGATATACATTTGCAATCATTCCATCATTGGTAAATTTTAAAGGATCCTGTCATGTGATTTTTTTAGACAGTTTTCAGGATGAGGGTTTTTTAAGAAATATTTTATCATTTCTTGTGAGCAATTAAAAGATAATAAAAATTAATTAAGTTCACAAATTATTTTTTTTCTCACTTTTATTTGACAAACAGTGAAACTTCCTGCTTAGGATTGCTAAACAGTTTGAAATCAGTGGTGTACTGATGTTTGTTTCTTCATTCATAAACACTACTGATCGTTCAGGTGACAAGATGCTTAGACAGGGAAGTGTTCCATGGCGCATCCACCCCTCACTCTTTTGCCTCAGCAATCCCTCTTCTCCCTCATGTTTTGGCACTTCCCTCCAACACCCAAGAGAAAACTGATGTTGTTCCTCAGCATCAGAGAAAGGGGGGAGCTGCAGGAGGTCAGACTTGGTTAGATCAGGAGACAAAACCCAGTCCATAAGAGGTTCCTCAGCTTTAGGCAATAATCTCCTCAGGTCTCTCTGATCCTAAACACAGCAGCTTTTCTAAACTATAGATTTAGGAGATATGAAGTTCTGAAAGAGAAAAAGGAGGGTGAGTAAAGACAGTAGGAGTTGAAACTTTGACATGGAGAAATGTCTGAAAACCAGCTTCTCAAAACATCCACTTTCACTGTATGTCTACTCTGCCTCCTTGTGAGAGCCATCCTTTTGTTCCCACAGTGCTCAAGGGCTTGATCCATTCCCATTAAGCACAGCTACAGCAGAAAACATTGCCACCACCGCTCCTCTCAATGGGCTTGC
This sequence comes from Zapornia atra, assembly GCA_013400835.1. Taxonomy (NCBI): domain Eukaryota; kingdom Metazoa; phylum Chordata; class Aves; order Gruiformes; family Rallidae; genus Zapornia; species Zapornia atra. The sequence continues at coordinate 63,227 of VZTU01033347.1, forward strand.
TCCTCGTTTCCCCTGGAAAGTTATTCCTCATTCTCACATGGAATGGTCCCGTGGTCCTGTCCCTTCCAAGGTGCCTCTCTCCACACACTGCCCCTCGAGTTTTTTCTGCTCTTGTTGCCGCTGCAGGACTTCTTCAGCAATTCTTTGAAGTCCAGAGGAAGCTCCGGTTTTCTGTGCTGGGATCTGTATACATACACTGTAAGAAACAGTCTCTGCCCCAAGCGGCTTCCAGAATAAACAGACTGGACAAGTAAATTTTGGAGGGGGCACACAATTTCACAATTTGGTGTGAAAAAAAAAAGCACAATTTCACAAATTGATGGTAGTGTCTCAGGCTGATCTCCTGCTTTCCAGATCGGAAGTGCTTTGCTAGACCAAACACTGTGCTAAGTGTCTGCCCACAAATAACCCTCCCATCTTCCCCACCCTCATGAATGCCAAAGTGCAAAGGCTTCTCTTCTGAAAGTACAGCTATGAATGAATAGGTGCATATAGAAGAGCTGCAAGGGTATGCTACAGATGGACTGAAAGAGATTCGGATAAAATGAGTGCATAAGTGATAATTTTATGGTTCCCCTTCAAGCCTATCTGACCAACACAAACCAGGTTTATATTGGCACATCCTCTCTCACAACACTGTCCTGGCAGGAGCAGAGTTCAGTGCTGCCTCACTTTAGATCAGCATGTCCATTATTCTTGCTTCAAAGCACTAACCTGTTCTAAACATCCTGATAAGAAGTGATGACTCCAGTTTCCACCAAGGCATAAAGTAGGGCCATAATTCCCAGCTGTTCTCAAAAACTAAGCATTGTTGGGTTTTTTTCCCTTTACTAGCAACTCATATAACTGGTTATTGAGAAATTAAGCATACATATGCTGGAAGTATTTGGTATAAACATGCACCAGTGGATTGCACATTGGCAAGCCTACAGAGATGTTAAGTATTTACAAGACATGAGTGGGAAAAAAAAAATAACCATTAGAGATGCCAGAAAATGTTGCCACTTTAAAGGATTCAGAGGTTGAAAAACTAGGAAAAATTCAATTACTATATGAGCACCTTTCACATTATCATTCCAGAATATTCAGGCTCCAAAGACATTACATAGCTGCCCTTATAATATCTTCCAGTTCTGTTTAGATATCTATTCACTCCTAGACTCTCAGTCAAGAGTAAGACCTGGCTTATAAGAATAGGGTCCAGCCACTGTTGAACACAGGCTTACAGGAATGACTTTCCAGCCTTGCTCAGATTCAACTGCAATCAATCATCTAGAAATGAAGACTTCACTAGTTCATTACTAGTTCCCTGAGCCATCCAGCCTCCCCAAATGCTTCATAAAACTTCTAGTATTCTAATATTTAAATTAAGTATTTCAATTACCTAATACTTAGTAATGTTGCTTATGTTTCTCTTGATTTTTCTTTTCCTACATGGGCTTGGCTGGAAAAAATTCTATATCAAATGTACATCTTAATTAAAGATAAGCTGGTTTAAGTGCAGGAAAATTAAAAAATTTCAAAGTTATAATCTTCCTCTCTGTTTCAAAGACACAAATACCAGAAAGAGAGCAGTTAGACTTTAAAAGAAAAATTTATGAGTATTTCCCTCTTGGTACTTCTTCCAGTGCCTCCTAATTAAGGACAAGCCAATACAGTATCATGTACCAATCTGGTATTTATTAACAAAGCTAGTCATGATTTTTAACTGATTATTGCTCAGAGGATCCTCCCCTCATTAATATAAATGAATTAGGAGGAATAGTGCCAAATGTTTCAAATGGGAATTAACATGAGACTTCAAGGTATAATTAGTTGAAAATGCTAAATACATCAAAGTATTAATTTGTGTATGCATTTTTATATATGCCTATATATGTACCACATGTATATATTATCTAAAAATATGTATATGTACACACAGTTTACATAACAGCTTAAACGCAATTTACAGATGGATGCATACCTGTTTTATTATATTATACCTTGCAGCTAAGGAAAACAAGGTATCAAGCTGAAAGCGGATTACAAAATCTGGGGAACAAAAATGGAGAGAGATCTGCACAGGATAACTTTGATAATATATGTCATTTGAGGCGAGGAGTCTATGAATCAGACACCATTGTAGCTACAATATCAAAACCCCATTGCCTTGTTTTGTTACTCTCATAGTTGTGTACTTTCTTTTCCCCTGTGTCTGTATGTATGCCTATGCATGCATGTGTCCATGTGGAATCATTAGTGTGTAAGTGCAAATACAGTGAGGCTGAATCACCACAGCGCAGACAATAATTTTACCCTCCATTTCAGGTATTTAGATTTATATTATATTTTTTTCCAGTGATTGTGACACTTTCTGTAGCTGCTTAGGAGAGTATCAAGTTATCTGGGAAACAGAGCAGCAGGGTCAGAACATAAAACAACATAGAGACAAATCAGGACATGTAACAGAAATATGCTCACCTTTATTTCTCAGCTGTACTCTGCACTCAGCTGGAAAAACAGCCTCTCTTTTCATCATCTTCTGAAACCGAAGCACAAGCTAATCAGCAAGGTATAATGATTATGGTCCAAGCAAGCTGAGAGCTGAACTTCTACCAGTCTTGGATCTGTTGGACCTGTTAATTCTACACAAAGGTATAAGACTGAGCTAATACTGAGGGTGACCAACTGTTGCTTCAAGGAAGGGCTTTGCCTGGTTTCCTGAATTGATTTCATGTTTCAGAAGGAAATCACATTTCCAATGAACCAGAGAAGGTAGTGGTGCATACAGACACAATTTAAACTGGGAGAGGAGGATGGATTGCAACCTCATGTGTTGCTGCAGGTGTGTTTGCTACACCTCACAGTTGTAATGAAGGGCTAGTGCTTCTATTCTCAAATCACTCTTCAGCTTTGGACTAGAGTCTCTAAAATGAATCTAGAGTGAAAAACAACGAGTAAACCTTATCACCACTATTCAACTAGGCTGTCAGCCACAAGCAGACATAGGGATCAGCACCTTGTGTACAAGAGCTGCTAAACTGGACCAGACCAAAATTCCATGTATCCCATCCTGGACTATTGATGGTAGCAAAGGATTAGGGAATAAACATAATGGAATAGTTATTCATTAAATGTATCTTTCCTGATTCCAGCATTTGACAACTTACAGATTCCTTTTAGGTAGTTAAATCAGGTCATGTCATGGCTAATAATCCAAAAGGACACAGTAACTTTGTGTTAAACTGACTTGTCTTTGTGTAATCTTTTATTTAAGCCAATTTTCCTACTGATCCCCACAGTACTCTCTAGCACCCAGGCACAATCTTGTAGGAAGGTACACACAGCTGTCCTCTTTTTGTTTTTAAACTATTCCCTGTACTTTCACTGATTGTACCCTAGTTCCTCTCCTTTGAATGTTTCTTCCACCTCCACTTTCTCCAAGCCATTCATTACATAGTATGCTTTCCCTCCTTGGTTATCTTCTTTTGCCTGGTTAAGTAGCCTAGCGCACTTCAAAGTTTGCAGGGTAGGGAAACTGTTACATGAAAAGAAACAACCATAATTTTAATAAAAACTTTTCACATCATGCCAACATTGTCTGCTACATCATCAATGGTATACATCTGCTATCTTAAACTATTCCTTGGAACGTTTGTAAACTGAAAGGTTAAGAGATTACAAGTAATTTAATGTAGTAATGTATTTTTGTGTGTATAGTAACAGGTATGATGGTGGGGCCTTTAAATGCAACAGCAAATAAAGATAATAAATTAAAACAAATGTACAGAATAGTAGTACACATATAAAAGCATTTAACAGTCTGAGCTGTTCTGCTATAAAAGAAATGTAGGGTTCATAAAGCTTGTTTTCTCCAGTGAAGAAAGTCCTGTATGGGCTTACTTACGTAACACTTGTGGTCATAACTGCTTTACTGCTACTTTAACCTTCAGGATTTCTAGTCCTCTAAATATCTAATTAGTACTACTTTTTGAATGGTTTTATAAAAGCATCTTGGCGTGTATGCACAGAATGGCCTGGTGCCAAAGTACCATAACGTGCCGGAACAGTAATGACTCTGTCTCTGCACTAACACTCTGGGAGAGAATATGATCGGAAAAAAATCAAAAGTAAAGCAGACAGGACAGCTCACACTTCTGGTCAATCTCATAAATGCTACTCAGAGTAATATTTCCATATCCTTGACTGGCCTTTGTTGCCTTTAAATATAGCCCATCAAATTTGTTCCTTTTTTACCTTTTCTGTCTTCATGCCATGCTTGACCTATACATATTGATCACTTATATCTTTCAAATCCTGTCACCCATGTGACACAGGTTCAGGGGAAGGCGATCAAGGTGGAAAGTAACTTTGTCAAAGGAACACTGTATAAATACTCAGAAGAGATTGTTCTACAGCAGAGCATCTAACTTTGATTTTTCTCTGGAACCACAGCCTAATGCACTGCATAAGATGTTCAGCAGATACAGTACCCACTACACACAGGCAGTAGCAGAAGTTAAAACACTGTTATATATTCAGCCAGAGAGCCTTTTCTGTCCATCAATACCTTCTGCAAAGAGCCCTTTTTCTAAACATCTGAACAATTTGAAGACTTCTGTTAATGCAGAAATCCCAATAAAGGTCTTAGGTTTTGACCTAATGCTTCATCCCACTCATCCAAACTAATCCTTAACCCATTCTCAAAATCAAAGTATGATGTTCTCCACTTCTTGCTTCCTGGCAGATAATATATAGTCCCTGGTGAGTATATCTTACACACCAGCAAGGCCTAGCTGACACAATGGTCCTTTGGTGCCACTGGCAGTCCACATAATTTACAGTCACCCTCAGATTGCTCTAACTCATGGCAAGGGACAAAAGCTGGCTAATGATCAGTCACTGCAAGGTGGCATCTTTGCTCACACCTCCCTCCCAATTAGCACTCCTTGCTCCTTGCCTGCAGCAGAAAATCTGGACCTTTATATTATTTTCCCACAACAGCAGCCTCCATCATTAATTAGTGTATGGAAGCTCTGGAGATCCATTGGGAACACAGAAAAAACATCCTCCTGTGACAGTGCTACCCATGCTAACAACTTCAATTCCCCTCAAGCTGTCAGTGACACATCCTTGAGCTTCTGGTGACCCTGCACAAGACCTTCCTTTGGACTCAGGGAAGGAAACAATCAGATATATAACTCATGAAGCTTATGGCTTCCTGACTCATGATTGTATTATCTGTATCTAATGGGGTTCAAGCTGAGTCCGAAGCCTTTACTGTAACTGGGGCATTGGTAATGTCTCTATCCCATGTGTACTCTCTGTTGACTAATAATGCACGTTAGCTTACAAAGATGTATCTTTCTCAGTAGGGACCTGATATACTTGTCTCTGCTTTTCCACCTATTTTCCAGTGTCTTTGGATCTTAAAATCACAATCATCTGGCTCACAATAGGAAACCAGAAAAATAAAAATCTCCTTGGGAGAAAAAAAATAAACAACACCCCCCCAAAAAAAAAAATCTGAGAAAAGACTGTCTTGTGCTTCAATTCCAGTGAAAATATGGCTATACTAGATATTTCTCAAGAAAGGGAATCTATAGAATCATAGAATGGCATGGGTTGGAAGGGACCCCAGGGATTATAGAGCTCCAACCCCCCTGCCACAGGCAGGGCCACCAACCTCAGTCCTGGGTCTACACAAGGTTGCCCAGGGCCCCATCCAACCTTGCTTTGAACAATTCCAGGGACGGGGCATCCACCACCTCTCTAGGCAGCCTGTTCCAGCACGTCACCACTCTTTCTGTAAAAATCTTCCCCCAATATCGAATCTGAACCTTCCTTCCTTTAGTTTTAATCCATCCCCCTTGTCCTGCCATTGCCTACCCTTTTAAAAAGTTGATTCCCCTCCTGTTTATATGCTACCTTCAGGTACTAGAAGGCTGCAATGAGGTCCCCCCGCAGCCTTCTCTTCTCCAGGCTGAACAAGCCCAGCTCCCTAAGCCTCTCTTTGTAGGGGAGGTGCTCCAGCCCTCTAATCATCTTTGTATGACATTCCCTTGGTGAAGCCATGCTGGCTGTCCCGGATCACATGCTCTTCCCTCATGTGCTTCAACATGTCATCCAGGAGGATCTGTTCCATGATCTTCCCAGGCACAGGGGTGAGGCTCACC
>VZTU01033347.1:69641-124954 GCA_013400835.1 Zapornia atra
AAAGAACTCATTCAGTACCTCAGCCTTCTCTTCATCAGTTGCAGCCAATTCTCTTTTCTCATTTACCAAGGGGGGTACGTTCTCTTTGGCCTGTCTCTTCTGGCCAATGTACCTGTAAAATCCCTTCTTGTTGTTTTTAACATCCCTTGCCAAGTTCAGTTCCATCTGCGCCTTGGCTTTCCTGATCCCTCCCCTGCAAGTCTGAACAGCATCCCTGTATTCTTTCCAGGCAACACACCCTTGTTTCCAGAGCTTGTATTTGCCTTTCTTTTCCCTCAGTTTGGCCAGCAGGTCCTTGCCTAGCCATGCTGGCCTCCTGCCCCTCCTGCCCACTTTCTAATTCAGAGGGAATTATCTTTTAAATTTTTTGAAATAACTATGGATAGGAAATTTTAGATATCTGATTAAATTTTCCGTGGTTCATTAGTCACTAATAATGTCACATATACTTTCTACATGAGATCAGGTACAATAAGAGAGTATACAGGTTGCATATGTGCAGTATCAATCAAAAACACTATTAAAAATATGTTAAGAAACAAGTGAGTAGTTTCCCTCTAACACAGTTTTCCAAATGTATGTAGCTCTAGTACAGCTGTAGATATTAATCCAGATTTGCAAACACTTTTGCCCAGCAAAGAACAGCTCAGGAATATATGATTTCTCTCCTCTGTAGTTTTTTTTACAGAACACAAAGGTGAACATCTGCTCAGTTCAGGTCATGGCTATACTACCAGACTATGCACCTTGTACTGACTAGGCTCCCAAAATCTTGGTTTGATGTCCATTTGGTTCAGTTTAAATCTACAAACTGTCCGAGGTCTGGCCTTTGGCTATTGTAAGGTGCTGATCAGTAATCTCAAGTGGATATCCCCAAGAAATTTAATCTATTGACCTATTGACACAAAATCTCTGATGGTTGAAAAGAGTTGTCAGTTGCAAGAAGTCTGGAGTCTTTGCTAAGAAGGATATGAAGTAAAACAAGCACATTTTTGGATTATTCCTTAACAGTAGCCCTGTTCATATTTTTTATTGACATTGAGCATATGTTAACTCCTATGATAAAGGTCTGCCAGTAAAAGGCAGAGTCATCAGTCCAGATCACAAGGGAAAACTTAAGTTTAAACATCAACTGTGCTCTTCAAAAGTTAAATGATGCTTCTGGCATCAACAATTTCCAAGTAAAACTCTGTTTTTTCTATTCACATTCTTTCCCATCCTTGCCCTGGTAATGAAGAGCACATACCTAATGTGTCTGGTCTGGTATTACCACATAGACAATATGTCACCTTCAATCTCTCTCTGTCGGTTATCTAAGCGTAGAAGCCACTGGGCAGAAGAACTCTTATACTGTTCCCTTCCCCCCTCAAACCCTTCTACATCTGTACAAGATTGAAAAGGTTCTGTATCTTAGACAAACACCCATCTGGAGAGCTGCAGATGAGAGAAGTATGGAGAGGGGTATAAGGACCAGGTCAAAAGAAAATGTAGAGAAGGCAGAATACTTCAGCTGCTTTTTAAAATATAGAAAGTTAACTCAGATCAAATTGATTCCAGAACAGTATGCATTCTATTCCAGCAATATCTATTGCCATATGGGACTTTTAAATACGGGGTTTGGAAAGGAAAGAAAAGAACACAAGGTAGCCTAGTTAAAAACGCACCAGAAGTATGAAGACAGCAGCCGAGTCTGTTACTTGATATTCAAACCTTCTCAAAACTTTAGTGGGATTTTTTTTCCTTTCTTCTTGGGGATTCTATACTGCTATGATCAAACACTTGACAGCCATTTTCAAGTAATTTTGCATGATTTCCATACTGAAGAAGTATTAAACATAAGATTCCAAGAAACTAGTCAAACTCTGTGCATTTGGCTATTTTCTCCAGCATAAATACCCTAACCAGTGCCCCTAAGTATAGCATAATATCATAGTACTTTTCCATATTTTCTTCTCCTCATAGAAAATTCAAAGCTTTTATATGTTTTCATATTTGTTATACATTTGGATCAAATATGTCTTGAATATGTAGAAGGGAACAATGAACAACAATATTTTGGAGTGTATTTGGGGATGAGTGTTCGAGTACATCTACCTATCCTGTGATGCATTTAAATTCTCTTCATGAACAGCTTAGAATAAATAACATTTTTAGCACTATGTCTGGAGTTAAAAAAATATACAAATCAAGTAAATGTATGTTAAAAAGTGAAGTACAACTGTGAAATAACAAAATCATTTAAAAAGAAGGAAGCAATATAGTCTAACTGCAAATGAGTCATCTTAATGGCATAACAAGAAGAAAAACATACATGAATTTGGCATTACAGTCAGCATCACAATTGTTCTGGTAAGAAAGGAAGCGGAGAGAAAGCGAGAATGACTTTAGATGGCTAAGTACTGCCTATCAGCAGGGAAACACATACTCCACTTCATAAAAGTTACCTTTTTATAAAATTTTGGGGCTTTTCAGCTGATAAATGTAAATATTAATTGTTGTCTTCCAAACTACTAGACTAAATTTCCCTCTCACTTACATCCCAGGGTGAGGCATTTATATAGAAACAATTGCAATCCATTCATTAATTTGAAACTATTCTGCAGTGATTAAAATGTGAAGACTGTGAAAACATTTTCAAGGTTATTTTTGCACTTTTGTTTGTGTGTGTAGTTAAGATCACTGGAAAATGCTATCAGTAACTCTGAAATATCTTTACCATTCTTGAAACCCAATGTAAAAATGTTTTTCAAGTATAAGGATACCTCATATAAAGAATAGAAGATCTATTTGTATTTTCATTTAAGGGAATGTTTTACTATCTCAGGAGCTTCCTTAAAGGTGACCTACAAATAATTTACCAGGAGGTAGTTTTATATAGTTCATATTTCATGATGAATGAATGAAGAATGTTGAAAGGTTTATTTTATTTTTGTTACTTGAGTGAGGTTTGGGGGGGGTGGGTGTAGGGCTTTTCTTTGACATATCTTTAAATGTCAGTTTTGGTTTTCCTGTGTTTTAATCACTGAACTGATTAGTGATTTAAAAATACATATCAGCTTGGTTTAAAGGATGGGGAAAGAAAAAAGGTTTTAAACTTACCCTCTCCAAAATGCTGTACTGCAGTACAGCTCAGTGGTGTTAACACAAGAAAAATACAAAAAAGTAACATGAATTATCACTAAAATTCCTTTATTGTGCATGATTAATTCCTCTTTTTAGCTTTTTCACTGTTGCGATGTCATCAACAGAATTTTAGGCATAGATCATACTAAATGAAGTTAGATATGTAACAAGTAATAGAGGGGACAAAGAGAGGGGGAAAAACAAAACAAACAAAAAAACTCAAACCACAACTGTGAATCATTTTTACATTTAATAAAGTACCAAAAATATAACCTAAGATCATGTTTACTTTTTCCTTTTTTACCTTTAAATCACTCATATAAAAGCTCAAAACTTACTGCCTAGTGTATAGACATATGAACTCAGGAAGTTAAGTTTTTAGGAGGTTTTTAACAAATAGTCTTTCTAATTAGAGATGGACTGAAGAAATATTGCACTGATTTGCAACAGCAAAAGATGTGACAATTCAGATTCAATTCTGTTTAACCGAGCATGTTATGCATGATGTGCAAGAGAGTCACCTTGCTCCTTTACATCAACACCTGGAACAGGTATGGAGGCAGCATGCTTAGGCATTGGCAAGGAAGGAGCATCCTGTCTTATTTTATAACATCTCCATCTGTCCATCTTGGAAGCGACAGCATGGAATGCTTGGCATGGACCCTAGTTCAAGGACTGCAATGAGGATGTCCTATTCAGCCAACCAAGAGTGCTTTTTGTCTACCTTCCCCATGTCTGCAGCCAGGAGCCTAAGGTCTTCTAGCCTGAATGCCTACTAACCATTTACTTCAGATCTGCTACTTAAGATGGTGCATTTACATATCAAAAGACAATTATTATGAGATAGGCAGGCAAGGTAAATAATGTCCAGAGATGTCCTGAGCCTTTGAGAAATGCAGACTGGTGATATTCTTGTTGCTTGTTTTCATTGTCATAGAAAATCTTTTTTGCAATATATATAAAACTAAGTTAATCAGTTTTGTAAGGTTTTGCAGATAAAAGTCCACAGCTGTGCAAAATACTCTGGATGGAGACACATTGGTAAAGCTGCGTGAGACTATTTTGCATAAACTCATGCCCATAATAGTCTAGCTTCTAGCTGGTGCTACCTGATGTGTAAACGTTGCAGATCCCTTCTTCTTACTTGTCACAGTGCTTTGTACAAACCAGAATACAAGCCTGATTTAGTTTCATGCTATTGCTTTATCCCCCAGTACCACCTAAAAATCTCTCCAGATGAAGCCATGTCAGCATCAATAGATTAGAAAGAACTGCCTGCTAGTTTTTGCAGACTACTAATCACTTTGGAAATAGAAGTGGTTGATAGGCATTTCATGGATTATCTTTATTGTCTTTAACATTAAAAGAGAGAGAAGAAAAGAAGGAGAGAGGGGCTAGAAGGAAGGCAGCTCAGTCTTCTGAGCACCTCTCACGTATCCCTGGTTCATCAAGGTGTGTCAGTCTCCAGTGGAAAGCCTTTGGACTTATGCCTTTATGAAAGGGAACCATGTGCTTCCACCTGTGAAAATAGATTTTTATAATGGAAGCCATTCTGCGTTCTAGGAACTTAGGCTTGTGTTAAGAAAGGTTTACCCTGCAGAGGGTAAGGGTGAAAAGGGCAGAAATGCATTACCCTCCTTTCTGTCAACTACCGACTTTCACCTCTCACACATCCTCCTGAAGTGGGACATAAAAGCAAGACTGGTTAATTTCCTCTGAGCTACACTCTGCTCCTTCTCCACCCTACCAAGCTGTTTGTGGTTGCTTGCTGGAGCCATCTTGAGTGTATTTGCCACCAGCTGCTTCCCACAACCTCGTTGCTCCCCTACCCACCTCCAGAGTGTTGCACCACTCTGCAGGAGCCCACAGTGCCATTTGCCAACACCATCTGCCGGACCTCCTGAGCCAAGATTACCTCCTCCTAAGCCCACACCCTTTCTATCAGGGTTTTAAAGCCTGCAAACAAGGGGTCACAATCTGCAAAGAAAGGCTGAAAAAATCTGAAGCTGCTGTTCTTATTCCCAGCATCTTTTCTTTCTCCTCCCAGCACACAAACATCCTCCTCAGCTTGCGGTAATTGTTTGGGGGGGTGGGTAAAAAGAAACCTGATATAACTTTTGGCTGTGGTTTTCAGACATTGACCAGCCACATCAAAACTGTGATATGATAGTCCTGATGATAGGCTCCCTATCTCCAGACTGTTGCTGTCAAAAGAACTGAAACTAAGGAGAGAGATGGTGGTCATGTAAAGTTGTACCTGAATCCCAGTCTTTCTTTTTCTTTGAAAGCATTTAGTAGTAGAATTTAGAAGTTGCCTATTCCTCTAAGTCATGCCTGTGAGATACTGCTCCCTACCTCCAGAAATTTCTCATTTACACATTTTTCCTTTTCATCTCTAAAGTATCCGAATTGGATTGGTCCATCATAGCAACAATGAAGAACATTAGTCATCCTCTGCAGAAAAAAACTTCTGCTTGCAACCCCAGGCTGCTTCCACAGATGCACTAAGAACAAGGGCAGATTCTTGACTCAGTTTCTGAGGAGAAAGCTTAAAAAAACTAGGCTTTAAGTGAAAAAACACCAACAGGTCATTACGCTGAAATCATTGGGGTCTTTCTTCCATTTTCAGTTCAAGGAGATCTAAAAATGCAAAGAGTAATTTTGCCTTTGTAAACCATTTTATTTTCCCAATGGTTTTCATCTGTTGCTGGAGAAAAGAGAGGAGACCAGAATCTCCAAGTTCTACTTCTGCTTTTGACTCAGTCAGTTGCATGATTATCTCAGTTCCCTGAAGACAAATCATTCCTCAGTTTACCAATTTGCAAAGTTGATACAACAGGAATGAGGAATAAAAGCAACTGTTTGCAGAAGACTTCAATGCTGGCAAAAGAAAATATTGAATAACTTATTTTTTCAAAATTTAAAATGATAGATTATTCACATATCTATATATAAACTCAAGCCATGAATCTGCTTGTAAGTGATCCACTCCTACATGAACCCTGCACTCTGTTTATAAGGCACATTGTTTCCTTTATAAAGCCTACAGAAGCTAGACTTTGATTTGAATATAATAAAATTGCAGAAACAGCAGAAGCTGGCCATGTAACTCCTATTTTAATGAATACCTAAAGTAACAGTCCTCTAAGCCATTGTGTCATCTTTCAACTCCTGTCCCTCCCTCCCCCTTTCTGCACCAAACTCGAGGAAAAGAAAAACTGATTGGCAGGTACTGTAGCTGGCGTGAATAACCACGACTATATATCTTGTCAAAAATCAGCATGTACTTTAAAAAAGAAGAAAGTAAAATATGAAGATAAGAGGAATAATCTGAGGCTCTCCCATATTCTCATTCAAATTTTTCTATTTAGATTTCAGTATATTTCCTTTTTTAACCTTCTCCTGCAGGTCTTTATATATAGGACAAAAAAATCCACTTCTGTCATTTAAAGCATGATGAAAGTACCAAAGAAAAATCTATTTTCAGCTGTTTCTCGTTAGAGCACTTTTTTGCCACTGTGATGAAAGTCGATGCAAAGAAAGAAAGACGAGTCACTGATGAAGATGAAGAAGCATTTCTGATCAGCCATCTGTTCAACCAATTAAACCCCTCACAAATAAAGTTGTGTATACGTATATAGCTAACCCATAAAGATATACATATCTATGTGTACACTGGCATGCAAACACATACATATAAATATCATGTAAAGTCTACTTTGCATAAACTAAACTCTGCTTACATGCTGAGCATAGCTAATTAAATGCACACATAGAGAAACACTGCAAATGTGAAATGAAATTTGGCCCTTTTGGAGAACAAAGCCTTCCCTATTAGCATCCTTTTCTCTTAATGGTCCTTATGCAGTAAAAATAAAGTCCAAACACTGTAATTTCACTCCCAGAAAAGTTACAAATACTGTAGGTATCTTTAGAAACAGCTGCAAAAGTGGATTCACTTCTGACAAGATTGGTGTTAATTACCAGTAAGGACTTCAGTATAATACTATTTAAATCATTTTAAATTATCCCTCTCAAAAATTAATTTTTCATCAAAGATTACACAAAAAAATCATGATATCATCTCTGCAGCTGCGATTTAGTAATAATTTCATCTATTATTACCAATGTCAGTTAGATAAAAGAAAAATGGCATCCTACTGTGCTGATTCCAGCATAGGCCATATATAGAAATTTTTAACTATCACTTATAATCGCCTTGATGAGCTTAAACCTCCTCTCAATTAACACCCTAAATGACACTGAGACATCTTAATGGAGGATGTAAGTAAAGGAAAAAGACTTTAATCAAAGAATAAAAAGAGAAGCGCCAAGTTAAAGGAGGAAGTCTGGCGCACCTCTCAGTGTCCAATCACACCAGGGTCCTTTATCTTGTCGTGAACTTCTTGTCATTTTTATATTGCGACTGTAACTTCACAGCAGCCAGAAGAAGAAGAAGAAAAAAAAAAGTGTGCATATTCTTATCGGAGGTTTGAATCCACATCTGACAAAGACAGTGGAGGTATACACCAAACAGTCAAACACAGATTTAGCGAAACTGAAGAGACTGTGAAAAATAACATGATTATAAGTTACAATGAGCCTTACTCCATTTTGATTTCTACTTCAATAGTGGTTTAAGGCAAATCTTAAAAATTAGAATATAATGATTCACATACTACTTAAAGAACCTCGAAAGAGTATGTTCTGATCCTAACATCCCAACCTGAACAAAAGTTCTGCTTTCACAGCCCAGAGGTAATTATACTTGTAAGGAACTCAGTTGCCAGACAGCCATGTAAATATTTGCTTAAATAGCACCTACAGTCTATATTATTAAGGGCATTCTTGTCTCTCTTAGCATACCTCTAAGACTCCCAATACAAGCATTTAAACGCATATGCATTCTGGCTGGTTGTGATAGCACTCTTCACATTTCAGGAAGGCTGAGAATCTCTATCTGGTGTTTCCCAGATTTGCGAATCTAACTTCCTACCCATCATGGTAACCACACAGATGTAGTAAGCTGTTAATTTTCAGCTAGCCTCTGCAGACTTCTCGCTATACCCTTGTGCAAAACCACTGGACAATGACTGCAGCTTGGGTACTACTGCTGGTTTCAGCTGCATGTGGCTGAAGGGATGGTGGCTGTCCCTGTGTCTTCAATTCAAAATATATATATATATATATAATTTCACAGCCTGATATATTTACAGTTAATTCACTCATATTGAGAAGCAAATTAATATCTCTGGGTGCATTATTGGTAAAAAAAATCTAATTAAAATCAGCCATGGTATTCCATTTCTTCCAAGTGTTTATTTGCCCGTTAGAGCTTCACAAACTGCTAGCTACAAATTACACCAGTTAAGGATTCAGCTCGTTTTGATTAACAAATAATTTGCAAATGGATTTTGCTTTTATTTGTCATAGGTATTTGTTGAATAGTTTCCCCCAACCATTTCAGCTGGTGGGTTGTTTCTGGTGCTAAGCACATAGTATTTATGACACACAAAGTACTGTTAAAAGAGCCCCTCAGGTAAAGGTAAGAAATACTCCAATCTCTGCTCCATGACAGGCACAGTATCTACTAAATTTAGTCACTGCTGTTACAGAGAAATTGATCAAACCCAGGGAATTACTTCTCCTGTGCTGGATGATTTTAGATGCATGAATATTACATAGCAACTAATAATAAGCAATGGACTGTGTATTTTTAGGGAGAAATTTGCAGAAGTGCAGTGATATGTATTAATATCTGTGCAACTTTCAGCATTCACAAATATTACCCTGCCATGGGGCAGCTTTCTGAATATTTCCAACTAAAGAGCTTTCTGTGGCTCACCAAAATAAAATAAAAAAAAAAGCAACAAACCCTCCAAACATTCGGTCTCCCAACTGGTTTGTGTTCAGGTTTCTTTTACCCGCATTTGGACTTCTAGCCAAATACATTTCTTTCTCCAATTAAAATTTAAGAAGGGTTGATTTTGCATATGTAATGCACAAGGCAGCAGTGAAGAAATGCTTGCAATTAAAAAAAAAATAAAATCCTTAAATATTCACTGATCCAAAGGTTGACAGTCTATCAGTTTACGGAAGAAAAAAAAAAAAAGCACAACAAAACAAACCTAGTCACTTTACAGAAAGAAAATACCAAGTGCCACTTGCTGCAACTGCTGCTCTATCAGAAACTGCTGTACAGGCCATGGCTTAGTGCTAAGCACACCATCTTAAAGATGACAGTCCCTTTTCTGTGTGATCGAGGAAATGGTTATTTTCTTATGCAGCAGAAGAACTTTAGGTACACCGCTTTTAACTTTGTCTCCATTTTGCTGTTTTACTAGTATGATAATCATTTCTGTTGATTACAAGCCTGAAAAAAAAATGCCTTTTCTGATCAAAATGGCTGTGGCAACAAGGAGCCTGAGGCAGCCTTGGGAATGCTGATATCAAAAGGAAGTCCTTTTCCTGGAATTGGGTTTGAGCTGCCTCAGCAAGTGACTCTCATAAACTGCATCTCTTCAGAGGGATGGGAGAGTGCCAGTCAGGCACACTGAGAAACACTTTGAAGTGTGGAAAGTCTAAGAGCTCTGATACTCAGAATCAGATAAACAAATTCACGTTTCAGTGTGGATGGACGTTTTTGTGCTGGTTTATCATTTTGTGACCCAGGTTTGGGCCAGCATGAGGAAGTTTTGAAAGACAGGTAAATCAATCTAATCCTGACAAAAAAACCTCAGAATGTTTCCACTCATATCTATTGCTCTCAGATGTACTCTGCTGCTTCTTGAGTTGCAAAGACACTGGTGTTCATGTGACCCCTACACTAACTCATTTAGCTCACTAAACTGGCAGAAAATGGTGTGTTGTTATTTGCTGCATTCTTTTTTCTCTCTGTCTGCAGTGAGCTGAAGTAGCTTACTGGGACATCAAAAAATCTCCAGAGATAGCATGAGAAGGAGGGAGGAAGGCAGGATTTTTGGATGTTTTCTGGGGAAACCACCCCCTTAACTAGTGTTATGTCACTGTACTTGGAGTTACCACTTTGGCCATGTCAGAGCTATTGTTCTGACCAAATACAGAGATCTCTGGTAAGAACAGAAGATAAAAATTGCACAAAAGCAGGTGAGGATTTTTCCAGTTGAAGTAAGTTACACAGAGAAATACACCAGCCTGGCAGCTGAGTTTTGCTGGCATTGCTGATTAAAATTGTGAAGAAGGGGAGAAAAAAAAAGACAAAGCAAGCAAACCACAATTTCCTCTCCTAACCAGCACAGTTATGGCAGCAACTCCCCTGACATATATCCCATTTTATCTACAAGAGTACTTTTGCCCTATACTAATCTTGTTCAGGAAGTTATATCAGTTTATCAGATTTTTGTGCCAGTGTAAACTTAGCCTCCAATGGAAGTGTTTGACAGTCTAGCTATATCACAAGCCCTTTTTAGCTAGGATATGGTCATAACAGGAACCTTTCGGCTTTTGATTATGACAAAAGCTTACATTTCAGTGGATGCCCTGCTATGAAGCTCCACAGCTGTTACAAGGGTGCTACTTTTGATTCTTCAGCCACCACCTTTCCAAACACAACAGAGATTCTGCCTGTGCAGTGAATAACAATAACACCCCCCCTCCCCCCGAACTATTCAACATTATTATGCTGAATTTGTGTCCTTTTATTTCTTTGCCAACAATAAAAGAGTTCATTCTAAAATCCCCAACATTCTGCAATTGCTTGAGAGCCAGGACAGCTCTCAAGCCAGGTCTAAATTATAAAGTGTTGTTGACAAAGCTGTTTCAGTCACAAGCATGAAAGAAATCACACCCTTAATTGATATAGATACGCCAGCAACACCCTCTGTATAGATGCAAGAATCCCTTTTCTGGCATGGCTTATGTCACTCAAAAAAGGTAGTTGAAAAAGAAAGATTCCTTTTGCCAATATGTATTTTTTTCTCTGGTACACCTCAGTCAAAAAGCCTGTGTATCATGGACGACCAATTCCCAAATTTTCTCTAGTCAAGCCTTGCTTGAGAAAATTGGCATTATATAACACCTTTCAGCTCCCTTCCCCCAAACTGGGCTTTTAGTTCTACCTTGTGATCTTTTCTTGCTTCAAATCTCTCTGGCGCATGTTCTCACTCCCACCTCATGAGTTCCCTACTCTTTATGGGACCATTTCTAGAGTTGCTCAGACATGGTCACTTCGTATCTCCTAGCACTTCTGGCTGTGGCTGAACTTCCTGTTTGGAAAACTTCTGTGTAAAATACTACAGAGCCCGTCAAAATGAAAGGAAGGAAAGGCTTTAGATATTACCATTTGGTTTTGTCACTCTCACCAGTCACAGTCACCATATCTCAGGATAGTTGAAGTTGACACAGCCTCTGGAGATTATCTAGTCTGACCTTGTGGTCAAAGAAGAATCAAATAGAGCAGGTTTCTCAGGATCTTGTCCAGTCACGTTTGGAATATCTCCAAGGATGGAGACAACAGAGTACGCCATATTATAACCAGTATCTTTTAAACCATTCCCCCATGGAAAGCATCTCAACTTCTGAACAGACTCCACCAGGTTTTTGTCATTTAATTCCCAACACCCTGTACCTTGGAAGAGAGACAATTACCAATAAAGAACATGAATGGGGAAAAAACAAAATTGGAGGTGCTATTTTGAATTTTAAAAAGAGACATTTGAAAAGCAGGCGGTTTTGGGGGGTGGGGGTGGTGTTAAAGCTAAGTACCTGTAGTTCCTCTATCTTTCTGCACAGTCTTGAGTAACTGCAAGACTGTGTCCTGTTTCTTTGCTACCCGACCCCTAATAAGTTTGAATCTACTCATACTTTAAGGTACATTGATAGATCTAGTATGAAGGTATGATATTTATTTTGCATTTGTGGTTTACAGTCATGTATTTCTACTGAGTCAAATGAGGCTATTCTTAATTTATGTATTAGATTAAAAATATACCAACTGCTTAGAAGTACAAGAAAATGGGTAGGAAATACACAGAGTTGTCTCTAGGTATGTAGACATAGCCTTATGCAGACATTCCCTCTTTTGTCTTCTTATTCTCAATGGGATAACTTCCCAGGCAGACCCTAAGCCACTTTAGGTTCATTTAACTGAACATTTAATCTTGCAGAATGGAATCCTCCTACACTATATCTTATGCTTGGATGGATCTAT
The DNA here is from genome assembly GCA_013400835.1 of Zapornia atra. Classification (NCBI taxonomy): domain Eukaryota; kingdom Metazoa; phylum Chordata; class Aves; order Gruiformes; family Rallidae; genus Zapornia; species Zapornia atra. The sequence goes on from VZTU01033347.1 coordinate 81,952, forward strand.
GGCTAACTGGACAGGTGCAAGGATGAATGATAATACACCACTAGATTAGCAAATGCTGCCTTCACATACAACTTTCTGAAGGAAACTCTAGCCTATAATGATGCTTCATTTACTTTGGAGTTAAATACAGTACTTTACTGATGTGCATGGAGTTAACAGTTGTTTAAAAGGCAAATTGAGAGAAAAATAAGTTCTGCAAAACTAAGCATAAGGGAACAACATTGTGTTTTGTTTTTTGAAACTGCCTTTAACCTTAAAAGTGGAAGGGTAAGAAATATATAACAATACTATTATTTTAATATTTATATGAGGAATTGACTAAGCAATTATTAGTGAGAATTGAACTTTAGAAGCATTATTTGAGAAGGGGATTTTTTTTTTAATTTCTTCTTCAAAATTAATTGAACTATATGAAATCATTCTTCTGTTTCTCTCTTATTCATGGCACAATATTGCAGCAAACGAGGAATAACATATCTTTGTTGCATATATATTTGAGAATTTCTTCCAAAAAGAGCACAAAGCTCTGTGTGGATGGCGAAAGTTCTTCAGCTACTCCTGAAAATCATCTCCATCAGAGGTGAAACAGAGCAAGCACTTAACACATAAAAAAGAACGACTAAGTGCCGGAAAAGATTGTACCCAACTGAAATTTCAGGGAACGTAAGTAGGGAGAATGTAATCACCCAGTCAGAAGTTGATTAAGATACTGCTCTTTCAGCTGTGAGATGTTTAGTTTTGTAAGTGATGAGGACCAAGGTAACATTTCATTCTAAAGGTGCTACACTGCAAATAGCAAATAGCATAGGCTTTCCAACAAGCCAAGGACAGCCACCCAGAGGAAATAGCCATTGCTGACTGAAATCCTAATGCCATACAAGTTCAAGTTTGGGGTTCTTCATCTCTCTTGCCCCTAGAGCTTCTTCTTTCCTTGAAACACTGATATTAGAAAGAAATCTTGTAAGGCAAGAAAAGAAAGTATCTAGTGCAGAACTAATACTGTGCCTGCAAGATGACCACCAATAATTATAAACTTGCAATGGCATTTTTTGTAATTATATTATTTTTTTTCTTTGTCCATTGATTATTCATATTCTAATAGACTATTTTTCTCATTAAAATTCTCAAGAACAGTTGAGAACCGCAAAATTCAGCTGAAGCAAATGGTAAAACAGGTTCAAACTGACTTAACGACATTTTCTAGAACCTGGGTCACAGTTCTAGTTTCTCCATTCGGTTACGCAATCCCCTATAAATGTGTAGTCCTCTGCCCCCCCATTTAAAAAAAAAAAAAGCCCCCCCCCCCAAAAAAGCATCACCAAAGCCTCTTCCTGCAGGAGAGACAGTGCAAAACTGGACTTAGGGCAGCTGTTTCCGCAAGAGCAGGTTAGGACTGCCACAGTGGTCATAATCCAGAGCATGTTTGTGTGTCTTCCATGCCTTCTTAATGGTTCTTCTGCAAGGCAGGCACTCATTTAGAAAAAGTTATGCCAGCATCAGATCATAGAATCATAGAATCATAGAATGGCATAGGTTGGAAGGGACCAGAGTTCCAACCCCCCTGCCACAGGCAGGGCCACCAACCTCCAGGCCTGGATCAATACAACCTTTGCTGTATTCTAATAATTTTAATGCTAGGTCATGATTGAATAAGATATCAGGCGGACTGCACAGTGTAGCATGACACTGCCCTACTGTTAAGATTTAATAAGTTAAGGCAGCATACAGCCCCCCTGCAGAAGATGTTCATATTTTTAGAAATGCACATACTCTTTCACAGAAATGTGAATGAAGAATAACTTCCTCTTTTTTTAATATGCAAGGTAAAAGCAGGAGAGGGAATTAGGGCATGAAAGCCCCACAGGACAGCTCATGATCTTCCTCTTCTGGGTATTGTTTGAAATATAAGTACTCCCAGGAGAAAAGCAACAAGTATCAAGTGTAGATCGAGAAGTATACATACAAGGAAGGGCTGTACCCTGTATGGCACAAGAGCAGTGTGTGCAACAGGAAGGCAGAAAAGGACTGAAATTGCTTGTGTTTTACTGTTTCCTGCCCCTGCCACTGATACACTGTGAGATCTTTAGTGACGCACTTCTTTACTGAAACTGAAAATAAAATAAACATACTGGGCGTTTTAACTATCTGCAAAAGCATTTTGACCTGTGGATTAAAAAGCCGTACAAGAGATTGAGTCTCGGGGCTGAATAGAGAAGAAATGGGGTAAAAATACCCAAAACTGTAAACATTGGCTTGTCTGATTATGGGAATATCTCCTGCAGCACACTGGTAGCGGTGACATGGCCCTGCCTCAGACAACAAAGAGCACTGCATACAAATTGTCTACCAATAATGTTATGGCATGAATTGTTTAATGATTTGGTACAGCAAAATTTTGTATTAAGCTTCTGTATCAGAATTTGAAGTCTATGGGTAAGCAGAATGGAACAATTTCAAACGAACAGCAGAGTTTATCCTTTCAGTTAAAAAATGAATGGGTTTGTAGGAATGTGGTAGAGAATAGTTAAAAATGAGTGGAGTACTCTTCAGATTATTGAAGCAATCTAGGAAATCTAAATTGGTCTGCAGTGCCTGTGCCCAAAGCACCCTATTCACTTCCAAAATGAAGTGCTCTTAAAAAAAAAAAAAAAAAAAAAGTGAAGCATTGCATTTGGAAAGGATCGGAGTTCTGGGCATGCACTGTGCAGAACAATTTAAAATTACTGGAGCACTTCAGTTCTTTTTTTTTTTTAACACACACTTCTTTTTGGAAGCAAATCAAAAAGCATTCTATCACTGTAGGCAAACTCATGAATGATTTAAAAATTGAACCTATATAAAACAAAAAGGAAAAGCATAATTAAAATAACAACAGTAACACCCTCCCATCCTGAGACCCTCTGAAAGTGAAGAGAAGATAGAGAAAAAAAGTCGTCAAGAGAAGGAAAAAATCCATTCCTTCAAGGGATACGAAAGAATTGTATGGACATGTCTGACCTGGTCTGTATGCTTTGCAGAGATCCACAAATCAATACACAGCTGGAGTGATAGGATGGTCTTGGGAACAGACCATGGTGACCCGATTTCCTCACCTTTGGCTACATGAACTTCCTTCATATCACAGAAAATTCCTCTCCTCCTTTCTGGTTGTACCTGAATGCCTGCTCCCTTAACAGTTGTGCTTGCCCAGGACAGCTTAACAAATTTTTTGTATGGATTTTTCTTTCTTTGGTGAGAAACATTTTACACAGGACAATACTAAAGATTTTGTTATGATTTAGTCAGGGTTAAAGCTCCAGATCTACAGTGTGTAGGTCTAGGGGGAATTTCAGCTTTCATTTAACATGAGACTGTGTTTTCTAGCCCCTATAGTTGATGATAAAAACTTGGAAATGTGTCCCTAGGAAACTATAGACTCCAAATCCCAGCAGGCAAATAGAAAGATCTCCCCCTTCTCACCCCTCCCCACGCAAACTGAATTATTTTTAAAGCTCAGTATTTAGAAACCATCTTTGAAACTGTGGAACATTTGGGTCTGGCAATCTCTCTCTGCTTTGCCTCCCTCCTGGTATGCAACATTTCCTCATGAGCTAAGATTAACTGAGAACCAGGAGAGGGTCCCTGGTTTGACCTACACAGTGTCGGAGGCGGTGAGATGAACCCAGAGCTGAGAGCTCGGCCTCCCTGAGCATCGAGGCAGAGGCGTTACCCCTCCTGGAGTGGCTGCAAGGATGAACGTGCAGGCTGGCAGCCTGCCGCTGAGGCGGGAGAAATCCAGGGAGGGTTTATGTCTGTGGGACCGAGGAATGCTGTAGGCCCCGCTCCGAGGAAAGAAGGAGAGTCAGCTTTGCTGCCAACAAAATTAGGGCTCTCTTCCAGCATTCAGAAAAGTACATACTTTTATATATTTGCCACATGGTTTTGCTGTGCAGCAGCACATGTGTTGTGGCTGCACAACGCTGAGTGAAAAGAGCACCCAAATCGAGGAGCGTTTGTGGGTGGGGGGATGTCATCTGGTGGCACTAGGAGGATGCAGATACCTGAGCTGGGGGCAGAGAGCTAGAAACACTCATCTGCCTGCCAAAGAAAAAGTTTGCACGTGGTCACCTTTGTGCAAGAGCAAGAGACCCATTACCAGCACTGATCAAAGGTTCTTTGGAAGCTCGAGTCTTCATTTTCTGATTTTGTTATTGTCGGGATGTGCCCTGTATTGCTGACAGCAGCACAAAAGCCTTAATGGAGACCAGGCCCCATTGAACCAGGCAACAAAAATGTAGGAGATAATCGTAAAGACCTTACATTGGAATCTGACAAGAAGGGCAAAGGGTAGAAGGAATGAAACATTATTATTCCAATCTCAGGTCCCCAAAGTTCCACACCAATGTCTTAACTACAAAAGACATCCCTCCCCATCCCATGACTTCAGTCAGTAGGGGAGCAATCATTGAAATGTCAGACCCTGTTTTCCCACTGCTCTCCTGAAAACAATCCACAACATAATTTCCTGCATGCATCTGTGCTTAAGAGGAAAAATTCTATAAAAGAGGACATTCTTGACAAACACGGCTATGGTTCATGAATAGTTTTGGAAAACAAGGAGGCAATTTAGGGAGAGTCAGTTACGAATGCAAAAGGTTTTCCTTTCCACTACCACAGCCAGTATTTACTCAGCAGAGAGGCAGGTGACACAAGACAATCTGCATGCAGCCGAAGTCTGATGGAAAGCTTGTTTGTGCTCAGTGTGCTAGAGAAGTTGTTTGGGAACAGTTACGTAAAGATTAGCCCTGTAATGCTGCCAAATACTTTGTGTTATTATGTGCTGTGTTTGTGCCAGGCAGCCCCACATGTCAGAGCTGCCTCATAGGGCAGTTTTAACATGCACACCCACATTTTCAGAGCGCTCAGAAGAATTAAAAAGCTATGGAGGAACCCACCGTGACCTCGTTCGCATGGCTGCCACCACCGATTCCCATCAGCTTGTACCTGCCTGAGTGCAACCAGCTTAGAGCCGGAAAGGCACATCCACTGCATTTTGGAGATGTCTGTCCTCGCTTCCCCTCCTCCCCCTGACCCATCATGTTCCCTCAGAGAATCCCAGCTGCAAGGATAAAAAAAAAGTAGCAACTCAACCATGTGGGAGCATACAAATTTAATGTCGGCTAAACAGGAAGGCTGTCTAAATAACAATGATTGGAGTTATGCAGGTCATAAGTCTAGGGAGTAAGGAGCTCACAAGTGTTTCTTTTCTTTTCTCCCTTGCTCTGTTTTCTTCCCAAAAGTTCATTAAACAATGATTCTTTCCCCTTTAAAAATTTATGAATGAATGATGTGTTCGTGAAAATGAGAGAGCAAAAAGCACTGGCCTTAGCCAGGCACAGTACAGTCTGGCACTCTTCAACCTTCCCCATGCCCCTTCCTCTCCCTATGTACCTCAAACCTGTCCCAAAATGCTCTTCCTCATGATGCCCACAACCTCATGGAGGGAGAGAGCCATTAACAATGCCCATGGGTATTACAAGTGTGGGACTTACTTATGGTGGCAGGGAGTGGACATAGAACCCAAGACCCAGAGGAAAATATTGCTTCATTAGTCCAGCAAACTCCTTTCATTTGCGCTGCACAGGTCTCAGTTTACAAGGATACTACAGCCACAAAGGAAAATAGGAGTCCTTCTGCAAACATAAAAACAGACTTCCTTGTCTAAACTAGTAATGTAAGTAGCACTGTAAGCAGCACCATCCTCTTCCAATGCCTGGACATAGCTATATCAGTGTAGCTTGCCTGATGAGAAAGGGGCAATAAATAACAAGTAATGACAAGGGTTTTTTATAGCTCTTTTTATGGACAGGTTTCCTGTACATTACAAAATAGAATTCAGCCCTTAGTTTCCCACTCAGATTCTCATTCCATCTCCATAGAATCACTTCATCTTTTTTTTCTTCTTCTTTTTTTCATTTAAAATATATTTTCTACATTTCTTTCTTTATTTGGTCTACTTTATTTTTTTCCCTTTTACTTTTCATTGCCATCCTCTTTATTCTCACTTAGCTTCAGTTTCAGGCTTTTTTGCAGTTTAAGTATCTCTCCAGTTTTTCTAGTATTCTACTTCTTTTCATTACTTTGTATTTCTGTGTCTCCTCCTCTCTATTCTTTGCCTGTCTGCTTGCCCTTTCCCTAAATCTCTTCCTCTTTATCCGTTACCTTCTCTCTTTGTTCCCTCTGATGGTGATTTTTTTCCTTCTCAGCTCTGTTTTCAAAGTCCCCTTCTCACATCCTGTTTCTTACTGTGATCATTTCACATGCCCCATTCCTTTTCTCTTCTCCTGTTGTTATTACTCTTATTTATAAAACTTACTGCAGTGGTGTCCAGAGATATAATCTTGGCTGCCCTTTCACCACAACCATCATCATCACCCTTCTCAGTGATTTACTTTAACAGTCAGGGGCATTACTTGTCCCAGACATCTTCCCTTTTCCAGCTCCTTTTTACATCCATAGACAGGACCTGTCCGGCAATGGCAATGTCAGGATTAGCTTGTCTTTCCAGTATGTTGGGAGAATGGGTTCTGGCTCCAAGGGCAGCCTATCCTGGAGTCTGGGGAGAAGAGGTCACACCAGGACACAAGCTCCAGGAAGAAAGCCAACTCATTTATTGCAGATTATTTTCCAATGGTTTCAAAGAACAGAAACTTCTCCAAAAGCTCCAATTCTTCCATAATCAGGTTGGCAGGTAAGTGTAGAGATGAAACAAGCAGACTCCAGGCTGCCTTCACTGACTGGGCGGCTGTCACCAGCACAGTTACTCTTCTCTACAATTACCCTCAAGATGAAGAATGTAAGTGAAAATATCTGGGCATGCCTGGCACAGCAGACCCCACCACAATAAGGATAATCCCCACTGGGATGAGAGAAAAAATGATTCACAGGTCCTCATTGATGGAGAGTGGGACAGTTTTCTGAGTACTTTTAATATTTTTAATGCAGTAAGTCTGAAAATACTCAGGTTGTTTGGTTTTTTTTAAAAAAAAAAAAACCAAAAAAAAAAAAAAAGAAACAAACAGCACCACACCATGGACCTTTCTGGGATGCAGTGGGAGTATTTCGAGCTGCTTCCTAGCTGTGGTAAGGTACACCTTTATGGAAGCCCTCAACTTCCTTCCACTTGCCTTAAGCGAATAGTGCTTTCAGACAGCAAACTTTGGCCTTAAGAGGCTGAATCTTTTTGTGGATTTCTATGTCTTTGAGAAACTGAGCCTCAGAGCTTTGCTGGATGGGAATGGTATCCAGGACCTCAACAGAAGAGACAGCACCTGCTTCTTTCTAGGGGGATAAAACGTAGAGAATGATTAGTTGTACCACTGCCAAAAGAACCCCAGGTAACTGGGGCAGGCTGAACTTCCCTTACTTTGACAGACTGCATTGTGTGTCATAACTAAGAGAGGTCTTCAATCCAGAGGGCTGTGAAAGCCAGAGGAACAAAACGAAAAAAGGGAGAGGGTTGGAGTGGCATAAGGAAAAAAGTGGCTGCAGGAACACTGGAACAAGGCAGGAAGGGAGAGGGAAGAGAGATGCAGAGAGCAGAAGGAAATTGAGAGCAGTAGAGTTTTTCTAAAAATTGCTACTTATGGAAAAAAGATCCAAGACCTAGCCCTTCAGTTACTGGGAGCAGATCCACCATCATACCATAGATGAGAACAATGGGAAGACTGTTTTGTTTGTGGAGGAAAAAACGTTTTTACTAATAGAACAGTGTTTGATGCCACTAGCAGGCATATGTATTCATGCTGCACATCCTCAGCTGTATAAAAAATAGATCAAGAGCATTTTTTTTTATTATTATTTTGGAAAGAGAAAGAGAGAGAAGAAGAATGAAACTTAATATGTTTGAAATGTTTGTAAATTTTTAAACATAAAAACCCAACAAACTCACATCCCTATCAACCTGTGGCTCAAATTATTAACTTACCATACAACATTAAAAGCAGCATGTTTATCATTGCACCCAGGAAATAGGGATAGATAGGGAAAGAGAAGGAGGGAAATTGAAGGGGAAAGAGTATTATTTCCATGTACTCAAGTTCTGACATAAAAAAGAGGACTTTTGTCTGTTAAATGTTGATGTGCACAAAATCATAGCCAGGTCTAACGCCTTAGTCATGGCAGGGGGTTAAAAAAGAGAATATTTGAGAATAATGTGAATTAAAAAGGCAAGTTAGTTTAAATTTCTGTTTGGTAGGGCCTGAGGCCTACAACTCCGATGGGAATACACTGTAGCCGGAGGGCTGATGAATGCCCTTAATGAAGTTGGACAACCTGGAATACATGCATAAAATGATTTTAAATATTGATATGATGTCATTGTGTGTCTGAAGATATTGAAATGTTCATTTTCAGAGCTAGACAGGTTGCTTCTAATTTATTATGAGGAGGGGAATGATTATTTACATTTTTTTAATGTAGCAATAAAACAATTATGGGATTTCATGAGAGAGGAAATATTCATGCTTCTTAGAGAGCAAAAATGCATGTTGTAATGGAAAAGACTTAGAGATCTTATACCGTCATATATTAAGGAATACACTCTCTCTTTTTCCTTCCTAATAATTGAAATAATACATTCATAAAGTATGTAAAGTAAAAGGACCCTTTGACCAATGTTAATTATATTTAACCTGCTGTATGTATAGTAGAAGGAACAGCATGAGTATATCACTAGGGATGACTAACTCACCCATATATTCTGGATGTGTCTATTATAACATTTCCATGACATTGCCTGGTTTTCAGAACAATTCCTACCGTGAAGAAGAGGAGACGTGGTGTTATAACGGTACGTTCAGTTCCGTTGTGATATGAAAGTTTTTACGGAGAATGCCTCAGGGCAGCTGTCTGGCTCGTGTGTTCAGTATTACGGCTGTATAACACACAGGGGTGGAAGTGTATTAAAGGCAGAGCCATTGCAGTCTGCTGGAGATTGCTGGTGCGAAGGTCCAATCCTGATGATCCCCAGACCAACCTAAAAAAAAAAAAAAATTCTTTGCAAAAAATTGCCTAGGATACTTTTTTCACTTGCTCTTTTGTTCCTGGCTGATATTCAACTTTGCCTGGAAAGAAAAAGAATTTAGATACCGTTTCAGCTCTAGTGCAAATTAGAGTAGCTCCCTTATACGTGGAAGCATTTGGAGGGTGATTTTCTGTTTCTCTAAAGCATCAGTTTGGCATTGTCCACACTTATGATAGTGCTAAGAAGCAGGATGATAACTTTTGCACCTTTCTGGTTCCATGCACACCTTTCACACCAGTGGTTTGAAACAATTTAGCAGAATAGTTAAGCACATGCCTAACTCTAAGCATCTCACTCAGGCTGTTTCTCTGCACAAAGACAGATAACTTCTTGCTGAATCATGACCCCTATGATTACAGACACAGTGTAACATCGAATAGGTCCTTTAGAGGAGATACATACTGCACTCTCTTGTTCCACTTCCAGGGAACGGAAATACTGCCTGTGTTATCGGCGGAGCTCTTTCTGTATCCAGCCTTGAGGTAAGCTTGAGAACGGGCAAAATACTTTCAGGAATACAATGGCAAAATTGCTAGAGAAGCTCTCTTCCACTGGAAGCCCTTCTTGCAGCATATATACCCAGTGACCAGATGGGCAAATGACATAGAGGGGGAAAACCTTGACCAGTATGCCTGAGCTAGAAAAGGGCAGCATGGCCGAGGACAAAGGATACATAAGTAAATTTACATTTTTGAGAGAGAAAGATGATATATCATTGAGAAGGACTTGACAGGGATGTATAAGGTCAGAAACAGCCTAGTGGAAGCACGTTGGAATTGATTACTTCTCTTCCCATAGTATCAGAAACAATGAAATGACCACATTTACAAGAGTGGGAGCCATTTTTTCCACAGAGCATGTAATTGTGTACATTTTCTGTTGCAAGATGATAAGAGACCAAATACACTAATAGATTTTAAAAGATTAGAAAAATTTGTGGAGGATAGCTTCTTAAGTCTGGATATAACCTCTGATTCAGGAAATTGCTAAACCATTGATTGTCAGGAAAAAAATCACTTTACATGTCTCCTGTTTCCTCCGCTTTTCCCCTAACCATCTATTCCTGTCAATGCCAGAGAGTAAACAGCGTTAGAGAGGCTGTCTGGGCTCTTATGAAGGTGTGCAAGGCACATACAACTTTCAAATGTGTACTATTCAACTCCACTGGCTAGTGACTGAGAAGTGAGCTGATTCCTGGCATTCTTGACCTGTTTCACCCAAACAGGAGTACCTGTCAATAAAGAATGGGGTAGAGACTAAGAGCAGACAGGAAAGTGTCTCTACAGGCTCGCTCTTGGTACACATGCATGTGCACACTCCATGTGCACACTCATAGACAAGTCCTATTTGCAGTCCTTGTTTGTGCATCCTCAGCTTTCCCAAACAGGCATGCTTCATGTCTCAGAAGCTATTTTCTTCTTTATTTTTACATCACATATGTTACAGCTATTTAAAACTAATTTCAATTAAGAAATGGATCAGATCTCATGATGATTCCAGTTACCCTCTTTTCTGAAGTGATTGCCCTGGAAGGAACAGTGTTTGGATCTCAATTTGGTAATCAAATAGCCAAACTGTGATTAGACTATATCAAATTAGTCACCATTCACCAGCTGACACCCCCAACTAATGCCTCCTGCCACTAATTGACTTTATTTCCACTTCCTTTAATGTGGCTACCTGTTTTCAAGCTGTTAGCTGGATTCACATGCCTTTCAATTTGGTCTTTCTGATAAACATCTTGTATCCCTCCTGCTCTTCACCTATCCTATCCCTACCAGCATTAGTCCTTTCTCCTTCCATTCTTCTTCAGTCATCCATACACTTCTGTTCCTAAGCTTCATCTCTCAAATAAGCATGCAACATTATTTTGGACGGTACACAATGAAACACTGTGAAAATTTAGTGTGAGAAGGCAGGTGAGTGCTGCCTTTGAGTAGGAAGGTGTTCCCAGTGCAAACAAAAGAAAAACCCTAGGTTGCCTGAGTGGTCAAAATGAGATGTCATGACCTAGACTTCAGGGAGCTTCCTAATCTTCACCCGCTCAGGTTCAAGGGGTGGGGCACAGACAGCAATAGGGAATCATGTTTGAGTCCAGCATGTCTTCATTTCAGTTGTTTAAGATGGGTACTCAAAAACACTGCCTTTCCTAAGACTGCCACTGCCTGTATGCCCAGAGCAGGCGTAAGGCAACCCAGAGAAACCAAGCTCAGCTGGGATGGAGCACTCCTGCCCTGCGGGGTGCTAATAGAACATTCCTCTGTAGGGAACTATAATGTGCTACAGCTTTGCCCAGCTACTGCAGCTCTGGGTTATCTAGCACAAACCAGAGCCACCCCCAGGCAGCTATATATGGCATAAGCAGAGCTGAGAGTGACTTGCTTCTCTCCAAGTTGCACTGAGTAACACAGCAGCCTTGCCTTCTCTGCGTGTAGGTAACAGATAGGCTACTTACACAGCCTGGATCAGGCTGTCCCCTGTATTTGGCTTAAAAATTTTTAGGTTAGTGAATATTGCTCACTATTCATACAAAGGTTGACTATACAATAAACATTGGTGAGAAAAATAACTGTTCATTAGCACCATTCACTGCTCATATGGTATACCAGGCACTACAGCAATGATGATATTTCCTGGGAAAAATGTAAAGCATGGTAAGAAAACACTTTTTTTTAAAAAAAAAAAAGCTTTAAAATGTTTCTAAACATCAACATTATTTTAAAATATTGTAACATTTCAAGAACAGAAATGTGATCTTAGCTGTCTAAAATTGTATTCACAAAACAGAAAAGTAGCATTATTGTAATGCCCTTAAAATTGAAGGAATAAACTTTAATTCATTTATTCAGATGAAAAAATTATCTGAATACAATTGTAATTCAGGGGAATTGAAAATATGTTTCAATTCATGTTTAACTTTTTGACACATTTGTATTGTAGCATATACAGTTCCAAAATTATTTAATGTATTTTGTTTCTTCTTTTACACAATGACTGAAAAGCTTTCTGCAATATAGGTCAAAGCAAAATTCTCATTCTTGAGCTTCCTAAAGAACTGTGATCATTCAGCTCATCTTTTTCACGTGTATAAAAATCATGTCTTTATTTGTTTTCTGCTAATCAGCAATCATCATTAGAAATGATGGACAATAAGATTTGTCTGAAGACCTGCAAAATTTTTAGAATACATTTGCAAGGCTAATATAAAAATCACATCATCTAATATATATTACAACATATTGTCTAGCCCGCATTAGGAGAAATCATTGATACAACTGAGTGAGCCAGTACTGGCCTTGATGGAATAGTGTTGGCACAAAAGAAATAATGCAGTAATGCACTCCCAAGAATTGAGAACTAATAGAGAGCAACACAATGGATATTACCCAGGATGTAATGCCCTTATTCTCATACATACCGTTTCATTTCATACGAGGATGCAGACAGACTCAGAAGAGAATTTGTGGGAGGAAAGGGAGAGGATGAGGGACAAGGATTTGTCTGTGAACAGATGAATGATTCACCAATGAAACCTCTCAGGCCCAAGTGCAAGGCGCCAATTCAGTGACACTAGGCATGAATTTTAAGGAACTCTCTCAAGTTAAACAGTTTTCCACCACTCCAGATCTGCCCTTGAGATTTGTTCCACCTCTACAGCTCCCTTTTCATCCTGAGCAGGAAAGCCCCATACTGGTAAATGTCTGAGGGCAGTAACCTTAGAGCCAGATCTAAATTGGTTCAAGCAACAGTTGTTCACTCCTGAGAAAATTGTCTGTACCTAGATAATTTAGTAAAAGAATGTTTGGGGCTTTTTTTGTCACATCAGTCACACTTACTTGTGTTGCTCTTGTGCAGCAGCCCTACCATGCTACATCATCACAGGAGCATGATATCTCTGACCCCAGACATCCTGGGGGCAAGAGCAGGAGCAAGTGCTCCTGACCAAGAAATGTAAAATCACACTGAAAGAGGGAAGGTTAAGTTTCTTGGTCTCTTATACTTTGCTTAATGCTTTGTCTTCCAACTTCTGTAATGAAAAAAACCCAGATTTCTGAATCAGTGACTCCAGAATCTTAGTTTAAAATTGTCACTCATTTATCACCCCTTCACAGAAACAGTTTCTTTGAGTGTGAGTGCCCATTATGGCCCCATACTTGCCATGATCTTATCTCTTCGTTTTGTAGGACAGAGGTCTGTGTCTCTGTTGTCCTGCATCATGGCAGGCATTTACATCACTGGGATGTAGATGTTAAACATTACTATTGTTATCAGGCACTGTCTTACGCCCACTCTGCACTCACCTAAATGGCTACATAAGATGCACGGCAAAGGACAATCAGCCCCCAGGTGTCTGAGCAAAGTACATACCTCTCCATTCTGCCATTGATTTGTCAGAAGATGTATACTCAAGGAGACGGTTCAGAAGAGGATCCTTTAGGAAGAGTGTGGTCAGATTGACCTCACTTTCACTGAGCTGACAGCCTGGTGAAGAAAGTTAAACTGAATATCAAAATCATCAGCAAAAAAACCCTCCTCTTTCTTTGATTGTACAGTTTAAGAGGAGCCATTCGAGCTCAATTTATTCTCTACACAGGAACTTCATTGATTATCTCAGACATTCATGCAGGAAGGAAGATGAGATAAGAAGAAAGTTCTCTTTTTTTTTTTTTTTAAAGTGATTGCAAGATGGAGAAAACTGCTTTGTGAGTGTAATATATACCATAAAGTTCCCTTTGTGTAATCTCCTACTGAAAAGTGAGAAGAGTTTACCTTTTCTGAACAAAAGAAACATTAGAGATGGGCTGATGATTACTGAGGGCAGAGATATGAATCCTAGGATTAGGATATATATTCAGATATAAGATTAGCATACAAAAAATAAGTTTTCTTGGGGGAAAATATTATGGAGGTTCTCCCATTGTCTTGCACTGTCAATCACCAGCATTGGGAAGAGACTGATCACTATTCATTTTTTTTCCAAAGGCAGCTCTGGTTTGATCTCAGGCTATCGACCATAATGGGGATTTCCACTGACTTTGAAAGGTTATCAATCCTGATTCAAGAGTGCTACCATGAATGGAGATGGGTGTTCAGTCAAGTTCTACGAAAGTCAAATGGATGCTCAGCTAGTCCTTCTCTGGGGGAGGGGGCAAACTGTTGTACTGCAAACCTGAACTTCAGGGGCATGCAGAGGCACTTCATCACTGTTTCACACACTGGTAGGTTACTGGAAAAGGTGAGGAAGCGGAGTGTGTTTTATCTGAACTTTGGTGCTCGCAATATGAATTGAATGGATTGAGTATACACATACCCTGGGAGGGTCTCTGCTCTCAAGCGAGTTGTTCAAATGCAGTTAAACCCTTCACAGAGAGCATCACACTTCCTAAAGGAGCCAAGGCATGCACTTTCACATGAGGGCAGTTCTTGTGCATTGATTGATGCAGAAACTTTAGGTTTATAGATTTCCTGGCTCCATTTACAGAGTACCAAAAAATCTTCAAAGGCAACCTCTTATGCAGCGATCTTTTATGGGCACACGCTTTGAAACGACTGTTTCAACTGAGGACAACTAATCATCGTCTGGGAAGAAACTGGAGGGGACAACAAGGCTCAGTCAAAATGCCTTTGTGCTTTTTTGATCTCAGGATTGCTCTGTGTCAGTCCAGTACTCTGGCACAAGCCAAAGTGACGTGAAATAAGTCATGAGTGGCACTAAAAAGCTATAGCAATTTGTGCTTTTATTCATAACACCTCTGCTGACAGCAGCTGAGGATTGGCATGGGGCCCCCTAGAATAGCTACACCAAAAAACTGCCACACCACAGCTCTTCATGGCTAGCTGAGTAGCCTTTAGGTGTCCTTTATAAAACACCCAGAAAAAGAGATTAATATTGCCCATATCTTAAAGCAAAGAGCATATCTACTATCCCAGACAGACAAACAAACTAAGCCAGCAGAATCATTCTTGTTTCACAGGTCACTTTCACAGAGTCAGAGCAGAGCCATTTGTAGCTACTTCAAGAATTGAGCTGCAAAAGCAACTGGAAGCGTGCCTCAGGGAGGAGCTAAGTAGATCTGTATGCCTACCATCTCTTCTACACCTGCTTATATGGGTGTTAGATGTTGGTGTAAGGGTATGCTACAGAGAACAGAAGCAATGGACTCGAATTCTAATATACTCTCACACATTAACACCTTTGGCCTTGGGCAAATCTAACTTTTTTCATTCCTATAATTTATCTTCATAAATGCAAATAAAACTGTATCACCTATGTCATATTGGTGCTTAATGTTTGGATACTACTATGGATTTTAACCACAGATGTATGCAGAAGTAGGATTTCTCAGAAATAGCTTGTGGAGAAGCTGTATCACAACACACCTTTTGAAAGCTTGGTACAAGGTAGAATATTCATGTTTTGCATTTCTCTGGCGCACACATGCAGGGTGGGATACTTTCTAATATTTATTGTCTCCCAAATGCTCTGAAGCTGACAAATCAAGCATTATTAAATAGACACTAAAAAAATTACTCAGCTGCTAAACCAATCACTGTAGGTTGCAGCTCAAAATGAAGTTGGAAATCTGCACCTTTTAATAAAACAATCTGCTTGAGAGCTGATGATATTTGGTTATGGAATTTATCTGTAAATATAATTAAAAATTCAACGAGAGAGTGCTCTGAACTGAGGGGTAAATATTCAGCACGATGCAGAGTGCTCAAGCTACATGATTCCCATTATCGTTAATGGGAGTCCTACAGCTAAATCCCTAAGCATCACGCTAAAAATTTACCCCCTAGTGTTTGCAGATGGAACAAAAGGATTATTGTACATACCAGCAGAAAATAAAGTTACCATTGACATTTTGACCAGAAAGCTTCCATCAGGATTGATCAGTGAAAGATTTAACCTACTAGTTTCCCCACAGACTGTTTTTTTGGGGTTTCTCCCACCCGAAGAGCCATTCTTGATTTTTATTTAATTAATTCCTATTTACTGGTTTTCATGTCATTATATCTCTCGAATTCCTCTCCTCCTGGCTTCCTACCAGAACACGTCTTTCTGCTTCACCCCGGGCTTCCTGGCTTCAGCGTTCACAATTTCAGGTCCCTGAACTTTAAACATAATGGACATAAGGACAGAAGAAAAGTACATATGCCAATGAATTGTTAGCTGAGTGTGCAAATTTATCTAGCAATAAAATGCTGCAGGGGATTTTAGGGGTGAATAAGAAGTTGACTGGGGAGGGAAACTCACACAAGCAACTTCATTCTTTCCTGGTTTGCACCTTCTGCTCTTCTTGGGTTGAAACTATGAGGCTACAAGCTGGCAGGTGCCTCCAGCCTTGTAATCAGTTTAAGTTTGATCTTGCCAGAAGATTTACCAACAGTCCTTGATTAGATATGGGCTTCAACAAAACATTAACATTAACTTTTCAGGTGCTTTTTTGATAATAGATTCTTAAATAATGGAAACAATGATTCTGACTGATGGTTTAAAAGTAAATATATATATACACACACACCCCAAAATGAGAGGAAGCCTATAAATCTCTAATTTCCATTCTTGATTTCATTTACATTAACTGAAAACCAGCCAAAGGGATTTGTTTATCCACTGTAGACCATGCTGCAGTCCTGAGTGAATTTTATGGGAGAGTTTTAAAGCCCTCAACAATAGGGGCTTATAATGGAAACAGTGATAGACCGTTATTATAGCGCTGGTCATAAATACAATGCAATTTCATTTTATATAACAATCTTCATACAAAGTATCACAAATGGTTTACAGTAAGCATCGATTGCAAGCTAAAGCAAAGGGAAAGAGAATTAAAAGGCGAAATTTCCTTGACTTTAGGAAGGAGGAAATAATTCCTTACAGGATAACACAAATAAAAGTGCAAGCTTTCTCATGCCAGGCTTTTCTGTAGAAAGCTCATAGGAGGCTGAGACTACATATAGAATATGTGTCCTTATCTCAAAAATTCAAGTCTTCAACTCTTAGTTCTGCTCTTTATATATTTGTAAGACACTATTACATACCTCTGCAGGGATATTCGTTACATATTCTGGCAGGATCAAGTTTAAACTCCCGAATTGTCACTGATTTCAACAGGGCTGGGGGCACCTGACAGCTTGTAGCCTTGGAGCCCCGACCCAAGAAGAGCAGAAGGTGCAAACCAAGAAAGAATGAAGTTGCTTGTGCTAGTTCCCTTCCCCCCTCAAATTTTTAATCACCCCCAAAGTCCCCTGCAGCATTTTATTGCTGGGTAAATAATATAATGAAAAAGTGCCTACATGACACAAGCCACATGGGCACAGACAGCTATTAAAACTGAAATGATTTATTTCGTAACAATCCGAGGTAGCACACTTTAACTCTAGGTACAGCAACCCCTCCATTTCTGCTTGTCTCATTTGCATAGGTAATTGACAGCTTGTTAACAGCTCATTAGGAACACTGAAAACCATGTGACAGATACAAACCTAGTGCTAGAGGGGAGAAAATCTGTGAATTACAGTATATTGAAAACTCAATCAGATTCAGAATTACAGGTCACAAAACAAGTTGGTTATTTTATTAGGTTAAAAAAAAAATTAAAAGGTTAACATACCATTTTTCGACCTGTATTTTTAAGGTAGCAGACTACAGGGTAATTAATGAAGAAGCTGATTGTGATATAAAGAGCTACTCTCTAGTGCAGTAGAGAGTAGAGTTTAGGATTCTAGGCTGATACAGTAGGACAAATAATACAGTAGGACAAATAATAACTGCTGAGAATTTAAAAAAAAAAAAACAACGCAAAACTGCCTTGATGTGGTACTCAATTTTGGTTTTGGAATATACCTTTCTCAAAAAAGCAAGTAACCTACAGGCACTGCAATCTAATATTTGGGAACTGAGAAAAATGTGAGGAATAATTTGATTTTAGTCTATAAAAAGAAGGTAAGTGTTCTGGTTTGAACACTTACTATCTGTACATTTTGATGATTTTTTTTTTTAAAGACATTTGAATATAAACAGAGCAAATAACAGTTATATCAGCAAATCTATTTTCTGTATTAAATGCACACACCCCATAATCTTGTTTTTCTAGCACTGCTAGCAGAAATATAGTAACCTGTAGAAATAAAATTGTCCTCTCGCAAAAACTCTGCCTTTCCTTGAAACCTGATATGGATTCCATGTAACTAGAGTCACATTTGCTGATGAGGACAGAGCTGGCCAACTACATGTTAGTCTGTAGACAAAAACAGGAAACTGTGATTTCAGGTGTTCTTTTGGACACCGATGGTTTATAGCTTCTTCCCTTATCCCCCAGAAAAACCACCAACAAAATGTGATCAAATCTAAACTCCTGGCTATTTAGCAAAAGGAACACCACTGTTAAGGTGCAGGATTATGAAAATCCCCTCAGTGCTTGTTCACACAGAGGGTCGTGCTGGTTTAGTTCAAGAGGTGCAACTGCTGCAGTACAGATGCATATATTTTTTAGATAAGTCAAATAAAAATAACTTCTGATAAAGTTTCTTATCTGAAATCATGGTTCTACTTCTGTACTAAGAATATAACCATATGACTGCAGTACTCGGGCTGGCAGGGATAAAATCTCCTTGTGTAGACGTGGTTTAAGAGTGATTAATGAATCTGTGACTTGCGATACAACAAAAGTCGCTCTTGTAAGTCACTTCAGCACTTTTGAAAGCTCCATCTTTAGTCTTCATTATTAAAAAAACCAATAGGGCTGTTGTGCCCCCAGCGTTAATTACACTGACTCCTGCACTGGTGAAGTCACTCTGTTGTAACTACAGCAATATAAACTTCTAATGCAGACACGCTCCAACGGTATAAAGAGAGCTTTACACATAGTACAACTGACCCCAGATTTACATTGAGCTTAGGCAAGGCATGTTTCTCATACACTGAAGAAAAAATAGCTCATTTTTTGCCCTTGAGCCTGTATCAACTTAGAATTTTTTTCCAAAAGAAAAATTGGTGCACAGCAGCTGAGAAGCAACAGTGATGGAAGAACAGTCAAAGTTCAAGATCATAATTAGCGAAACCATCATATCATGGTAAATAAAAGAGGTGGTAAATTTACCATAGGTGAGAATAAGAAATAGACAAAATCTCACACCAAAAATAAATTAATTTTACTTGCATGCCCTTTTTGACTATGTAAGTATAAGCCACAATGCAAATGCTGTGTTTCACAATCAGTCTGATACCTGAATGCTAAGCCAAAAATCTCAGGAAAGAGGGCTCTATCTTGAGACTTTCCCCCGCCCATTCCTTTCAGTTGTGTACTTATCTAACAGAATTCTTCCCTGCAATGTTCTTTGTGAGCCTGGCTTTACTTTTCATATTTTATTTCTCCTTTGGTTTTAACATGTGAGAATAACACTTTGATTTGGTTCTTATAGGGCAAAGAAAAACACTGAAAATCAGTAACTAAACTGTTTCAAAGCACAGATCACTTTCCATTTAGGCTGGACTGAATTACAGCTGAAATTCTGGGAATATATTCTTTTTTGGCATTAACCATTCATTCAACCCTTATAAGCAGATGACATGATTAAAATGAAGTTTGAACTTTTTCTGTAGATTAATTCTCTGACTTACAACAAGAGTCTTCTAGTTTTCATTAACTTAAGTGCCATTTCCTTAGGACTCTTATTTTTACAGATTCTAATCTACAACTTTGTAATGACCTGGTCTCAGGAACATAATATGCTGTATTTCCCTTCCCTCATTCCTTGTGAAGGGGCATACAGGCTTTTCAGAAAAGGAGAAGAGCTGCTTCACTTTGGCTTCCAGCTTCTGAACACACAAGATATTGGATTTTACTACTGAGAGTGCCTGATGGTCAACTCATAGCCACAGTCCTCTTACCCATTCAATGAACTTTCAGGTTTCAGCATCACTGGCAAAATGCCTCCAGCTCACTAGTTCTTTATTCTTCTAGCACATGCCTACACCCTTCCTCAGAGAGTTATGCTGCCCATCACATCACCCTGATGTTACCTAAAGGTTCAGTCTCAGAGTACCAGTGCAGTACTATACAGCATCCCAGTGTCCAAGTGTAGTACAATACTTGAAGGAACAGGAATGACCTGGAAACCTTTTTAGGAAGGACAGGGTAGAGCTTTGTACCTGGATGGCACTAGTGTTTTGAGCAAAACCAAGTCATTCTTCATTTGTTCATGTCATCAGCTCACAGAACAGCATCCATCTTCTAGTATGTTTATGCAAACATTGTTACATTTTCTCACCAGCTTCCTTCTAGTTTTTCAGTTTCCAGCTGTGATCTTAAGATGACCTTAATATAGATAATAAATATCAGAATTTTTTTTAGCTCTTTCCTATCAATACACATTCTTTATATTTCTGATTATTGTCAAAAAGGATAATTAAAATATATCTGTAAAGTTAACTCCCATTAACTCTTCTAGAGCAGCACTAAGCAAGAAAAACATTTATACCCAGGCTTCTTCTGATGGGGAATACTCCCTGCTGCCAGTGTTACAAGATAGTTACTGAAACCATCTCTTTTTTTTTTTTTTTTTTTTTTTTTTTTGCATGGCTGGAATGTCCATGTGAGTGACATTGTGTATTTTTGCTCAATACCTAATGCACTTCCAACAGGTTACTAAACTATGTCTGGGGCAGGAAATCAGAAGAAGGAAAATGTACATTTAGAAGCAATGAATTCCAGC
The DNA here is from genome assembly GCA_013400835.1 of Zapornia atra. NCBI lineage: Eukaryota > Metazoa > Chordata > Aves > Gruiformes > Rallidae > Zapornia > Zapornia atra. The sequence continues at coordinate 102,734 of VZTU01033347.1, forward strand.
TTGTAAATCCATTCTTCAGCTATTCAACTTCTTGTAAGCTAGACAGTTTTAGACATGTCATGCTTTCCTAAATATTCTTTGTATTTAAAAAAATAATGTCAGTAGCTGTAATATGTGCAAAGGGTCTCTCTAGGAGTCTGGACAAGATAAAGACCTTCTTCAAAGCTTCAGAAATAAGACCAGTTTTCAATCCTGACTGACAAATGGATCATAAACCAAAAAGTCCTTTCTAAGAACTTCTGACCATCTAATTTTGTAAAAGCCACGAGATACCTTGTAGTGTCAGAATTCACATTTTGGGGTTTGGGTTTTGTTTTGGGGAAGGAGGAATTCATCTGTGGAGCAAGTTTTACATGTGCTCTTTCATAAATTATGACAACATTGCATCAGCTTTTGAGTGGCACCCTAGAGACTGTCCCCATTTCTACACTGAGTACCTTGCAAAGTAGCAATTCTTTCATTAAATCTGAGATGAAAGTATAACTAGAAATGCTGTGTTGTGGGTATGAGAACAGTATCTCTCCAACAAATCATTCAAAACAAACTCTTTGAGTCGCTATATTTATGTAGGTAATAGACGGCAGTTAAGTTGGAAACACAATCAAATCCACCAGTGACATTTTCCCTATACTATTATCTTATTTTCTGCTGCACTTCTACTGGACTTTGCGGCTTATTTAAGATTGGTTTACTTATAAGGCTTTTGAGAACAACAGAAAGAAGCAGGAAAAAAGCCAGGTTGCAAATAAGCTGCACACAGGGAAGGGCTGTGAAAGCATGTCTCTGAAACAGTCCATGTACAAATGTTTGAATATGTTCCTGAAAATGTAGATGCAGCTGAAATACCTGTTTATACTCACAAGCATAGCTGGTTGGGTAAATGTGTCTAAAGAAACAGTCGGATATTCAAACATATTTCCAGCTTTTGAAAATGTTACCACTGCAGGGAAGCTCAGTTAGCACATCTAATACACAGATGTGGGTGAATTTATGTTTTGGGTTTTTTTTCCTTTTTTTTAGTAACTTACCATATAGGTGCACACTGCCATGTGTGCCGTAAGTTAGAGAAAGCATATATATATCCACAAAACTTCTGAGCCACTGTACTGAAGTTCCCCATGCCTCACTAAGCACCACAGGGGCATGTAAAACAAAAGCAGATGGAGCAGGCACACGTTTAGATTTTATATATATTAGCAAACACACGCACACAAATAAATTTTAGGGTTTTCTACTCCAGCCAAAACTGAGAAAAGTAACTTAATTCCCAATATAGATAACATCACTCAGGATGTGCTTCTGCATCTTGACTTCTGTTCTTAATCCTAACATAATATTTCTTCTTTTAAGCTTCTTTCTAACTGGAATTGCAATAGCAAAGTGGGATTCACTATACCAGACATATCCACTATTTTGAAAAATTCAGAATACATTCATACAACAAAATATCTCAAAATAATTCTATACTTTTATATTGCCTGTGTGTGGTGCATTTTTATGTATGTCTGCCTCTCCCCACCAAGCACACAGATAATTTAGTCTTAAGACTCCATAAGTAGTAGTAGTTTCCTAGTTATTGTCTTCTATCCAACGTAAGTTACTCTTTCAAGACTTTTTTTACCCATACTAGCTTTAAATGGACACATATTTCTGGGAATGAGTATGTTGATGTGGATGCCTTTGAGTTTCTGTCTGTGTGCACTTGTATTTCTACACACAAATACACAAAATCTCTGCTTCAGGTAGAAAGCTACAGAAACACTCTTCCTTTTGACATCACCTATCTGCAAGGTAGGTACCACACACAGTTCCCTCAGTTACTCTGGAGTAGTCACAAGCCTTGACACTACACTGCTGATGGGCTGCCATTTTTTAAAATTTTTAATTGCAGCCTGTGATTCAAAAGAATTTGCATCAAAGTTCCTGGGCAATCCCTAATCACATGTCTCTCTTTGTCAGCAAATCAAATGGGGGTTTTTTGTTTGTTTGGGGGTTTTTTGGGTTTGGTTTTTTGTGGGTTTTTTTGTGAGGTGTAACTGCTAAATGTTGCCTTGCAAGCTTTAAAAGCCATTTATTTAATATGGCAGGTGTGGAAAATATAAAGCATCTCCAATCTCTTGGACATAAAGTTTTTGTGTTGTCATGGTTTGCTATTTCAGCTGCAGTGAAGGAAAGGGGTATTACAGAAACTGACCTAAAATTTGAGGATTAGGTTCTATGAACATCTTAGCGCAGATCATTGGACAATCTCCGTCTAGAATTGCTCTTAGCTCCAGACATTACAGTCAAAACTCCCAATAGTGCGGTAGTATGCAGTTAGTCCTCATTAAGATTTTTTTAATCTGTGCTTTCATTAGGAATATGTCTAATTAAAGGTCATTTACACCTACCTGGGAATGCCTTATGCATGTTGAATGAAACAGTACAAAACTCTGTCCTTTTCCGCTTTCATTTCATTCAAGTAACGATAGGGTTAAATTGCTAATAGAGGTTTCATGAGGTCTGCCAGAGCCCACTCTCCAACACTTACATCTGTTCAACAATTATTACAGCATTTTTGTCATAAAAAATTCAACACCCTGAGTGTCGTGCTAGCAAAACCTGAAAATTTATGCAGTGAATAGAATAGCTAATTTCTCTGAGGAAATGCAGGGGGAAAAATTACAGATTTAACTTAAATTCTCAAGTACTGTAGAGCACACATCTGACTCCCTCTTTAGGTTTTGTCACCATGTAGCATAAGTAATACCATCTACTGTAGACCAAGAGAGCTTCACAAAGCAAATTCATGCCTTCAAAGAAGCAATGTTTAAAACGCAGAAGGGGTCTGTACTGGATTAATCATTTTACCTCACAAAATCTCATTTAAATAATAAATTACTCAGTTTATTCTCAGGATAGGGTTATTCTCTCACTACCTTCTCGCTGTCACAGAGTGAACCGCACCCTTCGCAGCGTGCAGGTAAATGACACAGATGTGAAGGCAAAAAGCTGACAGTACAACATTTCTTAATCTCGTGAACTTTGTGTCGGGCTGCCTGATGTTTTTGGTAAAAAGAAAAAGAAAATAAAAGAACCTGCCTTGCTCCTCCATAAAGTTAGGAATATGGATTTTATGCTAAAACTAACGCTGTCTAGTTAAGATGCCAGTGGACTGGAACAACATGCTAAAGGCTATAGCACTCTATTCTCAAGGGCCAGACTCTTACTTCCAGTACTGGTGGTTCAGCCATAATGATAATTGCTGCCACAAGGAGCAGAGAGCTCATTCAGCATCACAAGAGCAACAAAAAAGACAAACCATTTGGGACTGAAGGGGGTTGGGGGGTCATATTATAAAGGTAAGGTGTGAAGAGGACACTAGCTCAAGCCAGGATGAATACTGGAGGTTCCCTTAAGCAAGAATCTGTAAGGGTTGGACCTGTTAGCCCAGTCTTTCACTAGGGCATCAGAACCGATGGGCATATGCACCCAGTCATATCCCTCAGGGCCTGATTCAATAGCAATAGAAAAATGTCCAGAAAAACACAATTACTGGAATTAAGTGCAGGATCAAGACTTAAAATAGACAACATACCCAAAACCAAAAGTCTGCAATTTTCAAACTTCCAGGTGATCAGATTTCCAGGGGGTTTGGGACATCACATGAAAGCAAAGCATTACAGCATACTGGGTAGTGTCCAAACTTCAGCTGTTTGCAGCATCTCAGTTGAAAAGCCACTTCTCCACATGGAAATTGCTTTTAGAAATTGTTTGGAATCTGCCTGATTCCAAAAGACCAGTGATGTCTGCATAGGAACTGCCAGATTTAGTTCTTATTTGCTCCTACATTTTGTCTGATGTTCAGATTATCAATCTGAAAACAGGACAAATGTGCACGAAAACAAACCCCTTTGCTTAAATAAGAGTAATATTCATCCTGGAAATTAGCAACTAGTGCCAGCCCAGGGTCAGGTCATGTATGCTCTGTGAAGCCTGGGATGTGTAAAAATACCATTTCAGTGGTTTTGCCACTCACTATGTTGTACCTATAAAACCAAATATCCCAGAATATTGTTCAAATATATTTGATTTTTTTTTTTGTAAATACAAATGAGTATAGAAAGATTTATTTGCTTTTCCCAGCCCTGATTCTAAGTTGCTGTGAAAATTACTAGTTCGTATGAGAAAAGATAATTCTCTGCTCCTGCTTTCTTTTTCCTACTCTTTCCAGCAGTGGAGACAGCACCCATGGAGGATGGTTGGCCATCACGGGACACAGATGCCAAGTGCTGGCAGATATTATTCCAGTGTCAGAATCTTTTTCCTTGTCAAACTCCCAAGGCAGTTGTGTTAATGGCTCTCGAGCTGCCTCTGGGTCTGTCACGTGGGGTAGCAGCTGATGGGTTGTTTTCTGCAATGTCCTCCTGCATGACATCTTTCTTTAACTCATCTTTGGTCCTGAGGAATTTGTACACTATTACCTACTTGGAAATAAGCTCCTATAAATTCTGCATTAAGGCTATGATTTCTTCACAGATTTGCTTACTGCCCTAGGAGCTCACATGCGCACATTTCCTTCTGTAGCATAGTCTCTGAGTAGCTTTGAATGCCACACAGTTAAATTACACCCTGACAAGAAATATTCGAGCAAATGAAACTGTTCACTAAAAATTTGTTTCTCCTTACCCTCATCAGCACCCTGTCCTCTCTTGTCTCCATTTTCCCTACGACTGGTGAATCTTTCTTTGTGAACTGAAGCCAATGTTCCTGTGTTTGTTACTTCATTCACAGAGAAGAGCAAGAGCTTTCAGCCTTTCGGTTGTTCCCAGACTGGTTATAGATTATTTGCCATTCATGATGTATGAGTTAGTCACTTAAATTTCAGGATCTTAATCCTGCAAAGATTAGCTTGAACTCAGATGCATTGTCCTGAAGACATGTAAATCTTTGCTGCGCTGCAGCCTTTGAGAATCAGCTCTTATAAAGTCTTTAAGGTAAGGACCTGAGCTGCAAGATGTTGATCATCTGTGCTCTCATCCAGCAGAGAACTCAAAGAGTCAGAGTAGCTCGGCTAGGAGAACCAGATCAGGACAAAAGCACTCAGCAGTTTGCACTGGAGGCAGTGAATAGACATCAGTCCCCGAGGAGAGCTGCTACGCTTGACTGCAATATAAATACTAAATGTAAACAAATATGTAAAGCTAATCCACGTCATAATATCATTGCTGTTACTTGACTGAAATATTTTAAGAAGGAAAATAACGATTAGCAAGAAGCAAATTACACACTCTCATGCAAATTTTGAGAAACATTCATTGCAAACTCTGTGAATCTTTCAATTTTTGCAGGCATTTTCAGAAACACAAGGCAGTTGCCCTATACATTCACAGCTAACAAATGGTGTCTCCTACAAAACAAAACAAGCAATTTTATTCACAGTTGATTCAGGGGATATACAGTACAAAATCTGTGTGGGTTTTTTACCCCCATTGTTTTTGTTTTGATAACAATCTGTGTAAGCTGGTTTGAGATCTAATACCTTGTTTCATGACTTGCAAGAGAAAGCTCTTAGAGTCTATAGGAGTAAATGAGTATTGAATAACTCAGCCTTATAAGAATAGCCTTCGGAAGTCTTTCATTCTTGTTTGGTAACAACAGTCAGAAAAATTCTGCAACAAATTTTCTGGGTTTTTTATTTANTTGATGATATGCTCTCTCCTTTGGTGGCAAACATTGATTAAAGACAGGCTATGCCAAATAGTCACTTCACAGGGCATCTTTGCATTGGTCTTGTTCAACCTAGAATGCAGCAAACTACAGAGCAGGAATGGAGAACTTAATAAATGGATTTTGCCATCAAGCAATGTTCAAGTCCCTGTATCCTCATCTGAACATCAGAGACAGATCCAAAGCCAGTGCAAGTGCAGAAGAAAAAGATCTGCCCCAGGGATTTCAGTTGTATACTGTCCTTTAGAAGAAGCAAATTTCTTTAAACTGTTGTGTACACAAGCGCAAGATAACCACAGGTAACAGACTCAAACCAAAGTAACGAAAATGGTATTTAGTTGATTGTTTGGTTGTGGGTTTTTTTTTCACATATAGACTGATTTAAAGATCTTTCTTGTTCTTTGTCTCCTAAAACACCAAAAATCCTAGCGAACGTAAGGTTTTTAAACAATCTCACAATGCTGTGAATAACAAAAATAAATAAATAAAAAGACCCCCACTCCACCACAAAAAAACCCCAAAGCGGTACAGAGGAAAGAGCTGGTAGGTCCCTGTCCTGCAAATGCAAGCAACAGGGAACTGGAAACTCCTAAATGGTATCTACCTCCAGCAATGCACCTCTTAAAACATTTGCATAGAAAGCCAGTAGTCAGTTTTCATTTTTAAGTCACATAGGAAAAAAACCCCAGTGCTTTGAGGAAATGTCTACAGACCCAGCCAGAAACATCATGAGGTCGGAGTCCTTCTGCCCTGAGTTCTAACCCTCTTTACGCTCCCATCCTTTGGTCCTCTCTGAGCTCTGGAGGGTTATACACAACCTGTACAGTCAGAAATCGGCATTCAACTGGACTCAAATTCAGAATACAAATAGCTGTGGTAAAATATAGATTAAGTTGTTGAATTTTGTATTTAAAGTGTTCCTCACATCCTTATTCCTTGTAGAAAATCAGGTTTTTCATTTTTCTTTTTTTCATTTAATAAAACTCAGTCTTATTATCTTTTGTGATCTGGGATCAGAGGGCAAAGTTTTTCTTCTTATCATAGGGAGACTTGAGTTGTATGTAAGTGGCTAATGAATTTCTTTCCTACACAAGCCAGACAGACTCAGCAGCATCTACCTTCCTGCAAAAAACCCATTCCTTGATGCAACAACACAGCTTGTCCTCAGTGTGGGACTTCAGCAGTTTCACCTCCTTCAACAAAGCCACAGAAAGGTCATATTACCCAAATACCTCCTGCAGCCTTAAATATTTTTTTTATTCTTAAGGTATTCTTAAACTGAAACTATTTGGGCCTGATTCTCAGAGCTACCTGGGCTTGCACGCAGGTGTAACACCACAGATTTCAGTGGGATGACCTTTGCTGCACATCTGCACAAGTGGCAGCACCAACAGGACCATTGTCAATTTGAAATTTACCTGGCTTTGCTTCATACTGATGAGTCAGTATGGAGTTGCAGCTATCTCTTATCCTTCCAGAGTATGGCTCTGTTTCAAAAACCCAAAATAGCAAAGTCTGCTGCACTGCCAAACAGGAGACCCAGATTAAAGAATTTCAGACAGCAGTCTATCACAAGCCCGTCAAAACCATGTATATCGTGCAAATAGTGATCGGAGAGACAGATCAGGTGACTGAACCAATATAGCAGTGCAATATGTTCGCTACCTTAATTATCCCAACTTTTTTTTTTTTGGTGAGAAACCAAAACTATTTGCTTCTTCCCTCCTTATAAAGATATTTAGTGTTACTATGCCTGTGGTTGCAGAAATATTTCTTACATAGGATGTTTTTACATAGAATGCTTTTTTGAAATAGGGCTTTTGTTTAAAACTGTGTAGTGTCATTGACTTGGTACTCAAAAACCAGCCATGTATCCCAAAATAGCCTCTCTCCACTGCTCCTTCTGCTGTCCCCTTTCCTCCCCCTCCCCTGCAGCCCATGAGGCTGTCTTCTGCCTCTTACTGAAGAATCAACCTAGAACAACTAGTGCACAAGAGGAGAAACGGTAGTTAAAAAGAAAAAAAAAAAATCTTTGAAAAATAGTCCAGGAATTATTTTTAATTCTGAGCAAAACCAGAAATTTGTAGGTGAATATTGCTTCAGCTGGTTTCAGTTTATAACATGGTCATTAAGTCCATATCAAACGTGTGTTTTGGAGTTAAATCCTCTAAGACAATGAGATGAAATAAGTAATCATTTGATAGAAGTACTAATAATGAATTAGATTTGAAAATGTTGGAAAGTCATTCAAGGAAAATCCTTCTTTTACCTTACACTGAAAACATATCATTAGCTTTAATTTAAGTCAAGGTGAGGAGAGGAAGGGAGCGGGGGGGTGAGCAGAGGAATAGACATTGCAGGAAACTCTGAAGTGACTATTGTTTAATCCCATTTAGGGACACTTTGAACAATGACATATATATAATGAGATATTTAAAATTCTTTGGTCAATCTCTAGCTAAAGGCTTTTACTGTGGAAAGAATGAGTAATTCAATACGGACTACACAGCTTTTCACATGCTTTTATTCTTGATTTGTTGGACACGTGTAACATAAATTTCAAAACCAATCTATTAATGACTTAAATTGGAAACTGGTTTCCTTTGCTTTACATACAGCATTTCAGTAACAAGCATAATAACAGGTGGATCAATAGATACTATATGGTGCAGTATTTTCAGTATGTTAACATTAGTCCTGTATCTCTGTTATTGAACAGCGTGTCAACAAATTCCTGTTTCAAGGAGGATGGCAGAAATATTTCCCAGTGTCAAGGTTATTTAACCACATGAAACGGTAAGAGATTTTTGTGCATTTTGTTTCCTGCTAACCTTGCTTCTTCCTTCTCCTTCTTTTAAATAATCCATGTTTTGATCAAATCAGTGGCTAAAAAAATATTTTTGCATCAAATCTGTCTGCTGTCAACTCAGATTATGTTCTTTAAAATGGACAGTGGTTCAAGAAAGAAAATCAATTTTTTTCTCTTAGAGAAACATAAGGAAAGAGAAAGGCATTAATGTAAACACAAATTTAGAAGGAAACAGAAAGAGAGTGCAAATGGTTGAGTTTACCATTTGAAGAAATTTAGCTAGGGAATTATTCCCAACCTATAGTTCTCAAACACAGCATGAAAAGACAGAAAAATGAAATTTAAGTCATTAGAATTTGACAGCTCCCAGTCATAATATGCTGACATGTGTAGCGGGAATTAAGGGGTTCTGCAGGCAGCATGAGCACTAATAATTTTTTAGGAAAATAATTTCTTTCAGCTCCATGAATCACACGATGCTGGAGGATCACTGGACACTTACAGATGACAGGTATAATATATCTGTACTCTGCTTTGTATACTTTGTTAAACAGATTCAGTCCAGAAGCGCTAATTACCACCTAGCTGGTCACAAACGGCCACAGGCTCCATGTGATGACCACAGCCACAAAAGGAAACGTTTTTATGGCTGCAGCCAAAATCAGTCCTGCAACTTCTTGCCATTCACCTATAAACTAAAGGTCTATTTTCTCATCAGCAAAAAACCGCACAAAAACACCTCAGATAGTCCACAATGGATGTTTCATGTCTGAGTAATGACCTCCATGGTATGACCACACGAGAATTTCTCTGACTTTGAAGGTGTGACCCACTCGGTTTATCTGATCTTTAAGCAATCCACCAAACCCACAACACTGGGTTTTCTTACACAGTCAGGTATATGAGGAAGATGAAAAATGTACTCTAGCTACCTAGTGCTACAGAGGTGTTGATTATAAAACGGTCTTAAAATTTATGATCTCTCCAGAAGAACACTTGGAGGCTGTAACCCACATACGTGTCACTCAGAGTCCAAACCCAAACACATATGATATTCACATTAGCTATATGCTGAGCAACACCTTGGATCACATTTAAACAGCTCAGGCAGATGATAAAAGCTGGTTCAAACTCCGAAGGTGAGCTCAATTGGCTTGAGTTATGTGGCACGGCAGCAGCTGAGCAACGGGTAACAACGGCAGAGATACAGCAATGTTTTCACACTTCAACATATGACTCATGCAGAATATAAGTGACTCACATGCAGTATGTCATAACCAACAAGACTGTGCATACTTGGAGAAAACCTGAATATAATATCTTGCATCACGCTCAGGTCCTAATCACCTTGTAGAATTAGCTGGGATGTAGGTGTGCTGCCTCCTGCTATATCACCACTAGCTACAAAGAGAAATAAGGGTGATCTCAACATGCTGATTTCAGGACATTTCTTCAGTAGTATCACTGGCATTTTATGAGCAGTACATCATAAGGCTTGTTTCCAGCAGGTGTAACTTTATAACATCCAGGTCAGGTCTATTAAGCAACAGGGGATGCATTTCTTTGGCAGTAATCTGCCACTGTGGCACAAACAATCAGGGATGAGTATCTGACTCAACAAACAGCTGTTAAAATTCTCCCTTGCCTTTTCTTTCGAAGCAGATGGCACAACCCACCTAGCCTGTACCCTTTGCATTGTACAAGTTCAACAAGCTCTTCAGCCAGTGCAGAACTGGTTCCTAATTCTGTACCATAAATCTGCTAACTTCTCTGTGCAAATCCTTGAATTTTGCAGAGGGGATAAAAATATCTCTAGAGCTGACAATCTATGTTTTTTACAGTTCTGTCTCACATAAACCCTGTGAAGTCCAAAAGCCTTGGTCACCAAATGTTAGTAAGGGGTAGTAGGGGGTGGGCCAAGGGCAAGCAGATCTATTAGAAATCTTTTTGGCACAGAATGTCATTTGCTGTTGGGTGCTTCATGACTGTAGGGGAAATTAAGAGGATTAGTCATATTCCTCCATCTGGGACGAACTTTTCTTTGCTTCTTGAATATTCATCTCTGTTGACCATAAATAAAATACTTTGTGAAGTCTATGAAAATTTCAAAGTGAGAAGTCAAGTAGCTCAGAGAAAGGAAATAGCACACATCTTGGACTGTGAATTCAGTTATTCTTCCTTCAACCCTTCAAACTCTCTACGCTTTTCTGAAGCTTATCACATGTATCAAGAATTTCTTCTTTTATCTTTCTTATTCATTAGTACTCCAGGATTCTTCCTTCCATTTTGAATTTTTCCTTCTCTAAACCCATCCTCTTTCTTTGGAGGAGAATTTGCATTCTGTGCCTGGACCTGAGGAAGTGCTGTATTTCCTTCTGAAGCTTTTGTTTCTGTTTCCATGAGTTCAGTACTAAATCTAGATACCTTAACTTAAATGATAATTTGATTTATTCTGTCTTTTTCCATGCCCTGCACATCTTCTTTCAGATTAGCACTTGGAGGTGCACTCACCTCAAATTATACTCCAGACTATCTGCAATGAGAGAATGAAAGGAATGAATGAATTCTGCTTGAAGCGACAGCATGTATTAGGAAAGAAGTTTTAATTTCAGACGATAAAGACTGAACCTTACCCTCCAGAGACCTATGATAATGCACAGGCTCTAAAGGTGGCAAAACCCACCTCTCAAAGATACTGCACTGCGTTCACGGGCCCAGCATTGAACCAGCAGTGCCCTTTATTTCTTCCTCTTTGGATCTGGCATGCATGTGTCAGTTGAGGCATCCAGAGACAGCACAGATGCCCAAACGTGGGCAGAACGCCAGGCTGTAGGGCTTACAGTATAAATATATATTTTTTAACTTCATACAGACCTTTTTTCCCCAGTAAGTGTGTTTTTTGGGCTTAGAAACTCTGTGTTCTTAGCTATTTTAAGAACCCTGAAGGGTGAGAGATGGAGAAGCAGCAGACATGTTGGCAACAAAGATCTCTCCATGAACAGAATGCCAAGATTAAAAACAACCAATAAAAATGAGGGATACCTTTGACTTTTTCTTGCTCTTCTATCTCAGAAAATTGGCTCATCTGAAACTGTTGGATTCTGGCAAAGATTTAATATCAAATGAGAGAAATAGCATGTTCCTGAAGCAAGGTGATTTCCAAAGTGAGGCTAGATGTGCATTCAGCTCCTTCTACTTGGCAGCTATCATGAAGGGCAAAAAGATTTACCAGTTCTCCAGAGGGTATATAACAGGGTTGCCCCAATCTGTCAGGAAGTGTTAGAACTCCGTAAGACTTGAAGTGGGACTTAAAGTTACTGAAGCTCAGATGCTCACAATGTCAGGTGTGGATCCACCCCAATCGAAAAAGAAATAGGAAGAAGGAAAAAAAATGCAGGGAGTCCTAAAGGGAAGTGCTTCACACAGCCAAGCTTAGCAAGAAAACTCAATAAAGAGGGCAAATGAGAAGTCCTTGGAGTTACTGTGCATCAGCTGATCTATCAGACCTATCCTCATGAATGCTGTTTGCCTGCAACAAATATGAAGTAAAGCTGAGTTAGGCTGACCTATTATCAAAGGGAAGTTACGCATTATATGTATCGATATAGATATATATATATACAGAGAGAGAGAGAGAGAAAGAGGGAGAATGTTACCCATAACACCAAACTTAATGATTTTGGACACTAGCTTACCATCTGTATAAGAAGATGAGGATGGGATAATAACAGAGGCTCTACACATCGCTTTTGCACTTGTAAGATAAAGAAAGCTAAAAAACAGCACTGGGTAACCTCTACAAACTGGGTCACAACTGGACTAGAAGTAATTGCAGAAGTCCCATTTTGTCTAACAACATTTCTGCAATGGTCTGTCCAGATTTCTGTCTAATCTAATCTATCCATACGCCCATCACTTTGAAAATGACTTGTTATTTTTCACATTTTATTAAGCCACCTTTGAAAATTCAAAATATGACTCAGAAGCAGGAAATGGCCTTGTGAAGCAATAATAACAATCATAATAATAATGATAACAACAAAACAAACAACAACAATTAAAAGCACATACTTAAATCCGCACACTGTCTTACTTTGTGAGAGTTAAAATGCATACTGCATCCCAAAGATCGTTTTATTCTTTCAAAGCAAGAACTAATGGAATAAGGGAAGGAAAAGTTTCCACGGCCCAGATATGTCTTTGCTGAATCACTTTGTAAGGTGTGGACAATTGAGTCATAAACTTTCACACTACAGATGGCTGTGTTTCTTTCATAGTGAATCAAGCTCTAAAAGATCTGTGACACTTTATGTTATATGGTAACTAGAGAGGCATATTATGTAAAAAGCTCATAGGGTTTCACATGCACTAGTGCTCTCTACACAAGAGAGCATAATTTTCAACACTCCCTCATAAAACCAACTTCCATTTTTATTTACTAACTTTCTTGTGCAATTGCCTGAAGTGCACATGCATTGATACATTCGTACTGCTATCACACTTATTGTAAATCCTGCTGTGTAGAGCTTCAAAAATTCATTGAATGCATCTTTTACATTCCATACAGTTTTTATCTTTTATTTTAACATTAAAAATTTCAACACTTAATATCTTTCTAGATTGTCACACAATCAAATGCCACTTTAGGAAATGAAAGAAAAGACAAGCAACTTGCTATAGATACATTTGTGTGTTCCCACATGATAAAAATGTCTAAATATTTTAGACACATTTTAGAATTTTGGAGGTAATATGACAAAGCAAAAATACTTGCCGTCTATCTTATACTAAATCTCTGTTCAACAGAAGGCCTCACAACAGAAAGGCTGATACTTGTGGAGAACTACAGGTGCACTGTGGTTTAAAAGCTCCAATAAAACTCCTATTTACATTTTGAGTGCAAGTACACTCCCTATAAACATTAATTTTAAAACTATATAAAAAATCTTAAAATGATGCCTCCCCATCTGACAGACAGTTCTGTGGCAATGGACCGAAGTGCAGTCACTGAGGAGGATCAATAACTAGTACAAGGATTAACACTTGACTTGTTTGAACAAAGAACATTTTGTTCTCATTTTTCTGAGCCAGTGGAATATTGTTACACACCGTACAAATCGTTTCTAAGACAATTATGATGGACTGTATATTTAAAACAAAGAAAAATTATAGGCAAAAAAAATTGCTATGGTCTACCTCTCAAGATATATCTTCTTCTTTGGACAACACTGCTTCACACAAACCTATAATTTGTTGTTCAAGAGGAAATTGTCTTAATTATAAAAAGGACTGCATTCACTACCACACTTCCAGACAGACAGGGACTAATGCTAGGGATTAGTCCCTGTATTTTTTGAAACTTTTTCTTCAAAGTGTATGCCACCTGAGCTTTTATGGAAATATAACAGTGTGTCAGGCTGAATTACAAACTGTTTATGTCTTAGATCAAGCTGGCTAAACATCTTGACCCAGCAGACAAAATTTTCTTGAAGTTACTGAAGGACCACATTTCAGTCACGTCTCCAGATGCATGAACTAAGGGAAAGTGTAAAAATAGATAGTGGAAAACAAGAAAAAGACAAACAAGGTGAGAACAGAAATATTCAACCATCTTTCACTGGTTTTATAATTAAAGATCGCTTCAAATACACCAAGTGCTCCATGCAGAATATTGACTGGTCTAAGTCCTAATGATTCAAAATTTGCTATTGACACATTATCAGTTGGATGTGAGAACCAGATTTCCAAGTACGTAACTTATAAGATAGAAAATTTGTATTTTATGACAACCAGTGTTCATCATCTCTTTGCTGCCCTCACCCATATATGCACATACAGCACCAACAATACCCTGTCATGCTTAAGTCACAATACCAGCACAGTACCTGCTTAAGCTAGCTTGGACTTGGACTGAATATACATTGAAAAATTAAGGTAACCTCAACCCCAGCATGCCTTCCCAGAGGAGTTTGGATCATACAGGGTCTTACCATTTGAACTAACTGAGAAATTAACATTAGTGGTTATCTATCTGCCTCAATCAAGAGACCAGCCACTGAAGGACAGAGCACCCACTTTACCACTTCCGCAATTATTTCCTAAGACAGCGATTACAAACTTGTGATTTAGGCAGCATCTTGTCCACCAAGGCTCTGCATGATAGCTACAGATCTTGGACTCTGGATCTGTGAAGCAACTATCATCCTACAGCGATTTTTTTCTGCTCTTGCATACAATATCCATATTAACAGTATCATAGCTTTTACTGCTATTCCACATTTCTTGACAGCAAGAAGACAAACAATGTGTGAGGGTCCCTACTACGTCTCTCACAAACCCCTTTATTCCCATCCATCTGAAATTTCCTACAAAAGACAAACCATTACTTTTGCTTGTCATCCGCTTTTGCTGTCAGTTGGTTCCCAACTGAAGAATGGAAACCATTGCAGGTATAGTGCCTATTTTAACTGCTCTTACATCTGTGTTTTGCTGTGGTCTTTTAAATATCTTGAGGTGTTTAGAGGTGATAGATGAGTCATCTAAGCCACAGAAAATGTATTTGGTTATCGCAATATAAAATTTCATAGAATCATAGAATATGATTATATAGTTGGAAGGGACCTCAAAGCTCATCTAGTTCCAACCACCATCCCATGGGCAGGGACACCTTCACTAGACCAGGTTGCCCAAAGCCTCGTCTAATCTGGCTTTAAACACTTACAGATATGGGGCTTTCATGACATCTCTGGGCAAGATGTGAATGTGAAGCTTCTACTCCCTAGACAGTACCACCAGCACAGACCTGCCATATCATGGCTCAAGCATGAGACCACCACAAGGCTGCAGACGGCTCAAGTGTTCCTCTTGAGCTGGGCATGTGAATTACCAGGAAAGTTTAAGGTCCCCCTTCCAGGAGCAGCACTCACCTTCTTATGGAAGATGAGTTTTGTCTGGCCCCCATAGCCACTTTGCTTCTTATTGTAGCTTCTATTCCTCGGGTTTTATTTGTTGTTTATTCTTTCTTAAACTACAGCTCTACAATGTTTGCTACCAGTCTTCAAAGGCATTTGAGCCTGTTTTGAGCAAATGAACCACTGTGAAGTCTTTCTTCTTGTCCTTACCTCCCTTATGTCACTCTGCCCTTTCAGGCGTGCATTAAAACCTCCAGCAGTTTTCTGTTTATTGCACATAAGCCCTTTTACATGTGGCACAACTGGAATTTCAGACACTCACTCATAATAACCTGCTTGTTAACTTACTACTACACCCACATCTTTAGACAGATTATGAAGGTCTTGCAGACTAATTTGTCCCACATAATTAGGTCCTGTGAGCTTTGCAATATACTTTCTTACTATGCTTTAAATTCCAAAGAACCTCTTTGGAGGTAATTTGACACATAAAATGCATGCAGTCCTCAGTATGTTTGCCACATGTTCTGCTGTTTCCTGCTATGTTATTATGGCCTTTCATCATTTCCTCTCACCACATCCTCTTGACTATGCTTCTTTCACCCCCCCTCCATATACTTTCACTGAGTTATCACTGCTCCTCAGAGAGTTTCGCTTACACTGGGAAACAGCATCTGTAATAGAACCAGTTGGTTATAATTTAGCAAAGAAATTATGGCAAATAATCAACATTTTGGTTTCAGATCAGAACATTTTCAGTGCAATTTTTGACTTGTGTTTGTACTCTTTTTTCCAGCCACTTCTAGTCATCTTCTTGTCTGTGTTCATACCACATTGAACAAGCCTACTGAAATTTATTTTTCTGGCAAGTTTAGAAAGATTGAAAATGAGTGTTAACAAAATAACGCATTTTCAGAGCAAGGGCAGGTTTTGATAGACTTACTCAAGTAAGCATTCGAAAGGAATAGAGTACCAAAAGGTAGAAGTTATATTGCTCGCAGTAGAATCCTTAAGTCCCTTGCCAGAAGACATTTAATGCGCAACCATCTCTACTGTAAAACAAATGCTGAAGAGGTGCAATCAGTGATATTTGCACAGATTCATTCTCATTAAAGGCTTTTATAATAGCTTTCACTCCGGTGTAAACTTTTAAAAATTGACTCCTACATCCATTAATACTTTCCGGCTGCTGCTCATGAGCCGAATGTGTGACATTGTAGCTAAAAGAACCAGCTTGGTCCTTAGATGAAGAGAATACAGAGTTAGAAGTAGAAAAGCTATATGTGTTTCTAACTAACTGCAGTGGGACCAGTTCTGGAAGGGTTGGAAAGACTTTGGAGGAGGAAAGACTTTCAGACCAACTGAGAGACTAGAGAACAGAAATAGTTTAGAGAAATGCAGGAGATGATAACTTGATTATGGTCTAGGCATGTCTCTAGAGATAATAGGAACTTACTACTAGGGTAATCTTCATCCAGCAGGAAAAAAAAATGGGAAAAAAAGTCATAGCTAAAGAGTAAAGCTATGCATCAGATGCACAGTTTTAGCAGCACTGAAACAGTTCAGTGAGGTTTAAGGTGGATTGTCCCCCACTACAACTAGTAAAGGTGTTATTGGGTAGTTTAAAAATATAAGTAATTTATCCAACCACAGCTGTTAGGTTTGAAGTAAGAATGAATCCCAGGAAGCTCTGTAGCCTGGGGTATGCAGATGAAAATTTAGATTTGGTCTCCCCAGCTCTTGAAAATAATTCTTGAAGTTCTTTCCACAGCTGTGGAGAGCACACTTGTGCCCTGTGGCTGTGACACTCCCAACCTAGCCTCTGCATAGCCATCATCCCTATCTGTTATATCGCTTTTGCTGTTTGTTGCTCTCCCTCCACATTGTTTGCACCACAGAAAACCAGGCTATGAGAGGAATTGTTAAGGTCTCTGTCCTGGTGCAGAAGTCTCTGTTCCTGAGGCTATTCTCTGCTCTCATGAAGCTGCCCACATCTCTCCCCCTGCCATGGATGATTTCCAGGGTCCGGATCTGACTTGTCCAGATCTCTGACTTGTCCAGATCTCAGCACTAAGCATCATGTTAGACATCAGGATAATGCTTCTGTGCTGAATGCATGCATTGGCCTAGCTGCATGGGCACAACAGACAGGATTTAAAGTGTTTTCTAAGTTTCAGCACCGAGCATATAATGACTGTCACAGGGGAGAGCCACTTCCCAAGGTGATGAAAGAGCAACACGCCATTACACATTATTTAAACACTCTCTGACATCTCCTGCAAATGCATAGCCATACCGTAGTGGCAAAGCGTGTCTCACAGCACAGCTACACAAAACCCCGCAGTTTACTGCATTAAGGACAAGCATGCTCAAACCATGCCATGCAGAACTTCATTATTTTAGAGATTATGGTCTACCTCCTTATTCATCATTAAAACTGCCTTCCTCCCTACATTGCTAGAAGCCAGAGCATAAACTGTTCCTCAATATTGAGGAGTTGGAAAGACCATCCTTTTCCTTTTAGGGGACACCATTAGCTCAGCACTAGAGGGTGTATTTTTACCAAAAGTGAATTAAGTTATCTTTGCCAAAAGCACAGGACCTGTTGATGAGAGCTGCAGGAGTCTGATGAAGTGGGATGTACCCTGGCACTGTGCCCTACCACTGAGCTAGACTTTAGTGGACTTTTCTGACCTGGTTGTCATGAAATTCTCTGACTTAAAGCTGGTAAAGCTGAGTGAAATTTTAGGAGGGTGAAGGTACCCTGTCAACTGGGGTATCTTTCCAAGATATTAGGAAAGCACAATTTAAATATGTACCACTGATCTCACTTGTACATGTAGCTACAGACCCACTATGCACACCACGGGTTAGGATAAGAGTCTATCTTGATTTGTGGGACCAAAGATCCTTGAAATCAGCAGGTTCCAAAAATAACATCTTTAGAAACCTTTTGTATTTCACTTCAGGATTAACTCTGAAAATAACTGGGATTTCAGACTGAAATGGAAAGTTCCACCAGCCACGTATGAATTGTTGTTTTTTCTTAAAAACAATACTTCTTTTTTCTAAATGTCAATCTATTTATATACAACAAAAATGAGTCACTCTTATTTCACATTAATGAGGAAGCATCTTGTTAATGGCTTATGCCGACACAAATATGCCTCTATCTTGAAGAACACAGCAATATACAAATAACACTTCTATTAAAATTCATGCATAATCAAAACAAATTGAATATCCACTTTTATTTCCATAGGGAACAGAGCTATAAAGATTAATACTAGACAATGATATTTAATTAAAGCTTATTTACTTTATAAGCACTTCCACATTTTCAAGAGTAAGTCTCCTTTTTTCTGGAACAGGAAGCTGTAATGTGTTTCTGAGCCATCGAACAGTCATAGGTGGAGGAAACTAGTTCTGATCACAGCACAGTGCTTACAGCGATACTGACAAACTGTCTAGCAAAATTTTTCACATTAAAGAATACTGGTGTTAAAGAATTTAAATGCATTTTAATTGACTTTTCAAAATTCCATTTTTTATTCACAAACACACCTGAACACAATAACAGGAATTCATTTTTATATGCATTATTCTCTCTGATGGCATGTTGTACTGTACACATGCTCCTCTCTTCATTTGTGAGATACAAAATAAAAGGTTACGTTCTGACGAGTAATAACCAAGTTACCTCTCCTTGCACACTAGTCTGCTGCTTTATTCCAGACTGATTTTTTTTTTATTTAATAAACCTTAAACTACTTCAGTGAAATAAGAGAAATGGGTTTGTGTATGAATGCAGATGCTAACATATGAAACTAAAGGGAGTGCCAAAGAAAATTGCACAGAATGGTGCTTTCATTCTGCTTACCATGGTTAAAAATTACAGTAATGTTTTGGAACAGCAACTCCTAAGAGGAGATGTCATTTTAAAATGCAGGAATTGGGATGTATGTGGCTGATGCTTGGTTCTCATCAGTATGAACACACAACCTCCAAACACAACACTTTCAATAACAGTTGTATTAGTCATCTACAGCTACAAGGCTGTTTAAGATACACAAATAAAATAGCTTTATTTGGATTGTAATTAACATGGCAAATATCACAATATTCTACAGGAAACAAACATTCCAAATCTATGTATTTTATTTCTTCTGACAACTGGCAAAGTATATTTTACTGCAGAATGCTTTATTGCTTCTTAACTATTCACCCTACACAGTATACATAAAAACTTAATGAGTATAGCTGCATAAAAACTAATTTTAATGCTTTTAAAATCAATGGTGAGCAAAATGTTGTTTAGATTGTTTTTCAAACAACTATACCACATCTGATCCTTTGAGGAAAAGCAATTACTCCTTCTTGTCATAGCCAATACATTTCTTCATTCTCCCATATTACTTGCACCATTCTTAGGAACCTTTGCACCAGTCAACATGCAAATGGTTAAATATTTGAGCAAATATAGACGAATTAAATGTTATTAAATGTCTAATCAATAAAATGCCACTTCCACTAATAGGCTAACAGTGAAGAGGGCAAGAGGATAAAAACTAAAAGGATTTTTTTTTCTAAATTAATGAATAACATATGCAGGTTTTGCTAATAAAATATGTCTTCAAGGAAGATTCACAGAAAAGAACATATATAAAAGGTACACAAAGATCTCTACAAGGCTGGTCCTATAATCTGAATGTAGCTCCTGATTCCTTTTTCCACTCTGTGAATAAGCACCAGGGGTTTTTGTGTTTTCTAAGGGAACATCAAATATAATCATTTTTTGTAAGTTTCAAGTGCTATAAATCATTGGGAACTTATGCACACCTAATTTATGCAATCGTATTGGTAGTGAGGAAATCATCATTCTTTAGTGTTTTGTATCTCTGTCACTCTCTCCCAGAGAGTTTCTTTATTACAGCAGGCACCACAATAGTTGAGAGTTTCTCAGCATTTATATTAGCGAAACCAATTTTTTAAGGTATGTAATTCAGTTATAAAAACTGAGACCATAGCATGAAAGTGTTTGTGGATTTCCAAACACATGCGCGTGCGCACAAAGACACATGCATGATTTTTCTGATTTAAAAGGCTTCCTTTTTCTTCCCCCTCACCTGCATGCCTGAAATCTAAAAGCAGGTTCTTCCTTTTCAGCAATTTTGCAGGCCATCAGGCCAGAATACAGACCGTCTCTGTGGTACGGTCAAAGAAAAAAACAACTGCCACCAAATGGCTGAGGTATTGAGACTTATAAAGCATTCTTAATGCATGCATAAAAGCCACTTTTCATACGGAGTTGCGATGCGTTCTGGAGTATGTTTCAAAAATACAAAAACGTACATAATACGCAGATGCGTACCATTGTTCATAGACATTTGCTACGCACGTCAGTGAAATGTGTGCTGAATCCCTATGAAGAGTTGTACAGAAACATCGTGAAACATGCTTCTTCTATACAGCCCACACTCCTTTAACTGCAACACAGCCCCTGTTGGCAACGTTAGAAATTGGTGTTTCTTTACAAAGTCGTGTTTCTGTCGGAAGTTTTGCCTGTGTAAGGCCTGCAGCTTCACAAGCTCTGCCTTCACCACACTAAAGCAACTGGTTTCAGGACAGCCTGCTCTTACCACTGTCAATTAACCCAGCAATTTGGAAAAAAGGTCTGGGGAGATGTCTGCTTAACCTCCTTCTGTAGCTGCCTGTCCCAGTAAAAATCTTCAACCTCGCAACTCTTGCAGTTTCTAAGGATAGTTATTTAAGTACCACGATTGTAATTTTTCTTTTTTTTCCCCTTTGGAATGTAAATAATGAGACAGTAACGCAAGCAACAGAATCTGAGCACAAAAATGCAGCCCCAGACACTTCAGTCAGGAATTAAGTAAAAATCAGAAAAAAAAATGAGATTAAATTTCAACTTTAAGGTAATAAAAGATGGAGATGGAAGTGCCAATGAAATCTGCCGAAACTAAATTTCAGAAGCACGGCTTTCTCATCTTGAAATGTTACGCCCATAAAAGCAGCCTATAAAATTAATCTACCTGGAGATTTTCCATGTTAAATCAGCTCAGAAATAACTTTTAAGCACTTATGGCATTATATCTAAAATACATATTCTCCTGTTGTCCATATATCAAAATCCTGTGTATTTTGAAAAATAAGATTCGAGCTGTACTGAAATGTTTGTATTATAAGAAAGAACGGTAATAAAGTATATCACTTTCAGAGAGATTTGACATTTGTAAGCATTCTCTAAAAATTTGCATCGGGTTGCAGTATTGGGGGAGCATGCTGTGTAGAGGTTCCTAAATTCACTTTTTGAAGAGAAGTACATAGAACAATGAAAGGCAGCAAAAGGAGGCAAAAAGCCAGGGTATCTTTTCAACCTGGATCTGAAAATGAAACTCCTAAAATGCTATTGTTATCCGTTTTACCTGGAGTGCAATACGAACCATTCATATAAACTCTTTTATTCCATTTGCTCAAGGGAAAGGGATGTTGTATATGAGAAAATCAGTGGAGTAATTTCCAAAGAAAACAAACCTTCACTTCTCTCAGGAAAATAATGTGCTTTTTCAGTTTGCCAGATCTGGAAATAAAGAACATTAGATAACGATGTTTATATTCTAATCAGTTTTTCCAAGTTAGGTTCTTGCAAAATTTAACATGATCTATATAGCAATATGTGCAAATTCAGGGGTGGATTTGGTGGGGGGGGGTGTTGGCGGTGGAGGGGATGTTGGAATTTTTGGGGGTTTTTGCCTAGAAAGCTGTACTAGACAA